>CM061753.1:23919978-24331169 GCA_030979885.1 Lolium multiflorum | reverse complement strand
CTGCCGATCTTTCGGCAGAGGAGCTCCAGAACGAAGTTCGTCGCCTAACATGCCTCAGCACCAAGGACACCATTGTCTTGACATCGGCACGCCCTCCTTATGATTTCAAGCATCTTCCGTCCGAGGTAACCTTGTCGTTCTTCGTTTACGGCCATTACTTCTTTTCTGCTTGCACCTTATGTGTTTTTTATCCTTCCGCAGGCTCTCGCTGTCGCCCGATGTTATCCTCCCTCACCCGAGAGCGGAGTGGTATTAGAAGACGACGATGACGATTCTGAGGGAACCGAGGATGCCCAACACGCCCTTGAAGACAGTGATGTCCAAGAGGAGGAAACTGCTGAAGATGATGCCTTCCTCAGGAGCAAACGTCGCAAGCAGGTACATGATGATCTTATTGCTTCGGCTGAATCAAGTTCTACAGGAGGAGATAATGATGCCGACGAAGCCGCTTCGCCTCCTCCTGCTAAGAAAGGTTCGACAAGTTTCTTCGCGGACGAAGATGATCTGGACCCGTGAGTACTTCTTCTCTTTGTTACTTTTATTTCTTGTCACTTTGTATGCTAACTTCTTGCCATGCTTAAACAGCTCCGCCGATGATGATGACGATGTTCCCCTCGCAAAGAGGGCTAAACTGGCTTCCGAACGAGCAGCACGGCCATGAACCGAACCCTTCTCCTCGCTGTCGACACCTATCCCGAACGTGTAGGGAAGGTCCATTCTCGAGAGTTGTCTCCTTCGATGATGCTCCCACCTCACGGCCGGCTGCGATCACGTGTAAGTACTTAACTTGTTTGGTTTTGTCGATTCTCCATCACCCGATTCCTCTTGTTTTTTCTTGGTTGCAACAATTTACGCTATTAAACATGTCGTGGGCGGATTTTGCTGAACAATTTACTCGCCTAGAGGCCGAAAACGCCCAACTTCGGAAGGCCGTCTGATCAAGCGATCGAGGCCAACAGGATCGCTGCCGATGCCAAGAGTGAGAACGCCTTGTTGAAGGAGGAGGTAACGAGGCTGAAGCGTCAGATGAAAGATGATCAAGATGCCAGGCGTGCAGCGGCGGCTGCAATTGATAAGAAGGAAGGTGTCCTCCGCGAATCCGTCAAGGATTTACTAGGTAGAAAATCCTTATGGTGTTCCGCTCCTTTCTTGATGTTTTCTCCTTTGATTATTGATGCATCTCCTTTTCAGAGGCCACCAATTTAACTGTCGATCGACGTCATCAACTTCGGGAGGATTCTACGGCCGACGCTTTGTCACTCGCTACTGAGTCGAATGTTCAGATCCTCAAATTGCTGCAGAAGTCCAAGGGAGCACTGTCGAAGTTATACTCGATGATCTTCCCTAAGGCGAAGCTGGACAAGACTCTCGACGAGATGGCTGAAGCCTTCCTTGTCGATCCCTCCGAACCTGTAGAGGTACTGAAACGTCGCAGCCGCTTGATTGGCGCAGTTCTTACTTTCCAGTTGCTTATGGGCCACGGGATGGGGTCGGAATTGGAAGAGTTCTCTAAGGCATTGCCTGTTGATGATGAAAATCATCGAGTCAACCTTGAGCCTTTCAAGAAATCGGCAATCACTTGCGCCAACCGGCTTCTGAAGTTGGTGGACGAAGCACAAGCCGAGCCTGCGCTCCTGAGTCAGCCCCTGTTTCAACGTCGGCTGATCCTTGAACTGTTATTTGATTTGTTGTACATAACAATTGTTTAAATTCGGCTCTGTTGCCAAACATCCTTTTGCCTGTATGATGTGCACTTAATGCTCCCGATGGGAGTTTTCTTTTTTATATGAATGCATTGGTCTGAAGTAAGGACATGTTGCAGATTCCCTCGTCTTCTTCCCGTGCTGAGCTTTTTCCGAATCCTTCGGATAATGATGAATCAAGCCTTGTTCGTCAGTTACGTGACCAGGTGTCTAGTCTAAATAAAGACATTATTTCTCTTCGTGCGATGGCTGCCTTGGTGAAGAAGAAGGGAGAGATAGCGACTGCCATTGAACAATACGCTCTTGATGGTCTTCATGTTGCTACCGAAAGCTTGAACTGTGAGTGTTAGCCCGCCTTCTGATTCTAGGTATAGCTTGAATGTTCTAACATTCGTTCCTTTTCCAGTCGTGGCTTCGGATGCAGCTGAGGAGAACAAAAAGATTCATGAAGAGGTTGAGGCAATGACTGATGTTGCGCACCCGAATCATGGTTTGTGGTTGCATCGTCCAAAGGCTGTCGTCATGGCGAAGTTTAAGTATCGGGTGGGAAAGGCGCATTATTATTTTGATAAGTTCCATGCTCATCTTACGATGGTTTGGAACACCTTGTTTCCTCTAGACCAGGCACCCGAAACCTTATCTGCCTTGTTCACCCGATTCAAGTCTCCCGAAAGGATTCGGCTGTTGGTGCGGAAGGAACTCCTGGCTGGTGCGGAGCTTGCTTTTGCTTCAATATTGGCATGTCATCCATCTCTGGATTTGGGAACCGTGGCAAACACTGAGAGGAACTTAGGCCAGTATTATGATGCTGCTAGAGGTCCTGCTTTCACCATTGTTTCTCGGATGGAGTCATGCCTTGAGAAGGATCTGAAGTCACATTGGGAGCGAGGAGTTCGACCATGAATGTAATAGCCTTATTTCCTGCATAAGGTTACTTTGTGTAAGTTTATTGCATACGTTGTATGCTATGTTAATTCGATTGATATTTTATTTGTCGGGGGCGGCTGAGTGATCAGTTCAACCTGCTCTCCCGACGACTTCGTTGGATTATGCAATGTTATTGCGAAGCCTCTGTGTAAGTTTTGTAAGAGCGAGACCCATCGACTTAGTCGAGGGGATTAGACGCTTGGCATCGTCACGCGGTGCCTTGTTTTATGATAATGTAACCATCGACTGCAGCACTCGTATATTTTCTCGAGGCTTGGATTGGTTGTTTTTTCTTTTTGTGTGCCACTAATCTTAGCTCTCGTTGAGAGTATTTAATTAATGACACTGCGTGTTTCTTGGGCCAACGCTCCCGATGGGAGGTAAGAGCCGAAGGTAGGGGCCTCAGTCGACCTGTTCGAGTGGTGGGGCCTAAATTGAAGAAAGGAGGCAGAAAACCTGATTAAAACTTTATTTATAAGGAAAAGCAACCTTAAGGGCTGTAAAAAACGAAAAACAATCGCGCCCTATGTATAGAACCGTCGCAGGTGCGCAACATTCCATGGATTGTCAACATCTTTTCCTGAAGTTGGATTTTTGAGCCTATACGCTCCTCCTGGTATCACTTCGGTGACGATGTAGGGTCCCTCCCAAGGAGACTCGAGTTTCGAGGGTCTTTTTTGCTTTAGCCGAAGTACCATATCTCCAACGCTAAAGCATCGGTTGCGTATTCGTCGGCTGTGGTAGTTCCTCAGCGCCTGCTGGTATACCGTGGTTCTGGCTAAAGCAATGTCTCGGGCTTCATCCAGTAGGTCGACAGCATCTTGCAGTGCGATGTTGGAGGAGGGTTCTGTGTATGCCGTCACTCGAGGTGCTTCGAATCGAACATCAGCTGGCAGGACTGCCTCGGCCCCATGTACCAGAAAGAATGGGGTGTACTGAGTCGACCGGGTGTGAGTACTTCGCTGAGATAGTAAACGGGCCTTTGTACGCCATGTACCCTTCCTGCCTCTTCTCGTTCGACGACCAAGACGCTGCTGAAGACTTGAACTGTCGCAGCTATGTACATGAGCAGCGTTTCCTTCTCGCGAGGGGTTACGAGGACTGGAGACGTCGACAAGGTCTTCTTCAGATTGTCGAAGGATTCCTGTGCCTCCTTCGTCCACTCAAACTTTTCCGATTTTTTCATCAAATTGTAGAAAGGCAAAGCTTTTTCTCCTAACTTGGCGATGAACCTGCTGAGTGCTGCCAAACGTCCTGCCAACTGCTGCACTTGGTGCAGATTCTTTGGCGGCTCCATGTCGAGAATAGCTTTGATTTTCAAAGGGTTGGCTTCGATTCCCCTGGCCGAGATGAAGTACCCTAGTACTTGCCCCCCTGGTACTCCAAAGAAGCATTTTTTGGGATTTAGCTTGATCTTGTACCTATCTAGGTTATCGAAGGTCTCCCGCAAATCGTCGACGAGGGTGGCAGTGTGCTTCGTTTTTACCACGATATCGTCGATGTAGACTTCAATGTTTCGCCCGATCTGCTCACCAAGGCAAGCTTGCATGCAACGTTGGTAAGTTGCTCCCGCATTTTTCAGCCCGAAGGTCATGACGTTGTAACAGAAAACGCCATGTGGGGTGATGAACGCGGTTAGCTCCTGATCTTCCTTCTTCAATTTGATCTAGTTATACCCAGAGTAGGCATCGAGGAAGGAGAGGCGATCGCATCCGGCTGTGGAATCAACTATCTGATCAATCCGAGGCAACGGGAAGTGATCTTTCGGACAGTGCTTGTTAAGGCCAGTGTAGTCGATACACATGCGCAGGGCGGTGGTGTCCTTCTTGGGTACCATGACAGGATTAGCCACCCATTCTGATTCCTTGAGCTCTCGGATGAATCCTGCTTTGCGAAGTCGATTGATCTCCTCACCAATCGCTCTCCGCTTGGGTTCAGAGAATCGACGCATCGACTGTTGCACTGGTTTGGCTGTTGGGTCGACATTGAGGGCGTGCTCAGCGAGTTCCCTGGGGATACCTGGCATGTCGGATGGTTCCCATGCAAATATCTCCCAGCGCTCACGGAGGAACTCGATGAGCGCGCCTTCCTATGCGACCGTGAGGTCAGCCGATATATTGACCGTTTTCTTCGGGTCATTGGGATGCACCTGTAGCTTCTTGGCTTTCTTCGTAGCGTCGAACTCGTCGGATCTTACGTTTCGGTTGTCGGCTGGTGGTTGCGTATGATCCACTGCTGCGTCGATTGCGTTGAGTTCCTCCTTGGCACCGAATTTTGAGGCGATCTTCTGGAACTCCCTGTCACAGGTGTCTGATCGAGCAAAACTTCCGTGAACGGTTATTGGGGTCCCGTTGTTGCCTGGCATCTTTAGTTTTAGGTACGCATAATGAGGTACGGCCATAAACTTGGCAAACGCCGGCCTGCCGAGGATGGCATGGTACTGGGACTCCCAGTCGACAACTTCAAACTCGATCTTTTCTTTCCTGAAATTGGTGGGTGTGCCGAAGACTACATCCAACGATGTTTTCCCAAGAGAATAAGCGGGTCGAGTCGGTATAATGCCATGGAATCCTGTATCGGATTCCTTCAGCATATCGATTGTTAAACCCATTGCTTTCATTGTGTTGGCAAATAGCAGATTTAGGCCGCTTCCTCCGTCCATGAATACTTTGCTCATGTTGTACCCTCCAATCTGTGCCTCAAGGACTAGAGCTGCATGGCCGGGTCTAGGAACGGCTTTCGGGTGATCTGTCCTGTCGAAGGAGATGCTCTGTTCTGACCAATCGATGAATTCGGGTGTGTCGATCATAGCGACTTCTGCGTACTTCACTTCCCGCGAGAATTTCTTGATTTCTCTCTTTGAAAAGCTGGTTTTGTGAATCATGCTGACCTGCCCACGCGGCTCTGGGAATACCTCGGCTGGTACATACTCGTCTTTCTCCATTGGTTCGTATGGCTTTGGCACGTATGGCTCCGGCACGTACGGCTCTGCCCGATAGCTGTAGGATCTCGCCCTCTTCTCCATCATGTGGACTCTTGATATAGCTTCACTCCTGAGGTCATCACAGAACTGTCGAATCTCCAAGAAGTGTCGGCAGTTCCTTAATAGGTGACTGGATTTCTCTCGACCGTCCTTTGGGTCGAAATAGGAGTGGAGGTAGCATGGCGCATCGAGTTGCTCCGTGGCCGTCAGGTGCGGTGAACGAGCGCGGCCGTGGATCGATTGCATGCCCTCCCGTTCCCGTTCGGACTGGCGAGGATGAGGCGCTGCACGTTCTTCTTCTCCATAGCATAATTCCCTTCGCCTTTTCTTCCGCGCTGTCGCGGGGTCAAAACTTCCTCGGCTGTTTCCATGCATGCTCCTGGCGGAATTCCCAAAGTTTCTGCCAAGGTATCCTCTGCCGAAACCGAGGGCCTGAAATCAGACGCATCCGTCGTTGGGAGGCGAAGAAAGCCCCCGGAGTCAACGATAAAGTGGACGCCTCCAAAGATAGTGGTCATGTCGTCACACGATTCCGCAGGAACTGAGTGCGACGTTTTGAGGTGAGGTACGAACTCGAAAGATCCGCAGCGGATCGAATCCTTCGGGTTTGGGGGTGTTGGCGACTCAAGCACGAACGCTGCAGATGTGACGGCACCGCCGATGCCCGCCTTGTGCCAACAAGCTTCCCACGTACGGCGCCAATTGTCGAGGGTGCTCCTCAGCAATGCCCTCCGATAGGGGCTTAGGGTTGATGGAATCGCTAATGACACGAGACATCTGCACACGTACGCTGGAGAGCGATTACCTGTGTTCGGCCTCGATGAGGTAAAACCCTACGTCCTGCCCGTCTGTTTCTTTGATTATGATGAAAACAGGTTACAATGGGGTGCCGAATAGTTCGGCTGTGATCTCGTCGAGATGCTAGTTGCTAGGGTAACCTAGTTCTAAGCTTCCGTTATCGCTAAGGTTATTGTGTCCCTCGGAGCCCCTCTCCCGGCCTTTATATAGGAGGCCAGGTCTCAAGGGTCCTAACCGAGGACGACTAGGTTTACAGTAATTTAGATCCAATCTTTCCTTGTTTGTTCGCTTGGGGTCTCGCCAAGGAATCTGCTGATGCACGCCTAGTGGCCCATCTCGCCTTCTGGTATTCATGGGCTCCATTGCCAATTCTCTAGCTAAAGTGTAGTATGTAGTATCTGCTATTTACTGGGTGATGTTTGATATGTTCTTATTTTCATCCATTGAACAAGCATTCATGAAATAGAATAATGACTCCAATGCTACTGCTAGGATTTGTTAGCAATTCTTGGTGAAAGCTAATGATGCTACTGGTTTAAATGGAAATGATGAAATGATGCTATGATGCTATGATGAAATGATGAAATGTACAAGCTAGAAATTGATTTAGGTTCTCTTGTTCATGCAAATGATGCTACTGGTTTAAATGTAAATGCAAATGATGCAGTCAAATGCTATTTAATTTATTGCTTGCTATTTTTTTTTAATTCATTGGTTGCTGTTTTTTTTAATTCATTGCTTGCACTAGAGCTAATAAAGTTCTTGCTATTTTTTTAATTCATTGGTTGCTGTTTTTTTAATTCATTGCTTGCACTAGAGCTAATAAAGTTCTTGCTATTTTTTTAAATTCATTGCTTGCTGTTTTTTTAAATTCATTGCTTGCAGTAGAGCTAATGGTTCAATAAAATGAACAATGCAGTAGGTTTTTCAATACAATGCAGTAGGTTTTTTAATAAAATGAAATGCTACTGCCTAGTTGATTTTGAATTGATGCTAGGATTTGTTGGCAGTAGAAAATTTAGGTTTAGAAAATGAAAATGCTTGGGTTAATAAAATGAAATGCTACTGCCTAGGATTTGTTGATTTTGAATTACTGCTTGGGGTTTCAAGATAATAATGCTACTAGTACATGAAATGCTACTGTAAGTCACTAGCATTTCCATATGATGCTCAAGCTTCTGCTATTTAATTATCTCTGGAATTTTATATGTTGATGTTCTTTATTGCTAGCTACTGCTAGCTAGGATTTGTTAGCAATTCTTGGTTCAAGCTAATGATGCTACTTTGGTTAGTGCTACTGTAAGTATAAGTGGTTAGTGCTACTGTAAGTATAAGTGTAATGCTCCAGGTTTTGATGCTCCAGGTTTTGATGTAGTTGTATGCTTCAGGTTTTGATGCTTCAGATTTTGATGTAGTTGTAGCTCCAGGGTTTGATGCTTCAGGTTTTTGATGCTCCAGGTTTTGTTGTAGATGCTCTAGGTTTTGATGCTTCAGGTTTTTGATGCTCCAGGTTTTGATGTAGTTGTAGCTCCAGGTTTTGATGTAGTAGTATTTGGATACAATTTTGTATGATGATGAACATGGTTAGAATCTGTGAATATGGTGATGAATGTGGGCTCCAGGTTTTGCAGGGATTTCATTGAGTTGCCCATTTCTCCCGAAGCGTTGATTAACTTCCGTTTCGGTTGAGAAATGGGCACTCCTACGTAGAAAAAATAGCAAAGGTCATGCCGAATTTTTTGGTTGACTTTTGTACTAATTAACTTTTTGCCTCTTTTTAATGAAGTGCAAATAAACATGTCGGGCAGCACTTCTAAGCCCAGGAGCCAGAACGAAGAAGCGAGAGAGGCCAACAAGGACTTCTGGGAGGGCTACGAGCGGCCCCGGAAGGCCGCCGCCGAGTCGCCCGGCGATGAGGAAGAGGGCCGGGACGCCGCCTCCGAGGGAGAGGGCCGGGGGGCCGCCGACAACACCGACGAGGGAGAGGGCCGGGGGGCCGCCGCCGACACCGGCGACGATGACGATACCTGGGACGACGCCGCCCAGACCGGTGAAGAGACGACCGGTGAAGAGAACGCGGCCAACCGCACGGAAGGTGATAGCGGCGGCAACCCTCAGGAGGGTAAGAAGAAGAGGACGGCGAGGAGGCCAAGGAGGGATCGGAGGCCGCAAGTGCTCGCCAACGTCACCGATGTTGTCACGGTAGTCTCCGAAAGTGGCCTACCGATGGAGCCTTCGTGGGTTGCCAAAGGGTACGGCATGCAACTAGGGTGCATCGTCCGTGAAACCGTGCCGATCCTAACTCAGGACCTCAGAAGCAAGGAGAACGAGGCTATCGCCCAATCCCTCCTCCAGAAGCTTCACCAACGATACACGTTCCCGGAGCCGTTCAATAAGAAGGTGGACTCTTTAGCTCTCACGAAGATGAGCACCGCCTTGAGCAGCTGGAAGAACCGGCTGAAGAGAAAGATCGAGGCCGGTGAAAGCTGGGAGAGGATAAGTAGCAAAGACCCGTCGCTCTCCTTAGAAGACTTTAATGCATTCAAGTCTTACTTAGAGAGTGACACTGTTAAAAAATGGACCGCCTGGGGGAAGAAAATGCGGGATTTGAACTTAGGGACCCACCATTGCGGAAGCGGCGGTTACCGAGGAAAACAGCCCACTTGGGACAAGGAGGATGCCGAGATGGTACGTCTGGGGAAAGAAAACCCCTGGCACAAAATCCAGGATGAACAGGCTAGGAACTTTGTCCGGTCCCGCTACTACTTAGACTGGGAGACGGGGGAATTTATTACGGATCACGAAGACGTGAGGGATTTCGAGAAGTACCTGGTAAGGATAGTTCTATATTATTTCGCTCATCTTATTAGGCAATGAAGCCAAATGGGCTAACCTTAAGTTCCTTTGTCTGAAGGATGAAGAGTTGACGAAGGCTGGCCCGTCGTCCCAGGGGTCGACGGAACCGTGGGACACGCCTTTCAACAGGGCGATGAACAAATACAAGGAGAGGGAGCTGGACAAGCCACCGACGTCGGGTGGCCGTGTGTCCGGCTTTGGCACAAGTATGAAGCTATCCGAGTACTACGGATCGGATGCCAAGACGAGAAAGCTGGAGAGGAGGTTGTCGGCTAAGGATAAATCCGAGGTTCAGGAGCTGAAGAAGAAGGTGGAGTCACTAGAGAAGCTGGTGGCCGAAAAGCCTGTGGAGAACACGGAGATGATGAACAAGTTATTGGACGAGAAGATCCGGCAGATCACCCCCCTGGGTTGATGGAGGGGTTAGCTGCTTGGAATGCGGGAGGTCAAGTGGGGCCGATACATGTGCCCAGCATCAGCGGCAGCAACTCAAGCTTCCACGTGTCGCCGACGGTGCCGCTCCACCCGACGCCGGCGTCGGGGCTCCACCAGACGCCGCCGCTCCACCCGACGCCGCAGCTCCAACCGCCGCCGCAGCTCCAACTGGTCGCATCGACGCCCCCAACCGCCGCCCTTGTATCGACAGTAGCCGAGATCGACGCCATCAAGGAGGTAAACTCATTAGTTACTCCTTCGCGTCATCTTCTTTAACTATATATGCCTTTCGTGACTGCCATCTCATGATGCCCAACATGGCGCCCCTGACTCAGGATGAACAATGCATACTTCTGCAAATGGTGGAGCCCGGCGGCAAGTTGGTGGAAGTTGCTAGCGGCTTTGTCATGGCTTCCCGCGTTATGCACGGCGCTAGATTGGCGGAAGACGTGGCGAAGGTCAAGTTGGTAATGGTAGTGCCGGAGTACCGCTACGCCATCCCCCCTTTCAACCTCCGGGCACAGACGAAGGCGACGTTTTGCCCCTTGGGGATTGCACCTCATGGATTATGAAATGGCCGAAGAACCAGATTCGTCTGGGGGGGTCTTCCGAGTGCTAAGAAAAGCACCGGCGCCACCTCCCCTATCATCCGGCCCAAGATCGCCAGCGCCGACGACACCCTTAAGGAAACGGCGGTCGCCGCCCCCACTACCCTGAAGGAACCGGCGGGCGCCGCCGCCACCCGGAAGGAACCGACGATCGCCGTCACCACCACCCTGAAGGAACCGGAAGGAAGGAACCGACGATCGCCGTCACCACCAGACGCCACAAACAGTTGTTGGGAGCGCTACCGCAACGACCGTCTACTAGACACACGGTACGCCAAGCGGCGGCATCACAACCGCCACCACCTAAGGTCCAGGACATGGCGCCACTTGATGGCAACGATGTAGATGATGATAATGACATCGATGCCTACATCAACACTAGCGCCTGCAGCCAAGATATGTACATGCCTCCTATGGATGAACAAGCCTTCCGCACACACGGCGATCAACTTGGTCGTCCCCCTACAGTCACGAAGCAGCGCCTGGTCTTCACGGGTCTTTCTCAAGACACTCCTCCGGAGGCTGGCAATCCAGCTCAAGTCAAGCCTGCTACCGTTTTCAGCCCTAACACGCTGCGTAAGACGATCATCGGGGAGCCACCCAAATCAACCCCAGCAACCTCAGAAGCACCACCAGCACCCGAAGCACCACCATCAGCACCACCAGCACCCCCAGTAGGTCAGGTGAAGAAGGGAAGGAAGAGAGGAGCCAAGAAGGGCGCATCTTCGAGCCAGCCTGCTCCTAAGAGGATCCGGGCCGACGACATGGTACCACCTACACCGGATGGCTTGCCCCGGTGTCATGAAGCTGGTAAACCTATACTGCCTCCGGACATGGAACACCTCGCAAGTGGACAAATGCTCCCTTTGCAGCACTCTATTAATTATCAAGAGAGCGTCCTTCTTAAAGAAAAGGATCCAAATTACCCGGTGTTCTCGGTCAAGGTGCCGTCCGACCAGCACTTCGTCAATGAAGACCCCGCGGATATCTTCTTCATAGCGTTCGAGGACGTCTTCAATCTATTTCACTCGAAATGGCTCGACTATAACTTGGTCCGCCTATACGCGATCAATCTTCAGATGAAGATCAACAGAGAGAGACCGCCACATCGCGGTAGCGGATCCCTACTACATGCGCGATAGCCAGCTCCAGGACGGCTCAAGGACACGGACCAAGGCGGTGCGGTACCTCCAGAACTTCATGCTCATGCACAAAGAGAACAACACCATTCTTCTGCCTGTCTTTCCCGAGTAAGTACACATCGCTCACGGCCGTCGTAACTTATGCTTTCTTATATATTTCTTCCATTGCCGATCATTTCCAACATTCCATTTCAATTGCATGTGTTGAGCAGGGACAAATACTGCACACTCATCGTCCTAGATCCTAAGTGGTCACTAGCCCAGTATTTTGACTCGTCGAGTACGACGACGAAGAAAGACTACAATAGAATAAGGGGTGTTCTCGATGAAGCTATCCTTGGCTACTCCAAAAATGGAGGCACCTTCGACAAGAATGGGCAATATATCAGGCCGGACACTAAAAAGATCGGGTTCAAGCACGTGATCAACTTCCCTTGTATCAAGCAGCCAGCTGGCAGCATTAAGGAGGCCTTCTATGTCCTCCATCACCTTAAAGGGTTTGTCGAGGATGCAGAGATGATGTCTCTGCCACCTAGTAAGCGAGACCCCATTAAAATGTCGGGGGAAATCAGTGATGATGATCTTAGAGAAGACTTCCATCGCATCCAAGTAAAGCTCTCGGAAATTATCTTACAAGATGTATCCAACGCATCGGGGCTCTTACACGCAGCCAGAGCGTTGCCTAAGAGGGATATCGAAGAACGCCTACATAGGCAGGGTGATGGAAGGACATGGACAACGAAGGACTTGTACAAGCCGTTCCCGGATCCGCTCAAGAAGACGTCTCGTTGACCGAGGCCGGTGTGCCTAGCATTACTTTGAATCGATGGACAATTTGTACCGTGTTGTAAACTAAAATTGCTTAATTTGCTCAAAACGGTGGTGGTCATTGTTGTACTTCAATTACTATTGTAGTTGTTATCGTTGAACCATATTACTTATGTGATACCGATGCTATATGTCTTTTAGGTTTATTATTATTTCCTTGCTTTAATTCTTGTGAATATGTATGCATGTGAACCCTCTAACTCTTTCCATTGCGTTATATACTAATATGCCTTGTGTCCATAGAGATGACGTACTACGTCGTGTTCGAGGGGCGGGTTCCAGGAGTGTACGAGGAGTGGGAGGAGTGCAAGAAACAGGTGCACAAGTTCAGCGGCAACTGCTACAAAGGGTACCCGACTAGACACGAGGCGGTTGCCAAGTGGAGGGCGCACCAAGCGAACAAGAGCAAGATGAAGACCTTCCTTGTGCTCTCGCTCTTGCTCACCATCGTCGCGGCGGTACTCTATTTCATCCTAGTGTAGGCGGCGGCCGGTGTCACTTCGTTTGTATCTAGAGATGATGAGAACTTAATTAATTTGCATGGATTATGAGTTGTATGGAGCTATATGTATAACTCGATCGGGCTCTAAGTAATGTGATGATGATGTGATGATTATATATGTCCATATTATATCTGTCTATATTATATCAGTATATAACCTGTATACGGTGTATAAAACCAGTATAAAACCCGTATAATACACCAGGGAGCACAAAATCGAGTATACCTGTAGATAGTTCTGTGGCGCACCAAAAATAATTCTGTGGCGCACCTATTTCTGTGGCGCAGCTATATCAATGCGCCACAGAACATTTATTTCTGTGGCGCACGGAGCAAGTGCGCCACGTAAACCTTAATTCTGGGCGCACGGCCAGTGCGCCACATAAACCTTATTTTTGTGGCGACGTTTCTGTGGCGCACCTCCCATGCGCCACAGAATCAAATTTTCGTGCGCCACTGATGAGGCTTTTCCTACTAGTGTCGTAACCATCAATGATTGACTTGCTCTTAGTAACATTTCAGGACATACGAACAAAGGATACAATGCATGCACACACTGTTTAGATGAGACTGAAAGTAAATATTTGGGAAAAAGCAGAAAAGTTGTGTACCCGTTCAATCGTCGTTTCCTTCCACGCAAGCATCCCTTAAGGAAAAAAGGCAAGCATTTCGATGGCGAGGCAGACCACCGTCCGAAGCCTGTCCCCCGTAGTGGTGCTGATATATTTGACATGGTCAAGGATTTAAATGTTATCTTTGGAAAGGGTCCAGGCAGTCGACCTGTTCCGAAAGACGCTGACGGACACGCGCCCATGTGGAAGAAGAAATCTATTTTTTGGGAGCTAGAATATTGAAAAGTCCTGGAAGTCCGCTCTGCAATCGACGTGATGCACCTGACCAAGAATCTTTGTGTGAATATTCTAGGTTTTCTAGGCGTGTATGGGAAGACAAAAGATACAACAGAAGCACGGGAGGACCAGGAACGTCATAAAGGACGAAACGGCAATCATCCAGGGCAGTTTGTAGGGCCTGCCAGCTACGCTCTTACCAAACAAGAGAAGGAGATCTTTTTTGAAGCCCTATTCAGTATCAAGGTTCCGTCTGGTTTCTCGTCGAATATAAAGGGAATAGTAAATATGAAGGAGAAAAAATTCCAGAACCTGAAGTCCCATGACTGCCACGTGCTTATGACACAATTGCTTCCGGTTGCATTGAGGGGACTTCTACCAGAAAATATTCGACTAGCCATTGTTAAGATATGGGCATTCCTCAACGCAATTTTTCAGAAGGTAATGGATCCAGAAACTTTGTCAGGATTACATGAAGATGTGGTCGAATGTCTTGTCAGCTTCGAGTTGTTGTTCCCACCATCCTTCTTCAATATTATGACGCACCTCCTCGTTCACCTAGTTGAAGAGATTATAATTCTCGGTCCTGTATTTCTACACAATATGTTCCCCTTCGTGAGGTTCATGGGAGTCTTGAAGAAATATGTTCACAACCGAGCTAGGCCGGAAGGAAGTATCTCAAAGGGCTACGGAACTGAGAAAGTCATTGAGTTTTGTGTTGACTTTCTTCCTGACCTTAAGCCGATTGGTGTTCCTGAATCTCGTATGAGGGGAGGCTGACTGGAAAAGGCACACTAGGAAGGAAAGCAAAGGTGTGCAGGGACAAGATTTCTTTCAATCAAGCACACTACACAGTTCTATACAATTCCAACTTGGTGGCTCCGTACATCGAGAAACACAAGAATGTTTTACGAGAAATAAACCCGGGCCAGCCCGAGTCCTTGATTACATGTCAACACATGAATACCTTCGGCAGTTGGTTGCAAAGACATCTCATTAGTGACCCAACTGTTGTAGAGCAGCTGTACTTGTTGGCCAGGTTACCATCTTCAAACATATGTACATTCCAAGGGTACGAGATAAATGGGAATACATTTTACACGATCGACCAAGATAAAAAGAGCACCAACCAAAACAGTGGTGTCCGCTTCGATGCAAAAGATGAGAATGGGAAAACCACCACATATTATGGATACATAGAGGATATATGGGAACTTGACTATGGTCCCACTTTTAAGATCCCTTTGTTTCGGTGCAAATGGGTGAAGCTCAGCGGTGTACAGGTAGACGATAAGTATGGTATGACAACAGTGGATCCCAACAATCTTGCGTACATGGATGAGCCATTCGTCCTAGCCAACAAGGTGGCTCAAGTTTTCTACGTGAAGGACATGTCTAGCAAATCAAGAAAAAGAAATCAACAAAAGAATACATCAATCGAGGAGCCAAAGCGCCACATAGTTCTTTCGGGGAAAAGAAACATCGTGGGAGTGGATGACAAGACAGACATGTCAGAAGATTATAATAAGTTTAAAGAAATTCCGCCCTTCACGGTGAAAATTGACCCAAGCATCTTGCTAAATGATGAAGATTCTCCATGGCTACGACGTAGAAGATCACAACAGTAGATGGTGATGTAATAATGTATTCTTCATATATAGTTCCCAAGACAATCTCTACATTTATGTAATAATGAGAACCCTTTCCCCAACACTGTTAGAGGAGATGGAGTCTTTCACGGGCTTGCAGGGAAATTTTTTCGAGGCGGAACTTCCGAAGATGCCATAGGGCGTGTGCACCAAGGGCATCTTCGAGAAGTTCCGTCACGGAGATTTCCCAACCCTTTCCCAAGACTGTTAGAGGAGATAGATTCTTTCACGGGCATGCAGGGAAATTTTTCCGAGGAGCAGCTTCCGAAATGCCGTAGGGCGTGTGCACCAACGACATCTTCGAGAAGCTACGCCACGGGAGATTTCCCAACCCTTTCCTTCATCCATGGAAATGAAACTCTGCTTGGCTTGTTGATCTGCTTGGCAAGGCGTATCGATGCTCCTTTTATAGGAACGGCACCACTTCTACTTTGTCTTGTTCCTTCGACAGCGTCGTGCGCTACATGCTTTATCTCATCGAGCAGTGCGTCCCCCACGCGTCCTTATCCTGCCGACAGCTTTAGTCCCGGTTGCACCCACCAACCGTGACTAAAGGTTACCGACACATCCTTATCTTGCCGACAGCTTTAGTCCCGGTTGACCCACCAGCCGTGACAAAAGGTTACCGCACGTCAGCCCCCTGATAAGGCCCTCCTAGATAAGCCTCCCCCAGTTAAGGCCCCCTATCTTTTGTCCCGGTTTGAGCCTCCACCCGGGATGAAAGTTTCCCGCGCCACTGCGTTCCCGCCTATTTTCTTCGCGAGTTCCCGCCTCCGTCTTCCCGCCATTTTTTCACTATATATATGTAGGCTTGGCCTCCATTTACATATCACATCTAGACTCATATCTGCAAACCTCATCACTCTCTCCCATGGCTTCCATCGTATGTCTAACACCCCGGAGGCGGAGGCGCTTTGCGCTCAAACTACCCCTGCCCGCCAGCTACCGCGTCCCGACCGGCTGGTTGTTGAGCGTCGAGGCGTACTCGGTCCCTCCTATCCCTCTAGGTGTGCCACGCGAGATGGCCATCACGAACCACTACTATTTCGAAGCTCACGCCGAGCAGCCGAGGAATCCCAATGGCACGATTCCAGCTGGCTATGCTCGTGTCGGGGTGGATTCAGTTGTACCGTCGTGGGAGACATTGGAGCTCGAAATCCCTGGAGGTGATGGGGGGCTTACACTCAGAGAGGTGCTGGGAGAAATCATTCTCTGGGAAAAGAAGAACATCAGGCTGCCAGGCATGGTAACCTCTACTAGTCGTCCCACCAGGTCACCATCACCTCCTCCAAATGATCGAAGGCCACCATCACCTCCTCCGACTGATCACATGTCGCCACCATCACCCCATGACTTTGACCACCACATCCCTAGTCCATCTCCATCTCCCGCGCCGCCGCCTGCGCCCACTAAGACTCGGAATGCACCCAAGCGGAAGCGTGTGAAGAGTCATGTCCGCAAAATGTCGCCCCTACCAAGAGTACCAAAGGTTCCCCCCGTGCTTACGATCGTACTCCAGAGGAAAATGATGCCATTGTGAAGAAATACAATTATGATTTTTTTTCATAAGGAGAAACCCAAGGCCCCATCATACACAGAGAAGCAAAAAGCATATGCTCTTAGTTTTCTGAACACACCATCGCAATATGACTTACACGAGAGGAAGGATGACTATACACGCGCACTTGCGAAGGTAATTGAGGACAAGAAGGATAGTGCTGGTAAGAAGAAGGATAGTGCTAGCACGAGCAAATCATCAGCAAGAAGTGTAGCCGGGAAGAAATCAAGTTCAATAAGTGCACCCCTCAAGGCCAAGCAAGCGATAGCAGGCAGAAAAGGAAAGGAAGTTTCCCAGCTCGGAGCACAAGCCAAACAATCGCTCCCACCACTCAAAGTGTTGCAAGTTCCCTTGGCGTACCAGGAACTTGGTCCTTTCGATATGGACGAAGCTGCGACGCTAGCGGCTCAAATTGGCATGACCGTGGAGGACATGATGTTCTCCGATTCAGTACCTAAGGCTGATATAGCTCCTAAATTTGTCTACGGGGCCAACTTGGTCAGCAAAGAGCTGCATAAACTGCCAACGCATATGCGGAATTTGCATCAGTGGTACCTTGATGCGTGCAAGGAGAACACAAGTTTCATCGTGGCGGATATCCCAGGAGATTATTACTTCCGAAGGGAGCAGATCCATATGGAGATGAATGAACTCTGGCAGTTATTCAATTTAGACGCCCTCGACAAATCTCTAATGAGTTGCTACTGCTTGTAAGTTAACTACATATAAGTTCATGTTCATTCAGTTGTTCCTGTTCATTGCATATACTCATTATATCATATGTGTTCTCTTATGCAGACTGAAGATGGTTGAATGCAGCCATAATAAGGTGTACAATGTTGGGTTTGTTGACCCAGATAAAGTACATCATGAAACCGTAAAGAATAAAATCGAAGAAACGGTGGAAAACCTAGGTTTATAGTGGATGACAAGGGATTAACTTGTCAATGTCTATGTATTGTAGACTAGGGTTTGGTTGGAAGTAGAGGGCAAGTAGATCTCGAAGGTTTCACCGAAAAGTACTCGACGATTAAGAAACTAGGGTTATGTTGAGAATGGATTCGATCCTTCTTTGTCCCTCGACTCCTAATATAGGAGGCGGTGCCGAGGATATCGTGTTACACAAGATTATAAATTCCGGGAGACTCTCTGAGTTCTACCCGTAAAGTTATAAGTCTCTATATTTCCTAATACAACTCTAACTTTCCTTAATACTAACTGGGCTTCCGCACTTCGTATTCTTCGACTTGTGGGCCTTCAGTAAACCCAGGGTACCATCTTCGACAGCCCTTTGGGGATGCCTATGTCAGAGGCTCCGAGATTTTGCTTGAATCAAGAATCGGGGAAAATCTCTAAGTTTATAATCACAAATAACTTTTTCAAGCCATCACATATCTTTAAATATATATTGTACAGGGATAATGGTAGTTGGGGCTAGTTCATCTGACGGATCTAGTTAACTGCTCTAGTGGCAATCCGCAAAAACCTACTTCAAAATCACGTCCCCGGACATGATCTCGGGATACTGGTGCTAACTCGACAGGTGCGCTTAAGGACTTACCATCTCGAGTCCTGGCCATATTTTATCTGTACCTAACGCGTCCGTTAGGATTTTTCTTCATACCTGTTGATACGGAAAAAGTAGCAAACCGACGTCAGAGACAGTGCCACGCCGCTCAGAACGGATCTGGGGTCTTACCTTCGCAAAGTTTTGCGGCATTCAGAGATTTTTCGCGACTTTAAGCGCTCTAAGAATATATTGTCGAGTGCTTTTTTGGCTGTTGGAATAACACATTTTATTGAGTCAATGGATGACTTATCTTGTCTTCCCGATGGGAGTATATGAAGAGTTATTTGTATAAATCGAAATATACGCATTATACTTTTTCAATTTCATCGGGCACGCGAACAGCGTTCCCGATGGGAGTAGCCCCCGAGGCTACAACCAAGGACTTGTACTTTGTTGTAGGCTCAAAATTTTAATGCCTGATGTCGCTATATTGTCATATCTTTTTGAGTTTCTATTTCTATCGGGTGCGCGACCAGCGCTCCCGATGGGAGTAGCCCCCGAGGCTATGAAGAAATATTTGCATTTGATCATAGGCTCTCGCCATTTCTATTTTGTCATACTCGGAATTTTCTTTTTTCAAAAGTAGCCCCCGAGCATTTGATCAAAAACTTGTATTTGACCAAAGGCTCTCGAGATAATCAATAGTCTTTCCCTGTCGCCAATTTCATTAATCTTCTCTCCCGAGATTTTCTCTTGGCAAGGTGACATCATTTCTGAAGATATCCACGATCACTATATCGGGAAGACGCGAACACCGCTCTCTCTGTCTTGCGGGCCCACGAACCTCATCAATTTGACACGTCGTGCAAGTGGGGGACACACGTCCTCCGCTTTTTCTGGCGCACGCACTGTAGCGCCTGTAATTTCCTTCACAGTGAAAATACCTTTTACCCCTTAGCCACGTGTACAGCATCCATCTTAACAATTATTCCATCCAACGGTGCGCCGTTTCGCCAACTCCCTATATAAGGTCTTCTTCTTCCTCCGTTCGTCCTTTCGCCTGCGCCGCACCTCTACTCTCCTCTCCAAAAATCCCCTACTGCGCCCAACACTTCCTGAGCTCAGCCACGCTCGCACTTCACGCCTACACCATTGTTGATGCCACCACGCGCATGGCTCACCAGGCACAGCACTCCTGAGTCAAAGATGGCGGCAGAAGATCTGGAGTGGGAGAGATCCAAGATTTCCAATCAAGATCTCAACCTGATGAAGAAGCTTGGGTTGATGAAGAAAAAGGACGCTGACGTGGGCATAACCCTTCGGGTACTCGACATTGCCATACCCGGTGCAAACTATGAAGGTGGACCAGCACGAGGACTCGACAAGCTGGACGTGCACGCGCCTCAACTTGGACTACAAGGAAAGAAGTCTCCAATATGAATCCTACTGGGAATCTTGTAAACCCTAGCTTGGCTGATATATAAAGCCAGGCAGGGGCACACCTTAGGGACAAGCACAATCAAAAACATAATCATAGGGGCGACACGCCTAGACATCACAACCCGCGAACTAGAACTAGACTAGATACAACTACTCCGCCCATGGCGGCCCCCTGTACATATATATTCATATAGTGGATTGCTAGCAGGACGTAGTGATCCTCCACCGCGGGGACGTGAACCTGGGTACGTCGTGTACCGCCTCACTCCCGGAACCTCCGTCGTCGTCTTTCTCTAAAACCCAAGCCCTCATGTGTGGGCATTGCCGAGGAACCGCCTCGTCAATTGGCGCCATCTATGGGAAGCGCGACGCTGATCTTGTCATCCGGCGGGAATCAATCATCAACACCATCAGCAGACACGCCCTGAAGATCGATCGGAAGAAAGCTTCTGGGCGGCGGCTGCACTCGACAAGATCGCATTGGTTTGGGAATGTCGAGTTTCTTCCACGGACTCGACAGATCATACGTCCGTACCGAAACAAGGTCGTCATCTAATATACCGTTTAATCGTTTTCACTGGCCCAAGTCCTTGCAAAAGCGAGTACTACTTGATGGCCAAAACGGATCACGTCTCCACGTGATCTTGTTCCCTATAATGAAAATCCCTACAGTCACGCAAAGGCTGATGGGATCTTCCTATTCAATCTCTAGTTTCTCTGTCATTACTTATATTCAGATCTAACCATGCTTATATATTGCTTGCAAGATCGGATCAAGTTTTAGCCGCTCGGCGTAAACAAAGTTGCAGCCAAAGGATTCAACGCTCAAGTCGCCAACACCATCTATGGTTATACAAAATTACCGGCGAACTGACAAAAATATCAATGCAGAAGTTGTCGCTCCCATTTCAGCCGACATAAAAATAACATCAGGTGCTATACTTCCGGTTAATTACTACATGCAAAATTTATTTTTAGCCAAATATTTTTGGCTCGTACTATTATTTGTGCACAGCTTTTTGCGCCGTAATATGACTGCAGATCGGAACAAGCTTCGACTGCTTCACCGCGCGCAGTCACCGAACTCGGGGGCTCGCCTGTCATGGACCCGACATTACGGACTAATTATATTCGGGTGCTCATCTGTCGCGGGTCCGCTACATTGACTGCGTCCTCTTCATCGGCCACGTCAGCTAGGCGCCGCGTGGATTATCTTGGATGGTGCAACTATTTCGACTGCGCCTGCAGAATTAAATGTTCCCCTTCCTTTCGCCACACCCGATGATTGGGGAGGCGCCATTACATCGTTACCTCCAGTACTCTCGGTGGATTTATTTTCCCCGAATCGGTGGATTTATTTTCTTCATCATCTATGACTACTCGATGGACTTATCTTCTTCGGCTCTGGATATATCTTCTCCCGATGCACTCTCGGGTTGGTGGATTCATCATCTGGAATATTCAATGGATATCATCTTATTTAATATCGACCCGATGCGATCCCATCGGGAGCGTTGGAATTACTCGGGGGCTCCTGAGTATATCTTCGAGCTATTGCGGTTACTCCATCGGGAGCGCTGGTTCGTTGGAATTCAAGAAGATTTGAAGACTATTACTCCCATCGGGAGCGCCGGTTCGCTGGAACCCAAGAAGATATGAAGACTATTACTCCCATCGGGAGCGCCGGTTCGCTGGGCGCTGGTTCGCTGGAATCCACGCCGGAA
The DNA here is from genome assembly GCA_030979885.1 of Lolium multiflorum. NCBI lineage: Eukaryota > Viridiplantae > Streptophyta > Magnoliopsida > Poales > Poaceae > Lolium > Lolium multiflorum. The sequence continues at coordinate 24,309,658 of CM061753.1, read as the reverse complement.
TACAAGAAGATATGAAGACTATTACTCCCATCGGGAGCGCCGGTTCGCTGGGCGCTGGTTCGCTGGAATCCACGCCGGAATACAAGAAGATATGAAGACTTTTTATACCTGAAATTATCATCTAAAGCCCTGAAAATACGAGTGCTGCAAGGGATGGTAAACAACGGGGACCTTGCTCTTTTCCTTTGCTATAGATGCCTCAAAGAGTGCCGCAGATAGCAGGGATCATGAAACAGCGGGGACCTTGCTCTTTTCCTTTGCTATAGATGCCTCAAAAAGTGCCGCAAATAGCAGGGATCATGAAACAACGGGGACCTTGCTCTTTTCCTTTGCTATAGATGCCTCAAAGAGTGCCGCAAAATAGCAGGGATCATGAAACAACGGGGACTTTGCTCTTTTCCTTCGCTATAGATGCCTCAAAGAGTGCCGCAGATAGCGAGGATCATGAAACAACGAAGACCTTGCTCTTTTCCTTTGCTATAGATGCCTCATAGAGTGCCGAAGATAGCAAGGATCATGAAACACGTACGAAAATGACCCATGTTCGGTACTTTACTTATGGAAGTATCAAAGAGCGATGGAGTCATCGGCAGAGCTAGTGCTACCGATATATTCGGGAGCTGCTGTCAAGACATACATCGGTTGAAAGCAAAGTTGCACATACAACGGGTTTAGCAAGACCTGCAACACGAGCTGATCACTCAAACAATTTGCTGACCAACGAATACACATACGCTTAAACGGGCAATTAAGATTTGCTCCTTCAAAATTTGCCAACGGCATTGACACGGTAAAAGTGCATATACATGTACCTACCGAAAAACTTACAAACAATGGCATCAACGATGCTCAAGGTGCATTAAGGATTGCCCCTTGAAATATACAACAATGTGTCAACGGCACCTGAAGAAAACTATAAACATCGAGTTGCTCGACTTGAGTCTACTCACGGTTGCAAGCATCAGTGCCCAGACTCGGGGGCTACTTCCATCGGGAGCGCTGGACGCGCACCCGATAAAATCATCGGCTCCCCTCAGGGCCATCATCCGATCATCGGCTCCTCTAGGGTATCATCCAAATCATCGGCTCTCTCCCATCATCCGAATCACTCTGGGCCATCATCCAAATCATCGGCTCTCCGGGCCATCATCCGAATCATCGGCTCCTCGGGCCATCATCCAAATCATCAACTCATCTATCAATGACATCATCAGAGTCATCGACATCATGTTCTCGGAACTCGAGGACATGTACGGTATTTGACTTAGCATTTTTTACACCCTATACATAACTATTTCATATTTATCTACAGGCTCGGGGGCTACTCCCATCGGGAGCGCTAGTCGCGCACCCGATAAAAAATATGGCAACCTCGCCAACAAAGAAGAATAAAGTTGAAGACTTCGACATCAACAATCAAGATCTTCGAGTAGTACAACTTGAGTCTATGCGTGGCTGCAAGCACCCGCCCATAGACTCGGGGGCTACTCCCATCGGGAGCGCTTCGCGCACCCGACCAAAAGCAACTTCGACTCTACATCAAGCACAAGATTCAACAGATGATCAAGACATTCGGCGAAGACAACTTTAGTCCCTGACCGAAGCTTCACTTCGGCCAGACACTCGGGGGCTACTGACGTGGGCATAACCCTTCGGGTACTCGACATTGCCATACCCGGTGCAAACTATGAAGGTGGACCAGCACGAGGACTCGACAAGCTGGACCTGCACGCGCCTCAACTTGGACTACAAGGAAAGAAGTCTCCAATATGAATCCTACTAGGACTCTTGTAAACCCTAGCTTGGCTGATATATAAAGCCGCGGGGCACCCCTTAGGGACAAGCACAATCAAAAACATAATCATAGAGGCGACACGCCTAGACACCACAACCCGCAGATTAGAACTAGACTAGATACAACTACTCCGCCAACGGCGGCCCCCTGTACATATATTCATATAGTGGATTGCTAGCAGGACGTAGAGATCCTCCACCGCGGGGTGAACCTGGGTACGTCGTGTACCGCCTCGCTCCCGGAACCTCCGGCCGCCCTTTTCTAAACCTAAGCCCTCATGGTAGGCATTGCCGAGGAACCGCCGCACGCGTTACGCTTCCCCAGCGAGGAAAGTTATCCATCGCTCCTATCGAGTATCGGTCGCTTGCTGACCATCTTATCCGCGGTCTTTCTACCCCCATTCATGATTTCCTCCGCGGTCTTCTCTTTGTTTACGTTGCAACAGACGAACTCCCAATTCCATCCTCCATGTCTCCATTTTTCATTATCATGAGTGCTTCCTCGGAGTCCCTCCTAATTGGGCTCGTGGAAGCGATCTTCCGCCTCCGCCGCAATGCTCCCACAACATCGCCTACAACATAGGCGGTGTTGTTATTTGCGTTCGCCCTGACGTCGACTATTTTGACGTCAAATTCCCGACTCCGTCCAAGGGTGGCAAAAGATGGCTTTATGTGCACGAAGAAAGCTCCGACTCGGTGGAGTACAACATAGCTCCTTTCGATGGAGGTGCCAAAATTCTTCGCTCGCCGATCCGGGACGCAGTTGCTCAAGAAGAAAACGGCGACAGAGTAATCGATGTCCCGTATCCACGAGCCACAAAACACCCGTGGCAAGGAATTGTCGGGTATCCGATACGCGTATTTCCTTAGGATTAGAGTGCAGCCTTTACAAGCTCGCGAAAATCCCCTTTGATGTATGCTGGCGAGACGATGCTGATCGGCTCTCCAAAGACCTTTCTGTAAAGGACTTGGAGAAGCTTATCCGAAGAATCTGCTCATTGAGCAAGAAAGATGCCGTTCCATCCACCTGTCGCGTGGAGCCTTATAGCGGCACCAACGCCCTCCCAAAGGTAAATTACCATTCTCCAAAGACCTTTCTGTAAAGGATTTTTTTTGTCGAATACTATTTTTGATGGCATCCTTTGTGTAATCATGTCATTTACATTTGTCCATGTAGAAACACAAGTCCTAGCTTCTCTTCCCCTCTCCCGAAGGCTGGGAAGTCGAAGAACTGACCATCGTCATCGACGAACCCTGTGGCACTTTCGCTTCGAGAGAGAAGTTGCAGTTCTCATAACCGCAACTTCCTCCGAAAAAGAAGTCGATCTGAGGCTTCAATCCACGCACTCCCTTCCCTCTGCTGTTTCTCCAAGGAACAAGTGGAAAAGAGATGATGTCGCAGATTCAGCACCTCAAAGACTAACAAGTCCTCCTCGAGGAAACTTTACCCGAGTGAGAGGGCAGACTTTTCAACCCTTACGGATGCCCTTGTCAGCTCGTAAGTGTCTATCTACTTGTTCCTTTGCACTTGATAATTTTGCCCCGTCTTTGTTTCTTATTTTCCCATGTATAGTGGGTGATGAAGAGGAAAATCTCCTATTGACGTGACCGTCTAACGAGCACGTCTCGTACTCTAGTTATCTCCGAGACTCGCCCGCTGAGGAAACCTCGCTCCTCAACAGGATATAGGACACCCAGTCCCGTTGTGAGCCCCCGTGCTTCATCGCCAAAAAGAGCAAGAATCGATCAAGGAAAAGAGACAAGTCTCATGACCACTGCGATCATGTATGATGTAAGTACTTTTCTTGTTGTTTTTTGTCATTGAATGTTTCCAACTTTTTTGTTGTCGCAATTCTTCAACCTCTTTTTTTATGCCGTGCTATTTTTCAGCCTTCGATGAACGAATTTGTGCGCCTTGGTACCCAATTTATCGGGTACCGTGATCTTGCCAATGAGCTTAAAGGTATTCATTACATGCTATATTTCATCGAGTAGATTTGCCTCTTCTATTTTGCTCTAACTTATGTCACCCTTTATTTTGCTAGAATCCCTTTCTAAGGCAAACAAGCGTGCTGATGACCTTGCCCGCAAGCTTGAACAAAGTGAAAAAGTTCGCGAGAAGGCTGAATCTGATGCTGCTGCTGTCGAGGGTCTTCTAAAGAGACTCCATGACGTGGAAAATTCCTTGAGTGAAAACCTGACTCAGCAGTCAGCTCGCGAACAAGAAATTATCACGCGCTTGGAGTCACAGAGCTGACGCTTTGTTAGTAAGTGCTTCAACTATATTGATTTCATCGGGCGTTCATTTCTTTGCGCATTTGTTGACAAACTAAATTTTGCCTCATCAGGGAAAACGCATCAGGATTATGATCTGGAAAGTCCTGAAGGTGATCGCCTTCTCGACGCACTCTCCTCCTTGAAATTCATGGAGACGAGGCATGCCAGGGCATTGCTGATGCTAGGGCGGGACTGTCACGGCTTTTTCCTTACTTCTTCGGGAAGAAAAAGGAACCCGACTCTTTTGTTGAACTGGCCCAGCACTTCATCCCCGCAGAAGATCTTGGGCTAGGTCTTCGGCAAGTGGGCTTGAAGATTGGCGTTGAAGGCACCATTGCTTTGGTTGCCGAGAGACAACAAGCTGTCGATCGGTCGAAAGTTGGTGACGCTGACGATGGAGACGAAAAAAATGGCAATCTATGATAAGAGCTGCCATGCTCAAAGAAAATCCTCTCCTTCCTTGGATGCAAACCAACTCCTTCGCCTAGCTCGACGCTCGAGGTCAAGTAGACCTGCCTGTCTTTTATTTTTTTTTCTTTTTTCTTCTTTTCGACGTCGCGAAGTGGCTTTGTTGGTTCATTAGGACCATGACTTTTGCAAGAACCATATAAATATACTGAAATTCAATGGAAGTCTATTTTTATGTGATGATTGATGTCAAAATTATCTTTTCCAGTTGGTGTTTGACAACTATACTCCGACTCCTCCTCCTTCCGATGCTGCCTGCTTCCTCTTACTCGAAGAAAACGTCAGCCGATGACGAATTCATTGAAGATTCTTCGAGTACGGGTCCAGCACATGACTTGGAAGAACTCCGCCAACAGCTTCAATCAATGAAGAAACAAGAACTCTTGATAATGGAACAATCTCGAAAGTCGTCTGAAAAGGAAAAGGTTGCGCTACAGCAGGCTCAGGAAGCTATAGCTTCAAAAGAATTTGCGGTCGCTGGCTACACAGGCTACCTCCCGAGAAAACTTTATGCTTGAGTTGATGATCAAGTAAGCCTAGACATGTATACTCTCAAACCGGACCTCCTCTTTTTTGTCTCGTTTCTAATCTCTTGTGCTGTCACCAAATAGGTCCCTTTCTGGATGCTGATGCCGAAGATCAACGAGTTGACACAAGGTCAAATCTTCTTATCAACCTGGCACTGGACCATGGCTCGCTTTTTTGGGCTACCCCTGAACGCACCCGACAAATCGTCAGATCAAGATCGCGTGCCAAGTTCGTGAGTTCCTTGAATTTTGCACTAAAACTCTGTCCATGGTTTACAACTCCATGTTTCCTCGAAACGTTCAGCCTAGTACCCTTCCTGAGCTGATGGAGAAGTTTAAGGACTCATACAAAATCCACGGTTTTGTAAGAGCTCAACTAGTAGCCGGTGCTAGGTTTGCCCTTATTATGCTTCAGATCTGCCACCCAAAACTTGATATGACAAAGGTGGTGAAACTGCTCATACCAAGCCGAGGCGACGGCGAAGAGGTGTCGATAAATCGATGCAAGTTACCCCAGAGCCGAAGAGATAATCAAGACCTTCTTCGAATGGATGCCGACTTTTTTGCGGATGGCCATTACGCCGATTTCCTAGGTGCCTCTGCCGAAGAAGATAGAGTAAATATTGACGATCTGTTAGGTCACGACTAAATTTATTTTTCGATAGACAACCTATATTGTCGAAGGAAACTATAACTTGTTGTATGTATGTTGTAAAACAGATATATATTGTTCTTGTCCCTAGCCCCCCGAGTTTTTCGGTGGCTAATTTCTTTATTGTGTTTGCGAGGTTGAACCAAGGCAAATAAATTTTATGGAGTATATTGTATTTGCGGGTATGAGCCCCCGAGCCTGTCGAAGAAAAAAGATGTATATCTCCAATATCTTTATTATATTGTAGCACCGTGAGTCCGCCTCATTAAAAACCTTCCAGCCCCCTCGGTCCCTGAAGGAAAAGAGTGCGTCTGAAAACTCGCGGGCGTTTCAGTACATTGTATGTTTACAAGGAGGACTATCTTTCGACTTCTAGGCGAGAAACGCCCGAGTTGCGCCACGTTCCAAGGATTTGGCTCAGCAACTCCTGTCTTCTCCTTGATTCTATATGCTCCTCCTTCGATTACTTCTGTGACGATGTAAGGGACAAGCCACGGCGACTCGAGTTTTTCATGGCTCTTCTGTGTGAGCCGAAGGACTAAGTCGCCTACTTGGAAGGATCCACTACAAGAAAAGTTCTGATAGACAACGTCTCAAAATCGTCCGCTAAGGGGTATTTTTCGTCGCCTATGGGCCTAACCCGACGATATGGGTTCTGTTGTCGAAGTCATGCAAAGTCCTACGACGATTTTTTCGGTCCGTCGCGCTTGGGCGCCCTTCCGCCACGGAAAATCGACCGCTGCGTGTTTCCGGAGCCCGTTGACGCCGACGCCATGCAACCGACACGTGGCGTACGCTCGTTAATCGGGCAAGCACCCGCAACCGCCGAAACCCGTGGTAGATGGTAGGCCCACACGAGGCCCGCACGTCTTGCGGGCTCGGCCATTAAGTCGCCGGGCTGCCGACTTAGTTTGACCTGGCCAACTATATAGCTGGCTGGTCCATTAGTTACGTGGGCCGGGCCTAACTCTAAGGTTGACGGTCAAAACATTAATGGCTCGCCTGCAGCGGGCCGGCCGAATGCACTCGTTTGACCGGTCAACAGGCAAAAGGGCCGGCCCACAAGACATGTGGGACCCACTTTCATGGTATCGGGCCGGCCCATTTACCAAGGGGTCCACCTTAAACAAGTGGGCTCCCAAGAAGTTATCGTCGCCTCAATTAGCATGCGTGGTCCCACTTTCAAGTTATGCCCGCCCCATTTAGGCAGTGGGTCCACAAATGGGCCTGCCAAAAGCTGTGTGGGTCCCACTTAGGGCCACCATTTAGTATGTGGGGTCCACCATATAAAATGGGTCGCCCAACAAGATAGTGGGCCGCCAAAAACACAGGGTCCCACTTTCCCGTTAAAGGGTCGGCCCATTTAGTATGTGGGTCCACCATATAGCAAGTGGGAACAAGATAGTGGGCCGGCCAAAAACACAGTGGGTCCCACTTTCCCCGTTAAAGGGTCACATTTAGTATGGAGGGTCCACCATATAGCAAGCTGGTCGGCCCAACAAGAAAGTGGGCCGGCAAAAACACAGTGGGTCCCACAACCCCGCAAAGTGCCGGCCCATTTAGTATGTGGGTCCACCGATAGCAAGGGTTTACCAACAAGGTAGTGGTCGTGCCAAAACACAGTGGTCCCACTTTCCGTTAAAGAGCCGCCCATTTAGTATGTGGGGTCCACCATAGCAAGTGGGCTCTCCCCAACAAGATATTGGGTCGGCCAAACACATGTGGGTCCCACTTTCCCGTTAAAGGGCCGCCTATTTAGTATGTGGGGTCCACCATAGAAGCAATTGGGCGGCCCAACAAGCAAGTGGGCCGCCCAATTAGCATGTGGGGTCCACGGTAAATCGTGGGTCGGTTCGACGAATTAGCGGCCGGCCTAACAGACTCGCGGCCCACTTTTCTCTTACATGGGCCGTTCCACATTGTGGGGTCCACTAATCAAGCGGGCTGGCCCAATAAGTGGGCCACCCGTTTAGTGCCATATGCCAAAGAATAGGCGCTTTAGGATTTTGCGGGCAGGCACATATGTGATTTCGCTTAATTGGGGCGTTTAAGGGATGGGAATTTGTGATTTAGATACCGAGAATATTTACGCAGCACATGATTTCTTCTGATAGCCTCACTTACCACAAGCACCATAGAAAAAATGCGAAAGAACTATAAAAACTAACTAAATATTACATCACCTGCAAGGCTTTGAAAAATATTACAGAACCCAGAGAAATTGAATGGTAATTAAACCTAGCAATTCAATGAAGCCATTCGGCAATCTTTTAAGTTGTCCATGCACCACCTATATCTGAAACAAAGACATTACAAGTTAAGACAACAACAATGGAAAGGCAAAGACACTACAATATTGTTTGCCAAAGAATTTGGAACTCATCATTTCGTCGTTATAACAAGATCATTGTAATGCGCACAATAAGCAAACAAAGAGTGCATGCCGCATACCAACAGCCAATATAACAGAGCACGTTAGAATGAAACAGCAGACTTACTACTGTCGAGTCCCATGCAAACCAACATGTTCAGGGAGTACAAAATTGGCATGAACAACATAGTAGCAGGCTATAAATTTTGTAACAACGACCGAGCAAGATGAAGTTATGATGGCTACATCTACAGAGCAGGGAATGTAAACCAAAAATAGAAGTTACGATGGCAAAAGCTAAAGAGGAGGGAATGTGAACCAACATGTGCCAAGTGCAATTACTTCAAATTGGCCGTGAACTAAATAATACTCCTGAACTTATAGTGAAGGGGATGCAAATCAAGATGTTTCGGGATATAAACTTGTAATGAGCAACACATAGAGGATAGTTAATGCTGGAGCTTAGGATGGACCAGATACAGAATATAGTGGGATCACCTGTGAACTTGTATAAGAGGGAATGCAAACCAATATGTTCAGCATTCCATATGTGAGCGTCATGCCAAGTCAGAGAAACAAGTCAATAATGCAGCTTTTGAAGAACAAGATGGCACACAAAATTATTATCTAGTAGTATGACAAGTTTATTTGTACTACAAGCTAGATAGCAGAGTGATAGCATGCCAAACTAAGTTCTTACTTTGTTAACTTACAATGAACTAGATACAAAACAATGGCATCACCTGTAGTACAGGGAATGCAAGCCAACATGTTCATGGAGTAAAAAATTGGCACAAACAACATAGTAGCAGGCCATAATTTTTGTAACAACGACAGAGCAAGATAAAGTTATGATGGCTAGATCTACAGAGCAGGGAATGTAAACCAAATATAGAAGTTACGATGCCAAAAGCTATAGAGCAGGGAATGTAAACCAAATATAGAAGTTACCATGCAGGAACTAATAGCAGGCAGTTACTTTGTTAGCTTACGACGAAGTAGATAGAAATAACAATGGCATCACCTGTAGTACAGGGAATGCAAACCAACATGTTCAGGGAGAACAAGATTGGCATGAACAAAATAGTAGCAGCCTATAATTTTTGTAACAACGACTGAGCAAGATAGAAGTTATGATGGCTACATCTACAGAGCAGGGAATGCAAACCAAAATGTTCAATCGCTTAAAGTTAGCAATGAACTAGAAAATAGCAAGGTGTTACGGTCATATCTAGGAATGAACTAAAAGAGCTTCAGACAAACAAGCATCTGAACCCAGAACATGGCGCTAAAACAAGGGACTTACATTAGGAGAAGCACTCTGTGGGAGTCACAGCAGATCTTCCTGGGGTTGATAGATCCGGTGATGAAGTACGCTACATGTGCTACTTGGGGTTGGAGAGACGGCCATTACACTTCATGGTTACTCATCTCATCCGCAAAAACGTAACGCGCGTCGTTAGCACAAACAAGTTCCCCCAAGATTAAACAAGAACTTGCAGGCAAGCAATAGAAAAGCGACAGTAGAAGAGTTTAGATCATGCACGGCGCCGGAAGCAGATCCGGTTCATGCCACGGTGTCGGTGAGCAATATGCGATGCTGGTGGACGACGGATCCGGTGAAGCTCCGGTGGGTGGACGATACCGCAGCTGAAGCGATCGCTAGACTGGGATGAGCATATGGTTTCGAGGTTCGGCGGGGATGATCCGGTCCGGTTGATGACGGCGTCGATGAAGCAGCTCCGGCAGGCAGCCGGATGGCGAGGATCGCGAGGCCTCGGGTAGGCCAGGGAAGTCCGGCGGATGTTCCGGTGCGGGGTCGTGGAGGTCGAGAGAGAGGGACTTGGGAAGTTCCGGTGGGTGGTCTGAGGGAAATGAATTTTTTTGGGAGGGTTTCCGGGCTAGGGAGGTGGTGATCCAAAAAATGACGGGCAGACCCCCCCACCAACCGACTTTGATGTCATCTCCACAGGGGTAGAATGGGAATTTGGAAGCGTGTGAATTTTTTATTTTGTGGGCGGGAAGTTTTGCCGCTATGAGATTTTGAATTTGGCTAAGGTCCAAGTATAATGATAAAAAATCGTGAGACCGTACTAGTACCTCTGTTCATGGCCGAGTGCAAAATCAAATCATCATCACATTAAATACCGGTTACTACCATGATCATCATCTATCTTCTGGACAGAGATCCAGTGCCCCCACGTTCACAGGGCGCAGCGTGACCTGAGGCTTCCCATCCACCATTCGTTTCAATCCAACGGCAAGGAAAGCAACAGCGTGACCCGATTAATTTCTGCTGAACTGAAGAGCTGCTGTGTTCTCTCGAACCTGAACAAATAGAGAAGGGAACAGAAGATGATTTCGGTTCCGAGCGCATCTGGCCGGGCCAAACATCGTCTGGTACAAACTCCAGCGGGACGACGCATAGTGACTGGGCCGTTCGCAGCGACGCAAACATGCCCAAATATGCGTCTCGGATCCGTCGCGCGGACGCTGCGTGGACGCGTAAAGTGTCCGCTCGCGTCTGGCGAACGTTTCGTCGGGCCCGCTTGGCAGTGACCCAGCGTCGATGCGTCTTCTCAGCGGTGCCGCTTCGGCAGCCTGCGGCCGCGTAATGGCGATGCCTCGCGTGGCGCGCGCCGTCACCTACCTCTGCGAATGGCGATGCCACGCGTGCAGCGGCCGTCGCCTGCCTCCGACATATATATACAGGGGTGCGCGCATATCGTCTCCTCCCACACTAAACCCTAGCCGATGCCGCTCAACCTCCTACTCACCGCTGTTTAGTGGGGAGGAGATGATATGCGTGCGCTCCTGTTTATATAGGTCGGAGGCACGCGACGGCCGCAGCACGCATGGCATCGCCATTCGCAGGTAGGCTACCGTGCCACGCGAGGCATCGCCATTTTACGCCACTGACTGCCGAAGCGCGCCGCGAGAAGACGCATCGACGCTTAGGTCACTGCCAAAGGGCCCAACGAAGTCGCCAGACGCGAGCGACACTTTACGCGTCTCACGCAGCGTCCGCGCGACGATCTCGAGGCGCATATTTAGGCATGTTTGCGCGCCGTGAACGCCAAGCGTCGCTCCGCCGGAGCGTGTACGACGCATTTTTGGCCCGCGATGCGCTCGGACCGAAATCATCTTCTGTTCCCTTCTCTATTTCTTCAGGTTCGAGAGAACACAGCAGCTCTTCAGCCAGCAGAAATTAATCGGGTCACGTTGTTGCTTTCCTTGCCGTTGGATTGAAACGAATGGTGGATGGGAAGCCTCAGGTCACGTTGTGCCCTGTGAACGTGGGGGCACTGGATCTCTGTCCCTATCTTCTTAATCCAATTCAAAAATGCGTTTGAAATATTTCAGGATTGGTGGGAGATTTTGCCGCCCGACTGAGATTAAATTAAACCACACGTTCGACAATTCAAACTTGAGACCTTGGCTATGATACCATTTAAGTTCGAACTAATTGAAGGCTATGAATTAATTTATAATTTCTGCTGCCCATGCTTGTTTTATGACAATACTTACATGTTTTGCTTGCACTTTATGATGATTTCATGCGTTTCCGAACTAACCTATTAACAAGATGCCACAGTGCCAGTTCCTGTTTTCGTTTTTGGTCCAAAGGTTGTTCGGCAATATTCTCGAATTAGACGAAACGAAGACCAAACCTCCTATTTTTCCCGGAAGCAGAACACCGAAGAAGAGTCGGAGAGGGGCCAGAGGGCCACCACACCATAAGGCAGCGCGGCCTGGCCTGGGGCCCGCGCCGGCCTATGGTGTGCTCCGGTGCCCCCCGCGCCGCCTCTTCGCCTATAAAATCCCTTTCGACCTAAAAACGCAATACCGATTGACGAAACTCCAAAGACCCGGGGCGCCGCCACCACAACCCACCCTGGGGACAACTCGTCCCGCACCGGACGGGAAGTGCCCGAAGCCATCTCCATCAACGCCACCGCCTCCATCATGCTCCGTGAGTAGTTCCCCCATGGACTACGGTTCTAGCTGTAGCTATGTTGGTATACTCTCCCCCATGTACTTCAATACAATGGTCTCATGAGCTGCCTCACATGATTGAGATTCATCTGATGTAATCGGTGTTGTGTTTGTTGGGATCCGATGGATGATACATTATGATTAGTCTATCTATAAAGTTTGTGAAGTTATTGTTGCTGCAATCTTGTTATGCTTAATGCTTGTCACTAGGGCCCGAGTGCCATGATCTTAGATTTAAGCTCTATATTGTTGCTTAGATTGTATCTACAAGTTGTATGCACATGTCACTGTCCGGAACCAATGGCCCCGAAGTGACAGAATCGGGACAACGGAGGGAGTGGATGTGAGGATCACATGTTTTCACGGTGTGTTAATGCTTTGCTCCGGTGCTCTATTAAAAGGAGTACCTTAATATCCAGTAGTTTCCCTTGAGGCTGCCACCGGCTGGTAGGACAAAAGATGTTGTGCAAGTTTCTCATTGCGAGCACGTACGACTATATATGGAAAACATGCCTACATGATTAATGAATTGATGTTCTTTCTTAATGCTTTATCAATCCTATCAATTGCCCAACTGTAATTTGTTCACCCAACACTTGTTATTAGAGAGTTACCACTAGTGTAGATCGCTGGGAACCCCAGTCCATCTCTCATCATAATATACTTGTTCTACATGTCATTGGAAGTAGTATCAACTATCTTCTCGTGCCATTGCTCTCATATTGCTATTACTCGCTGTGATCACATTACTCTCATATTATCGCTACTTTCACATCACCCCCGTTGCTAGTGCTTTTCCAGGTGCAGCTGAATTGACAACTCAGTTGTTAAGGCTTATAAGTATTCTTTACCTCCCTTGTGTCGAATCAATAAATTGGGTTTTACTTCCCTCGAAGACTGTTGCGATCCCCTATACTTGTGGGTCATCAAGACTATTTTCTCGCGCCGTTGCCGGGAGGCATAGCTCTACTCATAAGTTCACCTGGGGAGTACACTCTACCTCTCTCTCTGTTTTATTTTATTTTGTTTTGCTTAGTTTACTTTTGTCTAGTTTATTTGTGCTTAGTTTATTTCTGTCTAGTATTAGTTTGCGTAGTTTACTTTTGCTTAGTTTATTTTTGTCTTGTTTTATTTGTCTCATATACCCAAAAATCCATAAAAATTTGAAAACCTAAAAATTAAAAACTGCTGTTATGGGAGAACCTACAACCTACTTGGAGCTCATAGAATGTTATAATAATTATAGGAAATCAAGAGCTGGTGAAGTAATGAGTGCTATGATAGAAAAAGTGAATACAATTGCTAAAATCTTGCTTAAACGCCATGATATAAACTGTTGCTCTCAACAGGATACTAAACATCTTAAATTTCAATGTGGCTTTAGTGAGGAAATTTTAATTAAGAACTATAATCGGAATTGCTATATTCATTATGGGTTCGAAGAGGTAGAACAATTTGTCGTGTTTATGGGAGCCTCTGAGATCGAATCCTTCATGGTTGAGAATTATGAAACTTGTGTTGTTTGTAAGGACCTTAAAGATTATGTCTCTTCTATCCTTAATTGTTGCATAGAATGCTTCGGTAATAATCCTTATATCATTGATTATAAAGAGAGACTCATTAATGCACAAGAATGCACTCACAATTTGCAGGAACCTGTGGAAGAAGAAATTGATGAACCTGAAAGCTCATTGGATGAAAAAGAGGAGGAAATTGATGAACCTGAAAGCTCATTGGATGAAAAAGAAGAGGAGAGCGATGAACAAAAGGAGGAAGAATGGATTAGCTACCCATGCCAACCTTCTAATGAGAGTAACTCTTTATCTCTTACACTATTTGATTGTCCTCCATGCTTACCGAAAGAGGTTGAATGTTATGTTCCTGTGGATTCTCTTGAAATAGTACCTATGAGTAATACTTGTGAGAATGATTATGCTACTGTTATCTATGATAATCCATGCTACTTTGATAAATCTTATGATAATGCTTTGTTTGTGCCTGATGTCAAAATGCATGGTACTAAAGAATTTTGCTTGGCAAATGTTTATGATAAAGCTCTAGATGATGGTCCTATGTTACTTGATAATATTAATTGTACTACTAATGAAAATGGGATTGGAGAGTTCTTGACTTATTCTATGAGTCCCATATCTCTTGAGATTGATCAACCATCTTGTTATATTATTAATAAAAGTAAGTTTGAAAGTTTTAATTCCACTATTCTTGAACTTGATAAAAATTATGTGTTTGGAAATCATGAAAAGTATGCTGCATGTGATAGTTATATTGTTGAGTTTGTTCATGAAGCTACTGAAAATTATTATGAGAGAGGAAAATATGGTGGTAGAAATTTTCATGGTACTAATACACCTCTCTATGTGCTTAAAATTTTGAAGTTACACTTGTTCTATCTTCCTATGCTTGTTACTTTGCTTTTCATGAACTTGTTTATTTACAAGATTCCTATGCATAGGAAGCATGTTAGACTTAAATGTGTTTTGAATTTGCCTCTTGATGCTCTCTTTTGCTTCAAATACTATTTCTTGCGAGTGCATCATTAAAACTGCTGAGCCCATCTTAACGGCTATAAAGAAAGCAACTTCTTGGGAGATAACCCATGTGTTATTTTGCTACAGTACTTTGTTTTATATTTGTGTCTTGGAAGTTGTTTACTACTGTAGCAACCTCTCCTTATCTTAGTTTTGTGTTTTGTTGTGCCAAGTAAAGTCTTTGATAGTAAAGTAAGTACTAGATTTGGATTACTGCGCAGAAACAGATTTCTTTGCTGTCACGAATCTGGGTCTAATTATCTGTAGGTAACTCAGAAAATTATGCCAATTTACGTGAGTGATCCTCAGATATGTACGCAACTTTCATTCAATTTGAGCATTTTCGTTTGAGCAAGTCTGGTGGCCTAATAAAATCCATCTTTACGGACTGTTCTGTTTTGACAGATTCTGCCTTTTATTTCGCATTGCCTCTTTTGCTATGTTGGATGAATTTCTTTGATCCATTAATGTCCAGTAGCTTTATGCAATGTCCAGAAGTGTTAAGAATGATTGTGTCACCTCTGAACATGTTAATTTTTATTGTCCACTAACCCTCTAATGAGTTGTTTCGAGTTTGGTGTGGAAGGAAGTTTTCAAGGGTCAAGAGAGGAGGATGATATATGATCGAGAAGAGTGAAAAGTCTAAGCTTGGGATGCCCCGTGGTTCATCCCTGCATATTTCAAGAAGACTCAAGCGTTTAAGCTTGGGGATGCCCAAGGCATCCCCTTCTTCATCAACTTATCAGGTTCCTCCCCTGAAACTATATTTTTATTCGGTCACATCATATGTGCTTTACTTGGAGCGTCTGTGTGTTTATTTTTCGTTTTGTTTATGTTTGAATAAATTCGGATCCTAGCAATCCATGTTTGGGAGAGAGACACGCTCCGCTTTTTCATATGAACGCTTGTTCTTCGTTTTACTTTTAATGTTCAATGATAAAAGTTGGAAGCTACAATACTTATTGGTTATTTGGTTGGGAAAAGAAAATGCCTCATATGTTGTGGATAATTTGACACTTGGCAATTGTTTTGAGCTCTTAAGTAGATCATTTAAGTTTTTGCATGTAGTTTAAACCTATTAGTGGAGAACTACCGTAAAGCTTGTTAAAATTGGTTTGCATAATTGATTTCTCTTAAGGTCTAGATATTTTCTGTAAAAGTGTTTGAGCAACAAGGAAGACAGTGTAGAGTATTATAATGCTTGCGATATGTTCTTATGTAAGTTTTGCTGTACCGGTTCATACTTGTGTTTGCTTCAAACAACCTTGCTAGCCTAAGCCTTGTATCGAGAGGGAATACTTCTCATGCATCCAAAATCCTTGAGCCAACCACTATGCCAATTGTGTCCACCATACCTACCTACTATGTGGTATTTTTTTTTTTTGACCAAGAACTGTGGGGCAAAACCCCACAGCAATTTATTAACGCTTTTTAACTGTACACAGGGAAACTATTTACAACCAGAAAGGAGAGACAAAAAGAAAAAGAAAGGTTACAACAAAGAGTCAATCCATGATTTGAACGAAGCAGAGTGTTTATCCTTGACTCTATGCACATGCAAAGAGGCGTCATGCACAAACTGTGCCTTCCAAGATCCAAAGGAGGGCCTAATATGCTCAAAAATTTTGCTGTTCCTTTGCTTCCAAATGTGCCAAGCATGAATAACCACTTCGCAAAGAAAGGTTTAGCAAATTCTTTCCCGGCTTGGAAAACATGTCTTCAATTGTGCCACCTTGCGGCCAATCCACCTGTAGATAGGACCAAATTCGTCTGCTAAAATTACAGTCAAAAAACAAATGGACCCAATCCTCTGTTTGGTTAGCATGGCACAGAACACATGTATAATCATTAGTGACATGCCGTTTCTTCTTCTCAACATATCTCGTGTATTCAACCTATCACTTATCGCAGCCAAGCAAAAACCTTTATCCTTAAAACCACCTTACTCTTCCATATCCAGCAATGTAACTTACTATTTGGTATATGTGAGAAGCAGATCGATAATATAAATGTGATGTAAAAGCTCCTTCCTTCCGTATAGTTTTCCAAACATCCTTCCCATCCTCGTGATCGTACGGTAGCCAAAAAATCTTGCATAGCAATGTATTCTCCATAAGCCTGCTGTGATAGAGGAAGATAAAAGAGGGATGACCTATCTTCACAGAGCTTCACTTCCTTTACTGATAACAGAGGGTTGAGAGCAAAAGAGTGTAATCTTGGAAACTGCTTTGAAGGCACCATTCCATTCCAATTATCATTCCAGAAAAGAACAGAATCACCACATCCAACAGTAACAGTACAAACTTCTCTATATTTATCCACCAACTTCATAATATCTCTCCACCAAAAGAACCACATAAGTTTGTTGCCTGTGGGACTCCATTTGGATAATAATTCCAAACCAATTTCACCCATGGAATCTCTTCTTTGTTATAAAACTTGTGCAGATGCTTCATAAGGAGAGCATCATTTTGTTTCTCAAAATCCATAATTCCCAGGCCACCCTTCTCCTTTGGCTTACAGATCATGTCCCATGCAGCAAGTGATTTCCCTTTTGAATCTGATTTCCTATCACTCCACAGATAGTGCCTAATTATTCTGTTCAACTGCTTTATAATACCAGGAGGTATATCCAGAGAGCATAGGAAGAAAATGGGCATAGAGCTCAAGCAAGATCTTATCAACTGCAATCTTCCTCCATATGCTAGAAAAGTAGATGTAGCTACCAACCTCCTTTCTAGTCTATCAACCAAAGGCATTAAATCTTGAATCTTTGGCCTAGTTGTTCCCAAAGGAAGCCCAGATATGTAAATGGCATTCCCTGGACAGACAACCAAAAACCTGAGCCAGACTATTTGCCTGATCATCTGAGATATTTATAGGCAATAAATAGGATTTATGATAGTTCACATATAATCCTGTTGATTTACTGAAATCCATCAAGGCCTCCTTAAGCACCAGCAACTGTGCCTCATCTGCTTGCATAATTAACAAAGTGTCATCAGCATACTGCAGAATGGGAAAATCTGGGTCTCCAGTAATTATAGGAAGTATTTCCTGCCATTCCAAAGTAAATTGCTTGAGTGCTACCTTTAAATAATTCAAAATGCTTCTCAATTTGTGTTAATGTTTTATAGCTCATGAGGAAGTATGTGGTGTTTAGCTTTCAACCTTGTCATTTACTTTTGACGGACTCTCATATGGACTAGTGGCACATCCGCTTATCCAATAATTTTGCAAAAAGAGCTGGCAATGGGATTCCCAGTCCCAAATTAATTAACAAAAATAGACACTCCTCCATGGTTTGTGATTGTTGGACGGCACCCGAAGGATTCGGTTAGCCATGGCTTGTGTAAGCAAAGGTTGGGGGAGTGTCATCATCATAATAAAACTAAAATAAAAAGGCACTCCTTCATGGTATGAGATTGTTGGCAGGCACCCGAGGATTCGGTTAGCCATGGTTTGTGAAAGAAAGGTTGGAAGGAGTGCCACCCAAAAATAAAATAAAATGGGAGCCGCTCTTAAAAGTCCGGTTGGCGAGGTAGTTAGTGTACCCATTACCATTCGTTGACAACAACAAACACCTCTCAAAATTTTACTTTTTATGCTCTCTATATGTTTTCAAAATCAAAGCTCTAGCACAAATATAGCAATCGATGCTTTTCCTCTTTGAAGGACCATTCTTTTACTTTTAATGTTGAGTCAGTTCACCTATTTCTCTCCACCTCAAGAAGCAAATACTTGTGTTAACTGTGCATTGATTCTTACATACTTGCATATTTGCATTCATCATATTACTCTATGTTGACAATATCCATGAGATATACATGTTGAAAGTTGAAAGCAACCGCTGAAACTTATATCCTCCTTTGTGTTGCTTCGATGCCTTTACTATGAACTTATTGCTTTATGAGTTAACTCTTGTGCAAGAATTTTGATGCTTGTCTTGAAAGTACTATTCATGAAAAGTTTTGCTATATGTTATCTACTTGTTAGCAACTATAGATCATTGCCTTGAGTCACTTCATTCATTTCATATGCTTTGTAATAGTATGATCAAGGTTATGTAAGTAGCATGTCACTACAGAAATTATTCTTTTTATCGTTTACCTGCTGGACGAGCAGAACTAAGCTTGGGGATGCTGATACGTCCCCGACGTATCCATAATTTCTGCTGCTCCATGCTTGTTTTATGACAATACTTACATGTTTTGCTTGCACTTTATGATGATTTCATGCGTTTTCCGAACTAACCTATTAACAAGATGCCACAGTGCCAGTTCCTGTTTTCTTGCTTTTGTTCCGAAAGGCTGTTCGGGCAATATTCTCGGATTCACGAAACGAAGACCAAACCTCCTATTTTTCCCAAGCATCCAGAACAAGAAGAGTCGGAGAGGGGCCAGAGGGCCACCACACCATAAGGCGGCGCGGCTGGCCCTGCCCGCCGGCCTATGGTGTGGCGCCTCCAGTGCCCCCGCGCCGCCTCTTCGCCTATAAAATCCCTTTCGACCTAAAAACGCAATACCAATTGACGAAACTCCGAAAGACTCCAGGGGCGCCGCCACCGTCGCGAAACTCCAATTCGGGACAGAACTGTCCCGGCACCCTGCCGGACGGGGAAGTGCCCCCGAAGCCATCTCCATCAACACCACCGCTCCATCATGCTCCGTGAGTAGTTCCCCCATGGACTACGGGTTCTAGCAGTAGCTATGTCGGTATACTCTCCCCATGTACTTCAATACAATGGTCTCATGAGCTGCCTCACATGATTGAGATTCATCCGATGTAATCGGTGTTGTGTTTGTTGGGATCCGATGGATGATACATTATGATTAGTCTATCTATAAAGTTTGTGAAGTTATTGTTGCTGCAATCTTGTTATGCTTAATGCTTGTCACTAGGGCCCGAGTGCCATGATCTTAGATTTAAGCTCTATATTGTTGCTTAGATTGTATCTACAAGTTGTATGCACATGTCACTGTCCGGAACCAATGGCCCCGAAGTGACAGAAATCGGGACAACCGGAGGGATGGTAGTGATGTGAGGATCACATGTTTTCACGGAGTGTTAATGCTTTGGTGCTCTATTAAAAGGAGTACCTTAATATCCAGTAGTTTCCCTTGAGGCCCGGCTGCCACCGGCTGGTAGGACAAAAGATGTTGTGCAAGTTTCTCATTGCGAGCACGTACGACTATATATGGAAAACATGCCTACATGATTAATGAATTGATGTTCTTTCTTAATGCTTTATCAATCCTATCAATTGCCCAACTGTAATTTGTTCACCCAACACTTGTTATTGGAGAGTTACCACTAGTGTAGATCGCTGGGAACCCCGGTCCATCTCTCATCATAATATACTTGTTCTACATGTCATTGGAAGTAGTATCAACTATCTTCTCGTGCCATTGCTCTCATATTGCTATTACTGCTGCTGTGTTACTGTTACTACTGCTCTCATATTACTGCTACTTTCACATCACCCCTGTTGCTAGTGCTTTTCCAGGTGCAGCTGAATTGACAACTCAGTTGTTAAGGCTTATAAGTAAACCTCCGTTCGACAATTCAAACTTGAGACCTTGGCTATGATACCATTTAAGTTCGAACTGATTGAAAAAGGCTATGCAATTAATTTATATAACATCCACAGGAACAACTACCAAGTTGATCCCAACCGCAGATAAATGCATCCACCAACAAAAGTAGGAAAGGTGCCATAATCTAAGGAAACATTTCACAAGACCAATGTACTCACTATGTAGTGTTCATCTCCAATTATCTATGGCATTTTCTTAGTCTTTGGGAGATTATAACGAACTTGATTGGCCTCGTGCAGTAGGGCATCACATGCTTCTAATCTCGATCTCAACATGTCAACTTTTGTTCTTAGCATAGCTGTTGCAACTCGTTCTACTTGGAGTTGTTCCTCCAAAACTTGAGCAGAGAAAGACTTGGACTTGGGCTTCAAAACCCAGCATTTCGCAGGAAAGAGTTTTTGGTGATATCTTTATCTTTCCCATGTTTTGCCATCTCGAATTTCATATTAGCATGACAAGTTTTGAGTTGTGTAAAAAGAAAAGTTATTACAGAGAAAAATGCAGATGGTAGATTTAATGTGTACGAACTACTTTTAATCATACAAGTTGGCATGCCTGACTATAATAAGGACCATCTATCTTGCTAGCAGGCATAATTATTAAGGTATTATTAATGGGCTACCATGTTCATAGTCTTCGAAGAAACAGCCTTTATTGCATTACGAGCAGAAAACAGTTCACACGTGCGCTCAGATTCAAATTTTCAGCATGATTTATGGTTTAATTGAAGTACACAACAGGATATTATTTCACACAAAATACAGCAGCCACATGGAACATATCTAATTTTAGTACAACAACAAAATTTGCAATTATTACAGACCATGAAATTTTGAACGAAATTTTGAGCAGTAAGTAATTACAGCATTGGCATCAGCAGTCCACTTGACTGAACAACAGAATCAAAGTTTATTTAGACACCTTCAATTCCCAGACACATCACAACTGGCTTACCATGACAAGTGCATAGGAGATTCTTTAGAACATTTTCTGTCAAAGTTTGCCTATTTTTCAATTCATGTATCTCTTGGCGTGTGTTGGCAATTATTTCATCAGTATCTTTGTTTTCCCGCCCAAATATATCAACTGCCTCTTGGAGTGCATCCCCCAAATCTCTTTGTGCCGGATTAAGTTGAGCAATAGATACCATGGGCCTATGCGAGCAATATGCACTCTCACTGCTGCTTTGTGAAACATCAATACTTGAGGCATTGGCCCTTGCTTCTGGCTTTGTAGCTTTATTTGAAGCCTGAAATTTAGATAAAACAAGTTACAACATCATATGATGCAATAAAAGACCTCCAATTTCAAGAGCATCATTGAGCTGATATAACATAGCAAGCAATCCAAAATAGAGCCTCGTACATCTATTTCTTCTGGAACGGTTGGTGTACTGGACTCAGTGGACCAATGAGAGCACGTGCCACTGTCACTGTTGCTCTGTGAAATGACCGCAACACTTGATAAATGGGTTGTCCCTACTGACATTACAGCTTTGTTTGCAGGCTGAAACTAAGACAAAACAAGTTAAAATGCAATACAATACAAGGCAAACAAACAGCATTGTTGACATAATTTTGAAAGAACCATGGGCAGATATAACAAAGAAACCAGTTAAGCCACATGCCTCTTAGAACAAACCAAACTAGATCATGGCGATGATGTATACAATGAACCAAGCAACTAGACATCATGTGCCCAATAACGAAGCCAGGTCACTGCACAGAAGAAATCTAGCAAATAGCCAAATACAGTCAAAACATGTGCATGTTGGATTGGATACAATTAGGAAAATAATGTATGATTGATTTAAGCATGACTCAGATAGTGCCTTCGACAACGTAGAAGGTCAATGCAACAATTAATTGTATGGCTTGTATGAAGTGCCATAACATTTAAATTAAGCATAACGAGGCATTGCTTAATCTGAGAACTGAGTGCTAGCTCAGTGGCAAGGCTTGCGAGTGCACAGCCAGCCCACCCGGGTTCGAGTACCAACGGGACCGAATTAAACACGAATGAAGCGAGATGTCAGTACAAGTAGTGGCAATAGAAATGCAAAATCCATAACAGGGCCAATGACAACATTCACTTGCCAACAAAATCTAAGGCTTTAGCTTTCATATACCCTCAAAATTTAAAATAGTGTAATCCCCCGAAAGAGTATCATGGTATCATTTAATCTCAGCCATCTCACCCCTAATACCAAACATGTATCATTTAATCTCAGCCGTTCTTTTGTTTTACTCAAGAAAACATTTTTGTTTTGGGAGTTTATAGAAGCACAAGCCATCGTCTACATTGGCACTGTGTTATGAAAAATATCATCTTCATCGTACATGGTTATGTGAAGATATTGATATATAATTCTGTGCTAGGAAAACAAATAGCAATTACTATGTTACAAGAACCATCTTCAAGCTCGAAGATACGAAGTTCATTGGTCCACCAACCAAGGCTGATAAAATATTATATATTAATTTAGTACTAATATTTCGTATTTACTCATATTAAGGTCTAACTTTTTTCCCCATGACAAACCAGTTTTGATATAAAATCTAACGGTGGCCATGTGTGGGTCACATAAAAAGTATTGAGGTAGTAAATTTATACATAGATATTGGATAATGTATTTTAAATTTCAAAAAATATGGTAGAAATATATAAATTAGATAGTCTTGCCGTGCAATATGCATGCCGCAAAAGGTAAGATAGATCCTTAAAAATTCTCGACTCTAATCACAAAAATATACATAATCCTAATGGGGTGTCCATGAAAAAGTTTTGTCACTTTCGTATTAGGGTATACTTCTATTTCATACTGACTAAAAAACTTAATTGTAGTGAACTCACATATTACTCCTTCCATTACTTCTTTTAGGGTGTATTAGTTTTTCAAAAGCCAAACTTTAGGCTTTGTGAGTAATTTTAGCAAAAAATAATAATTATCAACATCAAATAAAATATGGAAATATATTTTAAAATTATATATGTCGTGACGTGCAAAGCACGTGCTACTTACTAGTAGATTACTAGAAAATGAATGAAGCAATTGAACATGGAGCGTATTATATAAACAGCCAGATCATTTGAATATGGATATACCACATCATGTCAATGGGACTCAGAAAAACAAAGCTAGACATTTAAACAAGTAATATAACTATTTTTTTCACAATGTTTCAAGTAGAATAGGAAGCTAGGTTAGGAATAAAGCAATCATGTTTCAAGTAGAATAGGAAGCTAGGTTAGGAATAAAGCAATAAAAAAACACGAAGTGCATCATTTCAGCTAGGATCATTTCTATCAAACTTCATGCACTAGCCATGGAACAACAGGCAAACTCAATGAAGCAACAGGCAAAAAATTAACATAATAGAATTTCAGGACTTGTTTAACATAGCCAAATCATGTAACTTATACCCAGGCATGCCGGATGCCAGATGGGTCAAAGGCAGTGTGCAATGTTCCATATGGTAATTGTTTATATTTTATTAGATTCCATTAGGCAACTTAGGTAGTGCAACATACAGAAAAATGATGCAATTGAACTACGCACAGGAGGTAAATTAACATTCCAAAAAAAACAGGGAACTTACGTGAGCTTTTTTTTGAGTCACACGGACC
Organism: Lolium multiflorum; assembly: GCA_030979885.1. Lineage (NCBI taxonomy): Eukaryota > Viridiplantae > Streptophyta > Magnoliopsida > Poales > Poaceae > Lolium > Lolium multiflorum. The sequence goes on along the minus strand of CM061753.1, from coordinate 24,285,800 downwards.
TCATCGGGTACTTGGACAGAAGAACCTGGTGCCTCACTGTTTCTCCTCTGCATGAAGGAGAGGCCAATTGTAAACAGAAACAGGATCCAAGATATAGAAGTTTGCATTAAGCAATATACAAAAAACAGCAGGTACTTACATGATTATAGGCGAGCTTTACTCTACGTTTATGAGTGTAAGATGTGCCTGCTGCACGTGTAATAACAACAAACAGTTACGAGTCAAGGATTTGCTATAATTAAATTGACACCAAATAGTAGTAGAAGCATTATGACGTGCATAAACATGTAATACAGGATCGCAGAAAGATATCAAACATGATGTAACTAGAGCAGTAGCCTACGGCCAAATAGTGAGAAATTGTAATCGTGTCAATGGTGGACTTGTATAGCCTACCCCAACTTGTTTGGGAATAAAGGCTTTGTTGTTGTCAATCGTGGACATGTAGAGCATTCAACGGTTCATGATTGGTGGCTCATATTTTGTAGAGTTTCAGCGAATGGGTGGGTTAAATCACTCAGACCACCACACTCTGTATTTATATCATCTGAGTTAGGGTTACAATACCACTGGACATGGGCCTCTATGGGCCTCACACTGGATACAATATTACTACAGCGCTACTACTAAACTCACTCATGGTCCAACACACCCCCTCAAGATGATCATGGGTAAACAACCATGGCCATCTTGCAACAACAACATGACACATATGACAACGACGAGTAATGAACTTTCAGCATAACTCCTAGGATACATGACAACATTGCACTTTCCATCATCTTGTCATCTCGATTCATCTCTTCATCAGCAGCGAAGACATCCAGCTTCAACCATCTGGGATACGCACAACTCCTAACCATACACGTCCTCAACAACCCCGGCTGCCTCACCACACAAGTTCCGCAGAACCATCCACACTCGCCTCAATGTCCTCAGCCTCTCTTCTCCACTCTGCCCGGCCACTGACCTCTTCCGTCTCTCCCACAAACCCCCAGCCAACTCCTGCCTCAACCATCCACTCCTCAAGCACCCATGCCTATCCCCCGGTCAGGCCTCAACCAGTCTCACCTCAGGCACGCATGCCTTTCCCCTGGACATATCCACAACCATCACCATCACTACTAAACCGCAGCCTCATCAACTCCATCACGACTCAACCGCAGCCTCATCAACTCCATCACAACATATCCTCACAGCCTCACATCTCCATTTTCTCCTCACTTCCACTCGGATGGCGCCTCGTCTGCGCGCCCTGGCCAACCTGGCAGACCGCACCTGGCCACATCGACCGGCTCGCGCTGGTCAACGTCCAGCACCAACCTCCGGCTCCGCCCTGCGCTCAAAGGCTCGGCCCACTCCGCACGCCTCCAACATCTCCCCCTCGCACGGATCCAGATCTCTCTGCCACGGATTAACTTCCTCTTCTCTCCTTTCTAAACCAAAACGATCTTCACCCTCTTCTTTCTCCCCGCGCGAGCAGCCGCCGATCTCACACAACTCACATCGCTGTGTGTGATAGCCGCAACCCACGCAGAGCACCTGATGCGGCCTCCCGCCGCCTGGATTTCTACATCTCAACGGTGGTTTTTGTGGTCAAAGGAAGAACTTGTATGGTACTGTTTGGGGCGGCTAGCACTAGCAGGAAGGAAACCTAGGCTCTGATACCATGTAGAGTTTCAGCAAATGGGTGGGTTAGGTCAGGGAAAAAATACTTATGCGTCGTGTTTAAATCTAAAGGATGAGGTGGTTACCAACGAAAGCACTTGTAAGTTAAAAATATAGCAAGAATTCAGAAATACAGTCAGCTGCAATACTCCTAACAGAACAAAACGCGCAGGGATGTCTGGTTACCTATTTCTGGGCGGCGTTTAGACGTGTTCCGCGTTCTTACGGGTGACGTGGAGGTCGGCGAGGGGACTGCTGTTGCGGTGGGTGCCGGGGAAGCAGATCTTGGGGGGTCGGAGAAGGACATGCTGGGCGGTCGATGAAGTGTTCAGCGCGCCGGCCGAACTAGAAGGTCGGTGAAGCAGATGATGTGCAGTGCACGGGGACGTCGGTGTCGGCGAAGCTGGTCAGGTGCGGTGGTCGATAGAGTCGGCGAACGAGATACGGTGCGGTGGACGCCGGAGTAGGTGCGGATCAAGCGGATAGGGCAGCCTCGAGGTTTGAAGCCGTGGCAGCTTGAACGGCGAAGTGCGGCGGTGATTTTCCGGTGCGGCGGCCGTGAAGGTGGGAGGTAGGTAAGAGGGGCGGTTTCTCTGAGGGCTTGCGGGCGAAACTAGGGCGAAGCTGGGCGATAGAGGAGAAAAAGGGAATTTCGCAGTCCTTCTTTTGAGGAAAAAAATATTCGCAGATCTGAAACTTTGCGGCGCGAGATATTTGGGCGTTGGCGGGGAATTTTACCGCTCGATGAGATTAAATTTTGGCTGCAGTAGGTAATAATAATAAAAAATAGTAGGCCCTACTAGTAGTACTGTAAGTCTGTTCAGGAATCCAAGGGGGTCGAGGTAGAGGAATCCATTATGTGAATCCACATTTCAAAGTGTCAAAAAATTCTAAACTAAAATTTTACATGTATATCTAGACATTTTATGTTGGTACATAAGTTTTTTTAAAAAAAATATGTGGCTCCTGTAAAAAAGACAAATTTTGATGCTGTAACACGACTACGTACATTTTTTGCCTTTTTTGTACACACCACACAAAATGTTGTTTTTCCACGAAAACTTATGAACGAACATAGGATGTCACAATGTATACCAAAAAAATTATGTCAGATTTTTTTAACATTTATATAATTGTTTTTTTATTATTTTCAATAATGGGTGCATATGCACGCGTGTGCCAAAACGCCACCTCCAGGGGCTAGGAGTTTCTAAACTTCTTATGGCACATCAAATAAAATGTTGTTCAATCAATAATAATAATGTGCTTATGATTGTTACTCCCTTCCACCATTAATAAAGTCCACATCGGTTTCGTGTCAAACTTTGACTCGAGATTTAGGTACCCACATGATAGTGCTAGTATCATAGCTAGTATCATACACATTGGTCCCACAAAACTGCTGATGTGGCAGCTAATTAAGTAGGAGAGAGGAGATTAGTGTAACATAGGTAGATATTGTATCATAGCGCAAACAACGAGATACATGCTTAGGGTTAGGGGTAGATACATGATTTTTTTGGTTTGAATATGTCTAGACCTTATTTATCAACTTAATTGAATGCTTACTATATAACATAAGAAGACCTTGTTTTTTTATTTTGTTTTTTAATTTTTATACGGATTTGAATCTTGGTCAAATCCTAGGTTTCACCAAGATTTGAATAAGTTTAAAACATGAATATGAAAAAGTAAGCATGCATGTATGCTTCTTAATTAATCACTTCAAAATGAAGCTCTTGGGAGGGTTTTTGAAATTTCCATGTTTGAAACCAAAAACCACATATCATCATGCTTGACTTCATGAGACGAGTTTAGGGTTAGGGGGTAGATACATGATTTCTCTGGTTTGAATATGTCTAGACCTTGTTTATCAACTTAATTGAATGCTTACTATATAACATAAGAAGACTATGTGCCTTGGTTTTTCATTTTTTTTTAAATTATGCCCATTTGAATCTTGGTCAAATCCTAGGTTTCACCATGATTTAAACAAGTTTAAAACATGAATATGAAAATTAAGCATGTATCCTTCGTAGTCACTCCAAAATGAAGCTCTTGAGAGGGTTTTTGAAATTTCCATGTTTGAAACCAAAAAACCACGTACTTCCCTTCATGCTTGACTTCATAAGACAGAGTTTGGGGTTAGGGGTAGCTTGATACATGATTTTTCTCGTTTGAATATGTCTAGACCTTGTTATCAACTTAATTGAATGCTTACTATATATATGACATAAGAAGACTATGTGCATTGGTTTTTCATTTTATTGTTTTTTTAATTTTATGCGAGAAAGGCCGAGAATGAGAGAGTTTTTTTTAGAGGGACAACCGAACGATCCTGAAGGACCCAGATTTCCAATACGCATCAGAGCGCAGTTTACAGCAGGACACAAAATTAACAGGAAATTACGTCTAAATCCCTAAGATTTACATGGTAGACCCCATGCTGAAAGCAAGAAATGCGATCGGGTCCTTAACAGCCACCGTCCGGATTGATCCTCGTCGCAGCCGGGGACGAACCACTTGGCGCGACCAAATCGCCATGGCTACAGAGCCTGCACACCATGGCCTACGAGCTGAGCTAGAAACGACCTGCCAAAACCGGCAGCCAACGGAGGTGGATAATTGGAGAGAGAGAGAGAGTGTGTGTGTGTGTGTTGATGCCTCTCTCTTGACAAAGAAGATGGCTGGGAGTTTGCCTACCTAGCGTACGTGACTTGTGCTCACTGAAGTGTGGGACCTCACGCATGGGAACCACACGTAAGTGACAGACTTGTTGCTCTAATAACTCGGGTGATCATTATACTATATTAGTACATAGTTTCCTATGGATCCTTCTTAGTCACTCCAAAATGAAGCTCTTTGGGAGGGTTTTTGAAATTTCCATGTTTGAAACCAAAAACCACATATCTTCATGCGCTTGACTTCATGAGACAGAGTTTAGGGTTAGGGGGTAGATACATGATTTCTCTGGTTTGAATATGTCTAGACCTTGTTTATCAACTTAATTGAATGCTTACTATATGACATAAGAAGACTATGTGCCTAGATTTTTCATTTTTTTAAATTTTGCCCATTTGAATCTTGGTCAAATCCTAGGTTTGACCATGATTTAAACAAGTTGAAAACATGAATATGAAAAATTAAGCATATATCCTTCTTAGTCACTCCAAAATGAAGCTCTTGGGAGGGTTTTTGAAATTTCCATGTTTGAAACCAAAAACCACATATCTTCATGCTTGACTTCATGAGACAGAGTTTAGGGTTAGGGGGTAGATACATGATTTCTCTGGTTTGAATATATCTAGACCTTGTTTATCAACTTAATTGAATGCTTACTATGTGACATAAGAAGACTATGTGCCTTGATTTTCCATTTTTTGTTTTTTCTGAATTTTTATGCCCATTTGAATCTTGGTCAAATCCTAGGTTTGACCATGATTTAAACAAGTTTAAAACATGAATATGAAAAATTAAGCATATATCCTTCTTAGTCACTCCAAAATGTAGATCTTGGTAGGGTTTTTGAAATTTCCATGTTTGAAACCAAAAACCACTTCTCTTCATGCATGCTTGACTTCATAAGACAGAGTTTAGGGCTAGGGGTAGCTAGATACATGATGTTTCTGGTTTGAATATGTCTAGACCTTGTTTATCAACTTAATTGAATGCTTACTATATGACATAAGAAGACTACGTGCCTTGATTTTTCATTTATTTTGATTTATTTTGAATTTTTATGCCCATTTGAATCTTGGTCAAATCCTAGGTTTGACCATGATTTAAACAAGTTTAAAACATAAATATGAAAAATTAAGCATCTATCCTTCTTAGCCACTCCAAAATGTAGCTCTTGGGAGGGTTTTTGAAATTTCCATGTTTGAAACCAAAAACCACATCTCTTCATGCTTGACTTCATAAGTCAGAGTTTAGGGATAGGGGGTAGATACATGATTTTTCTGGTTGAATATGTCTAAACCTTGTTTATCAACTTGAATGCTTACTATATGACATACGAAGACTATTTGCTAACGGAGGGAGTAAGCACTCTAGCTATGAAAAGTACCAAACGATGCATACCAAAATGATTTTTTAGAGGAATACTAGTTCGGATTATATAATTTTATATTAGCAGGCCAAAATCGAACCCCGTAGTTGGATTTTCAGAAATTGATCCGTAGTACTGGGCAAAACCCTAGTTTAGCTTATTTAATAATAGATTCGTAGGTCGATTTTTTTACGTTATTATTATTATTACTAGGCAGCACATGTGTTTGCCCGTCCAGTGAAACTCTTTCATTTCATTTTTCTTTTCCGCAAGGTCGGGAGTCGGAGGAAGAGGGATCACACGGGAGGAGACGAAGGGAGAGCAGTCACGGGGCCCCACTTATTTATGGTGTCTATCCTTTTTCTGGTGATGTTGACTGTTGTGCAGGGTTGTCAGTGCGCAGGGGGGTGCGACTCGTGCGAGCGAGCGAGAAAGGCCGAGAATGAGAGAGATTTTTTTTAGAGGGACAACCGAACGATCCTGAAGGACCCAGATTTCCAATACGCATCAGAGCGCAGTTTACAGCAGGACACAAAATTAACAGGAAATTACGTCTAAATCCCTAAGATTTACATGGTAGACCCCATGCTGAAAGCAAGAAATGCGATCGGGTCCTTAACAGCCACCGTCCGGATTGATCCTCGTCGCAGCCGGGGACGAACCACTTGGCGCGACCAAATCGCCATGGCTACAGAGCCTGCACACCATGGCCTACGAGCTGAGCTAGAAACGACCTGCCAAAACCGGCAGCCAACGGAGGTGGATAATTGGAGAGAGAGAGAGAGTGTGTGTGTGTGTGTGTTGATGCCTCTCTCTTGACAAAGAAGATGGCTGGGAGTTTGCCTACCTAGCGTACGTGACTTGTGCTCACTGAAGTGTGGGACCTCACGCATGGGAACCACACGTAAGTGACAGACTTGTTGCTCTAATAACTCGGGTGATCATTATACTATATTAGTACATAGTTTCCTATGGATCCTTCTTAGTCACTCCAAAATGAAGCTCTTTGGGAGGGTTTTTGAAATTTCCATGTTTGAAACCAAAAACCACATATCTTCATGCGCTTGACTTCATGAGACAGAGTTTAGGGTTAGGGGTAGATACATGATTTCTCTGGTTTGAATATGTCTAGACCTTGTTTATCAACTTAATTGAATGCTTACTATATGACATAAGAAGACTATGTGCCTAGATTTTTCATTTTTTTTAATTTTGCCCATTTGAATCTTGGTCAAATCCTAGGTTTGACCATGATTTAAACAAGTTTAAAACATGAATATGAAAAATTAAGCATGTATCCTTCGTAGTCACTCCAAAATGAAGCTCTTGAGAGGGTTTTTGAAATTTCCATGTTTGAAACCAAAAACCACGTACTTCTCTTCATGCTTGACTTCATAAGACAGAGTTTGGGGTTAGGGGTAGCTTGATACATGATTTTTCTCGTTTGAATATGTCTAGACCTTGTTTATCAACTTAATTGAATGCTTACTATATATATGACATAAGAAGACTATGTGCATTGGTTTTTCATTTTATTGTTTTTTTTAATTTTATGCCCATTTGAATCTTGGTCAAATCCTAGGTTTGACCATGATTTAAACAAGTTGAAAACATGAATATGAAAAATTAAGCATATATCCTTCTTAGTCACTCCAAAATGAAGCTCTTGGGAGGGTTTTTGAAATTTCCATGTTTGAAACCAAAAACCACATATCTTCATGCGCTTGACTTCATGAGACAGAGTTTAGGGTTAGGGGTAGATACATGATTTCTCTGGTTTGAATATGTCTAGACCTTGTTTATCAACTTAATTGAATGCTTACTATATGACATAAGAAGACTATGTGCCTTGATTTTTCATTTTTTAAATTTTGCCCATTTGAATCTTAGTCAAATCCTAGGTTTGACCATGATTTAAACAAGTTTAAAACATGAATATGAAAAATTAAGGATGTATCCTTCGTAGTCACTCCAAAATGAAGCTCTTGAGAGGGTTTTTGAAATTTCCATGTTTGAAACCAAAAAACCGCGTACTTCTCTTCATGCTTGACTTCATAAGACAGAGTTTGGGGATAGGGGTAGCTTGATACATGAATTTTCTGGTTTGAATATGTCTAGACCTTGTTTATCAACTTAATTGAATGCTTACTAGATGACATAAGATGACTATGTGCATTGGTTTTTCATTTTATTGTTTTTTTTTAATTTTTATGCCTATTTGAATCTTGGTCAAATCCTAGGTTTGACCATGATTTAAACAAGTTTAAAACATGAATATGAAAAATTAAGCATGTATCCTTCGTAGTCACTCCAAAATGAAGCTCGATCTTGAGAGGGTTTTTGAAATTTCCATGTTTGAAACCAAAAAACCACGTACTTCTCTTCATGCTAGACTTCATAAGACAGAGTTTGGGGTTAGGGGTAGCTTGATACATAAATTTTCTGGTTTGAATATGTCTAGACATTGTTTATCAACTTAATTGAATGCTTACTAGATGACATAAGATGACTATGTGCATTGGTTTTTCATTTTTTTGAATTTTTATGCCCATTTGAATCTTGGTCAAATCCTAGGTTTGACCATGATTTAATCAAGTTTAAAACATGAATATGAAAAATTAAGCATCTATCCTTCTTAGTCACTCCAATATGTAGCTCTTGGGAGGGTTTTTGAAATTTCCATGCTTTGAAAACCAAAAACCACTTCTCTTCATGCATGCTTGACTTCATAAGACATAGTTTAGGGTTAGGGGTAGATACATGATTTTCCTGCTAGTTTGAATATGTCTAGACCTTGTTTATCAATTTAATTGAATGCTCACTATATGACATGAGCAGACCTTGGTTTTAATTTTTTATACCCATTTGATTCTTCGTCAAATCCTAGGTTTGTTGACCTAGATTTGAACAAGTTTAAAACATGAATATGAAAAGGTAAGCATGTATGCTTCTTAATTAGTCACTCCAAAATGAAGCTCTTGGGAGGGTTTTTGAAATTTCCATGATTGAAACCAAAAACCACTTCTCTTCATGCTTGACTTCATAAGTCAGGGTTTAGGGATATATAGGGGGTACATACATGATTTTTCTGGTTTGAATATGTCTAGAGCTTGTTTATCAACTTAATTGAATGCTTACTATATGACATAAGAAGACTATGTGCCTTGATTTTTCATTTTTTTAAATTATGCCCATTTGAATCTTGGTCAAATCCTAGGTTTGACCAAGATTTAAACAAGATTAAAACATGAAAATGAAAAATTAAGCCTTGATCCTTCTTATTCACTCCAAAATGAAGCTTTTGGGAGGGTTTTTGAAATATCCAGGTTTGAAACCCAAAACCACTTCTCTTCATGCATAGTTTAGGGTTAGGGGTAGATACATGAATTTTTGGTTTATAGTAAGCATTCAAGTTGATAAACAAGGTCTAGACATATTCAAACCAGAAAAATCATGTATCTACCCCGTAAGGCTAAACTCTATCATATGAAGTCAAGCATATAAGAGGAATGGTTTTGGGTTTCAAACATGGAAAATTCAAAAACCCTCCCAAAAGCTTCATTTTTGGAGTGAATAAGAAGGATCCAGGCTTACTTTTTCATTTTCATGTTACTGACTTGTTTAATTCTTGGTCAAACCTAGGATTTGACCAAGATTCAAATGGGCATAAAAATTCAATAAAGAATTCAAAAAATGAAAACCAAAACACATAAGCTTCTTAAGTTATAGTAAGCATTCATGTTGATCAACGGAGTCTAGACATATTTAAACAATAAAAATCATGTATATACCCCAAACCCTAAACTCTGTCTAATGAAGTCAAGCACGAAGAGAAGAGGTTTTTGTTTAATTTTTTTTTGAATTTTTATGCCCATTTGAATCTTGGTCAAATCCTAGCAGGTTTGACCAATATTTAAACAAGTTTAAAACATAAAAATGAAAAGTAAGTATGGATCCTTCTTATTCACTCCAAAATGAAGGTTTTGGGAGGGTTTTTTAATTTTCCATGTTCGAAACCCAAAATGATCTCTTCGTGCTTTACTTCATAAGACAAAGTTTAGGGGTAGGGGGTAGATACATGATTTTTCTGGTTTGAATATGTCTAGACCTTGTTTGTCAACTTGAATGCTTATTATATGACATCAAAAGACTATGGTTTTTTTGAATTTGTTATGCCCATTTGAATCTTGGTCAAATCCTAGGTTTGACCAAGATTTAAACCAGTTTAAAACATGAAAATGAAAAGTAAGCCTGGATTCTTCTTAGTCACTCCAAAATGAAGCTTTTGGGAGGTTTTTTAAATTTCCATGTTTGAAACCCAAAACCACTTCTCTTAATGCTTGACTTCATAAGACAGAGTTTAGGGTTAGGGGCCAAGTATATACATGATTTTTCTTGTTTAAATATGTCTAGACTTTGTTTATCAACTTGAATGCTTACTATATGACATCAAAAGACTATGTGTTTGGTTTTGATTTTTTTGAATTTGTTATGTCCATTTGAATCTTGGTCAAATCCTAGGTTTGACCAAGATTTAAACCAATTTAAAACATGAAAATGAAAAGGTAAGCCTGGATTCTTATGAAGTACTAAAGGAAATAACTTCGAGCACACACACAACGGCAACAGAAAAGTACTTTACCTGGGACCGGAGTATGAGTGCCTTTTACCTTTCCTCCCCGGCAACGGCGCCAGAAAATAGCTTGTTGCCGGGGTCCGGTGTGTGTGTGCCGTTTACCTTTCCTCCCCGGCAACGGTGCCAGAAAAGTGCTTGATGTCTACGGGTGCTTCTATTCTTGTAGACAGTGTTGGGCCTCCAAGAGCAGAGGTTTGTAGAACAGCAGCAAGTTTCCCTTAAGTGGATCACCCAAGGTTTATCGAACTCAGGGAGGAAGAGGTCAAAGATATCCCTCTCATGCAACCCTGCAACCACAAAGCAAGAAGTCTCTTGTGTCCCCAACACACCTAATAGGTGCACTAGTTCGGCGAAGAGATAGTGAAATACAAGTGGTATGAATGAATATGAGCAGTAGTAACGGCGCCAGAAAAGTGCTTGCTGCGTGCAGTTGATGGTAGTAAAATTGCAGGAAGTATAGATGCAGAAAACAGAAACAAGCAGCGATAGCGTATTTAGGAACAAGGCCTAGGGATCATACTTTCACTAGTGGACACTCTCAACATTGATCACATAACAGAATAAATAGATAGATGCTAGACTCTACACCCTCTTGTTGGATGATGAACACCACTAACTGTGTAGGATTACACGAACCCTCAATGCCGGAGTTAACAAGCTCCACAATATTCAATGTTCATATTTAAATAACCTTAGAGTGCATAACAGATCAACATAACCAAACCAAGTACTAACATAGCATGCACACTGTCACCTTCACACTACGAAAGGAGGAATAGATCACATCAATACTATCATAGCAATAGTTAACTTCATAATCTACAAGAGATCACAATCATAGCCTACGCCAAGTACTACACGATGCACACACTGTCACCATTACACCGTGCAGGAGGAATAAACTACTTTAATAACATCACTAGAGTAGCACACAGATAAATTGTGATACAAAACACATTGCAATCATAAAGAGATATAAATAAGCACTTCACTATGCCATTCATAACAGTGAATAAGTATTCTGTGAAATATAGCCTAAGAGACCCACACGGTGCACACACTGTCACCTTTACACACGTGGGACAAGGAGTCTCCGGAGATCACATAAGTAAAACCCACTTGACTAGCATAATGACATCTAGATTACAAGCATCATCATATGAATCTCAATCATGTAAGGCAGCTCATGAGATTATTGTATTGAAGCACATAGGAGAGAGATGAACCACATAGCTACCGGTACAGCCCCGAGCCTCGATGGAGAACTACTCCCTCCTCATGGGAGACAGCAGCGTTGATGAAGATGGCGGTGGTGTCGATGGAGAAGCCTTCCGGGGCACTTCCCGTCCCGCGTGCCGGAACAGACTCTGTCCCCGGATCTTGGCTTCGCGATGGCGGCGGCTCTGGAAGGTTTCTCTGGTTTCGTCGAACGTGTCGAGGTTTTTAGGTCAGGGACCTTTATATAGGCGAAGAGGCGGAGTCGGGGGGTCGACGAGGCGACGACACACTAGGGGGCGCGCCCCTAGGGCCGCGCCACCGTCATCTGGGGCCCAAGGGCCCCCTCCGGCGACTCTCGGGTGTTCGGAAGCTTCGTGGAAAAATAGGATGCTGGGCGTTGATTTCGTCCGATTCCGAGAATATTTCCTTACTAGGATTTCTGAAACCAAAAACAGCAGAAAACAGAACTGGCCCTTCGGCATCTCGTCAATAGGTTAGTTCCGAAAACGCATAATAATGACATAAAGTATGCATAAAACATGTAGATATCATCAATAATGTGGCATGGAACATAAGAAATTATCGATACGTCGGAGACGTATCAGCATCCCCAAGCTTAGTTCCTGCTCGTCCCGAGCAGGTAAAACGATAATTTCTGGAGTGACATGCCATCATAACCTTGATCATACTATTGTAAGCATATGTAATGAATGCAGCGATCAAAACAATGGTAATGACATGAGTAAACAACTGAATCATAAAGCAAAGACTTTTCATGAATAGTACTTTCAAGACAAGCATCAATAAGTCTTGCATAAGAGTTAACTCATAAAGCAATAAATTCATAGTAAAGGTATTGAAGCAACACAAAGGAAGATTAAGTTTCAGCGGTTGCTTTCAACTTATAACATGTATATCTCATGGATAGTTGTCAATGCAAAGTAATATAACAAGTGCAATATGCAAGTATGTAGGAATCAATGCACAGTTCACACAAGTGTTTGCTTCTTGAGGTGGAGAGAGATAGGTGAACTGACTCAACATAAAAGTAAAAGAAAGGTCCTTCAAAGAGGAAAGCATCGATTGCTATATTTGTGCTAGAGCTTTGGTTTTGAAAACATGAAACAATTTTGTCAACGGTAGTAATAAAGCATATGTATCATGTAAATTATATCTTACAAGTTGCAAGCCTCATGCATAGTATACTAATAGTGCCCGCACCTTGTCCTAATTAGCTCGGATTACCAGGATTATCATCGCAATACACATGTTTTAACCAAGTGTCACAAAGGGGTACCTCTATGCCGCCTGTACAAAGGTCTAAGGAGAAAGCTCGCATTTGGATTTCTCGCTTTTGATTATTCTCAACTTAGACATCCATACCGGGACAACATAGACAACAGATAATGGACTCCTCTTTAATGCATAAGCAATTAGCAACAATTAATGTTCTCATATGAGATTGAGGATATATGTCCAAAACTGAAACTTCCACCATGATTCATGGCTTTAGTTAGCGGCCCAATGTTCTTCTCTAACATTATGCATGCTCTAACCATTAAATGAGTGGTAAATCTCCCTTACTTCAGACAAGACGGACATGCATAGCAACTCACATGATATTCAACAAAGAGTAGTTGATGGCGTCCCCAGGAAAATGGTTATCGCACAACAAACAACTTAATAAGAGATAAAGTGCATAAGTACATATTCAATACCACAATAGTTTTTAAGCTATTTGTCCCATGAGCTATATATTGCAAAGGCGAATGATGGAAATTTAAAGGTAGCACTCAAGCAATTTACTTTGGAATGGCGGAGAAATACCATGTAGTAGGCAGGTATGGTGGACACAAATGGCATAGTGGTTGGCTCAAGGATTTTGGATGCATGAGAAGTATTCCCTCTCGATACAAGGTTTAGGCTAGCAAGGTTATTTGAAACAAACACAACGATGAACCGGTGCAGCAAAACTCACATAAAAGACATATTGTAAACATTATAAGACTCTACACCGTCTTCCTTGTTGTTCAAAACTCAATACTAGAAATTATCTAGACTTTAGAGAGACCAAATATGCAAACCAAATTTTAGCAAGCTCTATGTATTTCTTCATTAATAGGTGCAAAGTATATGATGCAAGAGCTTAAACATGAGCACAACAATTGCCAAGTATCAAATTATCCAAGACATTTTACCAATTACTACATGTAGCATTTTCCGTTTCCAACCATATAACAATGAACGAAGCAGTTTCAACCTTCGCCATGAACATTAAAAGCTAAGAACACATGTGTTCATATGAACCAGCGGAGCGTGTCTCTCTCCCACACAAGCATTTATTCAAACAAAAACACAAACAAAAGCACACAGACGCTCCAAGTAAAGTACATAAGATGTGATGGAATAAAAATATAGTTTCAGGGAGGAACCTGATAATGTTGTCGATGAAGAAGGGGATGCCTTGGGCATCCCCAAGCTTAGATGCTTGAGTCTTCTTGAAATATGAAGGGATGAACCACCGGGGCATCCCCAAGCTTAGACTCTTCACTCTTCTTGATCATAGTATATCATCCTCTCTTGACCCTTGAAAACTTCCTCCACACCAAACTCGAAACAAACTCATTAGAGGGTTAGTGCATAATCAAAATTCACATGTTCAGAGGTGACACAATCATTCTTAACACTTCTGGACATTGCCCAAAGATACTGGACATTAATGGAACAAAGAAATCCATCCAACACAGCAAAAGAGGCAATGCGAAATAAAAGGCAGAATCTGTCAAAACAGAACAGTCCGTAAAGACGAATTTTATTAAGGCACCAGACTTGCTCAAATGAAAATGCTCAAATTGAATGAAAGTTGCGTACATATCTGAGGATCACTCACGTAAATTGGCATAATTTTCTGAGTTACCTACAGAGAATTAGGCCCAGATTCGTGACAGCAAGAAATCTATTTCTGCGCAGTAATCCAAATCTAGTATGAACCTTACTATCAAAGACTTTACTTGGCACAACAATGCAACAAAACTAAGATAAGGAGAGGTTGATAGCAGTAGTAACAACTTCCAAGACTCAAATACAAAATAAAAGTACTGTAGTAAAATAAACACATGGGTTATCTCCCAAGAAGTGCTTTCTTTATAGCCATTAAGATGGGCTCAGCAGTTTTAATGATGCACTCGCAAGAAATAGTAGTTGAAGCAAAAGAGAGCATCAAGAGGCAAATTCAAAACAAATTTAAGTCTAACATGCTTCCTATGCATAGGAGTTTTATAAATAAACAAGTTCATGAAGAAAAAAGTAACAAGCATAGGAAGATAGAACAAGTGTAGCTTCAAAAATTTCAGCACATAGAGAGGTGTTTTAGTAACATGAAAATTTCTACAACCATATTTTCCTCTCTCATAATAATATCCAGTGGCATCATGAGCAAACTCAACAATATAACTATCACATAAAGCATTCTTATCATGAGTCTCATGCATAAAATTATTACTCTCCACATAAGCATAATCAATTTTATTAGTTGTAGTGGGAGCAAATTCAACAAAGTAGCTATCATTATTATTCTCATCATCAAATATAGGAGGCATATTGTAATCATAATCAAATTTATCCTCCATAACAGGTGGTACTAAAAGACCAATATCATTATAATCATCATAAATAGGAGGCAAAGTATCATCAAAGTAAATTTTCTCCTCAATGCTTGGGGGACTAAAAATATCATGCTCATCAAAGCCAGCTTCCCCAAGCTTAGAATTTTCCATATCATTAGCAACAATGGTGTTCAAAGCGTTCATACTAATATGTTCCATAGGTTTTTTAATTTTCGCATCAAACCATCCATGTCTTAAATCAGGAAATAGAATAAGAAGCTCATTGTTGTCCATTATGCCTAACTAGTGTAAACAAGAAACAAAAAGATGCAATTGCAGGATCTAAAGGAAATAGCTTCGAGCACACACACAACGGCAACAGAAAAGTACTTTTACCTGGGACCGGAGTATGAGTGCCTTTTACCTTTCCTCCCCGGCAACGGCGCCAGAAAATAGCTTGTTGCCGGGGTCCGGTGTGTGTGTGCCGTTTACCTTTCCTCCCGACAACGGTGCCAGAAAAGTGCTTGATGTCTACGGTGCTTCTATTCTTGTAGACAGTGTTGGGCCTCCAAGAGCGAGGTTTGTAGAACAGCAGCAAGTTTCCCTTAAGTGGATCACCCAAGGTTTATCGAACTCAGGGAGGAAGAGGTCAAAGATATCCCTCTCATGCAACCCTGCAACCACAAAGCAAGAAGTCTCTTGTGTCCCCAACACACCTAATAGGTGCACTAGTTCGGCGAAGAGATAGTGAAATACAAGTGGTATGAATGAATATGAGCAGTAGTACGGCGCCAGAAAAGTGCTTGCTGGCGTGCAGTTGATGGTAGTAATATTGCAGGAAGTATAGATGCAGTAAAACAGTAAACAAGCGGCGATAGCATATTTAGGAACAAGGCCTAGGGATCATACTTTCACTAGTGGACACTCTCAACATTGATCACATAACAGAATAAATAGATAGATGCTAGACTCTACACCCTCTTGTTGGATGATGAACACCACTAACTGTGTAGGATTACACGAACCCTCAATGCCGGAGTTAACAAGCTCCACAATATTCAATGTTCATATTTAAATAACCTTAGAGTGCATAACAGATCAACATAACCAAACCAAGTACTAACATAGCATGCACACTGTCACCTTCACACTACGAAAGGAGGAATAGATCACATCAATACTATCATAGCAATAGTTAACTTCATAATCTACAAGAGATCACAATCATAGCCTACGCCAAGTACTACACGATGCACACACTGTCACCATTACACCGTGCAGGAGGAATAAACTACTTTAATAACATCACTAGAGTAGCACACAGATAAATTGTGATACAAAACACATTGCAATCATAAAGAGATATAAATAAGCACTTCACTATGCCATTCATAACAGTGAATAAGTATTCTGTGAAATATAGCCTAAGAGACCCACACGGTGCACACACTGTCACCTTTACACACGTGGGACAAGGAGTCTCCGGAGATCACATAAGTAAAACCCACTTGACTAGCATAATGACATCTAGATTACAAGCATCATCATATGAATCTCAATCATGTAAGGCAGCTCATGAGATTATTGTATTGAAGCACATAGGAGAGAGATGAAACACATAGCTACCGGTACAGCCCCGAGCCTCGATGGAGAACTACTCCCTCCTCATGGGAGACAGCAGCGTTGATGAAGATGGTGGTGGTGTCGATGGAGAAGCCTTCCGGGGCACTTCCCCGTCCGGCGGCGTGCCGGAACAGAGACTCCTGTCCCCCAGATCTTGGCTTCGCGATGGCGGCGGCTCTGGAAGGTTTTCTCTGGTTTCGTCGAACGTGTCGAGGTTTTTAGGTCAGGGACCTTTATATAGGCGAAGAGGCGGAGTCGGGGGGTCGACGAGGCGACGACACACTAGGGGGGCGCCCCCCCTAGGGCCGCGCCGGCCTGTCATCTGGGGGCCCAGTGGCCCCCCTCTGGCGACTCTCGGGTGTTCTGGAAGCTTCGTGGAAAAATAGGATGCTGGGCGTTGATTTCGTCCGATTCCGAGAATATTTCCTTACTAGGATTTCGGAACCAAAAACAGCAGAAAACTGGCCCTTCGGCATCTCGTCAATAGGTTAGTTCCGGAAAACGCATAATAATGACATAAAGTATGCATAAAACATGTAGATATCATCAATAATGTGGCATGGAACATAAGAAATTATCGATACGCCGGAGACGTATCAGCATCCCCAAGTTTTTTGGGGGTCACGCAAATTCAGGGTAGCATCATGCCCCCCTTCCCACGCCAACACAAACAGAGTTCAACACAACCTAATTAAGCAAGGTTCAACACAGACATAGTTCAACAACCCCTAATTAAGCTAATAGGTTCACCACAAACGCTGCTGAGCAGCAAACATAAACAGAGTTCAACAAAAGATGCTGCTTTTGAAGCAGTAGGAGAGACAAACATGCACAGCAGTTACGGAGTATATTTACCATCTTCTTCCTGTCGCCTCCTCCCGGTCCCGCTTCTTCTGCTTCTTGCTGCCCATACCTTTAATCTTTGGTGGCTTGGGCTTGGGAGGAGGCACACGACCGGTCTCGATAGCTTGGTTCAATTTCTTCCTTAGGAATAGCCCATAGGCCATGTGGTTGGCTATGAAGCCGGATCGGTTAACAGTTTCCCCAACTTTGAGACAGCCGGACCCACCGGCTTCGGCATGCTGCAGGACGCTTTGAAAGTCAACCTTTATGCTCTTTGTGCAGAAGGGGCAGCTGTTCCTGGCACCAGTCCAGGGTTCACTCCAATACTTGTCGAACTTCCCCGCCTTAAGCTTGTTGAGAGTGGCCCTGGCCTTCCTATGACGCGACTCGACATCGCTGTCAACCTCATCAGTAGCAACCTGATACATGCCAAATAAACAGGTGAAGCAAATATGTAGCAGTTGCAACTAATAATGAATATGAATCTAAAAAGATTCTGACGCTAATTCAAAACCCTATAGCGCAAAAAAAGAGGGAGAGACCATAGAGCAAATCGATACAGGGCTATGTTGAATAAGGGAGAGAGGTGAATCGGATGTGAAGCAAATATGTAGCAGTTGCAACTAATACTGAATATGAATCTAAAAAGATTCTGACGCTAATTCAAAACGCTATAGCGCAAAAAAAGAGGGAGAGACCATAGCGCAAATCGATACAGGGCTATGTTGAATAAGGGAGAGAGGTGAATCGGAACATACTTCCTCCCCCTCGTCGACGATATTCTCGTCGAAGGTCGGCGGCGGCGGTTCAAAGATGAGTTCAACCTCGTCCTCGTCATCTAGGGGATGCTTCCCAAGAGAGTGGACCCATCTACCAACAGCATCAGATGCCGATGAGCGACCGATGGCCCGACCTTCGGCAATGGCCTCCGCTTCGTCTTTGGCATCCGCTGCGGCGATGATCGCCGCCGTTGCGGCCATGCGTGCTGCGGTCGCGGCTCTGGACGCCTCCTCTGCGGCTAAGGCCAGCCGCGCGGCTTTCGCTTTCGCTGCGTTGACGGCGTCGGTTGGGCTCTCCATCGGTGGAATGGGAAGGGGAAGCGAAGAGAGGGTTTTTTCCTAGTCCGTGGAGAGAGGGAGAAGTGTGGACGTGAAATGGATAACTGACGATATTTCAAGATTTGGGAGACATAGCACGAACCGGCAGATGACAGCGCGTGGGTGCATTACCTCATACTGCCTCTGTCCTAGAAAGAGCGTACGTGTGGGTTTTCAAGGCATATTAAGGATTTTATTATTACATTGGGAAACTGTCATCGACCATCACTTTCCTCTTCAACTTTTCCACCTCCAATGAGCTAAATGCATGTAGTAAATAAGAAAACCATATTATGCTAAATACTACTACCTCCATCCCAAAGCGTAAGGCTTATATTATTTTTAGAAGCTCAAACTATGTCAAGGTAAACTAAGATTTTACCAAAAATCATTATCATGCAAAATACAAAATTAATATCAATACATAGACAATGAATTTTTTTTGGTATGGTATCTACAAAATATTATATTAGTTGATAGATTGTTCTAAATTTTCGTCAACCTTTACTTGCTTTGACTCTTAAAAAAAGACTTAAGCTTTGTGATGGAGGTAGTACGTACTAGTCGTGAAGAAACTATATCCCTCGTGATGAGAAAGAAATATTTTTTACTAGGAGTACCACTCTTTTGTGGACAAATTTTGAAGTGCATTGCAAAACGAGAAGTACACTCTTTTATGGACAAATTTTAACTCTACACCCATTATTTCAGGATGGAGGGAGTATAGCCCAACTTGTTTTTTTTCTTCTGGGCACTACACTGCTTTTTCCCTGTGCAATGCTTGGTTCTACCCTTTTTCTCATTGTAATGGTCACTTTAAGTCAATTTTTCCCACACACATTTATTTTGTACTTCTCTACAGTGTTGACCGTGCTACTACTATTTGTGTTAGTGCGCCAAAAACAAAATGTTATTTTCTAAGTGCCAAATTAATCTAGGGCGTTGGTTGTGAACCGGTGAACAAAAAAGATAGCCCAAAAGAGGAACACACCAAGGTACAAAAACTAGCATATATGCATGTTTCTATGTACATATATATGACCCTGGGTTTGTAGATAAAAAACATTCATATATGCGCTTACTATTAATATACATAAGTTTATGCTGATTCTCTTGGTTTAGGTATATATATGGTTAGGCATCACTACTAATTCAGAAAAAACAAAAATGTAACCCTTCAAGTGAAGTCATTTTAAGTGACCTAACAACTAAAATTCATATATAGGATTTGTATAGGAATTATGTAGGATTTAGATCACATGTGAATTTTCCCCACACTAGTTGTTTGATTCATAGGAACATATCTGATACGTCTCTAACGTATCGATAATTTCTTATGTTCCATGCCACATTATTGATGATATCTACATGTTTTATGCACATTATATGTCGTATTTACGCATTTTCTGGAACTAACCTATTAACAAGATGCCGAAGAGCCATTGCTGTTTCTGCTGTTTTTGGTTTCAATCCTAGTAAGGAAATATTCTCGAATTGGACGAAATCAAGACCCAGGGTCCTATTTTGCCACGAAGCTTCCGGAAGACCGAAGAGGAGTCGAAGTGGCCACGAGGGCCGCCACCATAGGGCGGCGGCGGCCCTGGCCGCGCCGACCTGTGGTGTGGCCCTCGTGTGGCCCCCCACGTTGCCCTTCCGCCTACTTAAAGCCTCCGTCGCGAAACCCCCAGTACCGAGAGCCACGATACGGAAACCTTCCGAGACGCCGCCGCCGCCAATCCCATCTCGGGGATTCAGGAGATCTCCTCCGGCACCCTGCCGGAGAGGGGATTCATCTCCGGAGGACTCTACACCGCCATGGTCGCCTCGGAGTGATGAGTGAGTAGTTCACCCCTGGACTATGGGTCCATAGCAGTAGCTAGATGGTTGTCTTCTCCTTATGTGCTTCATTGTTGGATCTTGTGAGCTGCCTAACATGATCAAGATCATCTATCGTAATGCTATATGTTGTGTTTGTCGGGATCCGATGGATAGAGAATACTATGTTATGGTGATTATCAAGTTATTACTTATGTGTTGTTTATGATCTTGCATGCTCTCCGTTATTAGTAGAGGCTCTGGCCAAGTTTTTACTCTTAACTCCAAGAGGGAGTATTTATGCTCGATAGTGGGTTCATGCCTACATTGATACCTGGGACAGTGACAGAAAGTTCTAAGGTTGTGTTGTGCTGTTGCCACTAGGGATAAAACATTGATTCTATGTCTAAGGATGTAGTTATTGATTACATTACGCACCATACTTAATGCAATTGTCTGTTGCTTTGCAACTTAATACTGAAGGGGTTCGGATGATAACCTGAAGGTGGACTTTTTAGGCATAGATGCAGTTGGATGGCGGTCTATGTACTTTGTCGTAATGCCCAATTAAATCTCACTATATTTATCATGCCATGTATGTGCATCGCGGTGCCCTCTCTATTTGTCAATTGCCCGACCGTAATTTGTTCACCCAACATGCTTTATCTTATGGGAGAGACACCTCTAGTGAACTGTGGACCCCGGTCCATTCTTTTATACTGAAATACAATCTACTGCAATACTTGTTTTACTGTTTTCTTGCAAACAATCATCTTCCACACAATACGGTTAATCCTTTGTTACAGCAAGCCGGTGAGATTGAAAACCTCGCTGTTTCGTTGGGGCAAAGTACTTTGTTTGTGTTGTGCAGGTTCCACGTTGGCGCCGGAATCCCTGGTGTTGCACACTACATCCCGCCGCCATCAACCTTCAACGTGCTTCTTGGCTCCTCCTGGTTCGATAAACCTTGGTTTCTTTCTGAGGGAAAACTTGCCGCTGTGCGCATCATACCTTCCTCTTGGGGTTCCCAACGGACGTGTACATCTACGCGCATCAATATCCTACAGGAATCTTGCAGTGCAAATCCTATAAGAATAAAACATTAGGTCATACCTCATGGAAAATTTCCTTTGGCACAATCAAACACAACTCATCTTCCTATATGATTCAACTAGCCATTAAATCTCAATCCTATGTTTTTCATATTTCTATGGTTTTCCCATCCTATGAATCAAAGGAGCCTTAGGGCTTATATCTTTTTTAGAAAGGCAAACTATGTTAAGATTGGCCAAGTTTTACGAAAAACCTTTAACATGCAAAATACAAAGTTGAGTCATTTCGTTTGAATCGGAGGGAGTACATTTGACGTTATGGTACTATTTGACAGCTGCTTGGCACTGTATTTTTTTTCGAACCAAACTTCCCCCTTCATGAAGCTTTTATTTTGGGATAGAGCTTCAGTGACTTGATACATCCATATATATCTAGACAAAGTTGAGTCAATTCATTTGAATCAGAGGGAGTACATTTGACTATATGGGTATTGTTTGACAACTGCTTGGCATTGTCTTCTTTTTTGAACCAAACTGCCCCCTTCACGAAGCTTTTATTTTGGGATAGAGCTTCACTGACTTGATACTTCCAAGTCTCACAGTGACTTGGTGCCACCATCCACCATCCATCTCAGATCCAATGTATGCGATCGACTTAGAATTTAAACTAAATAATTATTATAATTGCTCAGAAATATTTCAAGAACTTCCAGTTAATCGTGCATATTTCGATTTATATTTTGGTGAAGTTTCATTCGATTTGAATCAAAGGTTTGTGAGCAAATATATACTCCCTCCGGTTCATATTAATTGACTCTAATATGGATGTACTAGACACATTTTAGTTCTAGATACATCCATATTGAAGTCAATTAATATGAATCAGAGGGAGTATTTAGTTTAAACTAGTGCTCGTATACGTAAAAAGCTCTTTAATCACAAGCTAGTCGTCCGAGTGGGATGAAATATTCACAGATTTTAGAACAAGGCATCTACATTTTACTGGATTTTTTTCATAATTTTCTGAATAATTTTTGTTTTTAGGTTCGAAATAAGAGATAGTTTGGAACGTTGGATCTCAAATGGTTGGTAGATGGTGGCACCAAGTCACAATGAGATTTGGAGACTTCAAGTCACTGCAGCTCTGTCCTTTTATTTTGACAAACTGCAGAGCCGCTGGTGCATCTATGGTTGCGTACGGCCGACGCCGATTCTTAGCAAGGAAGTTCTTCCTATAAGTAGTACTACGTATCCATACTCCACTCCAAGGCATGTATAAAAAAAGAACCCATCCCGTTCTCGTTTTCCCGATCACTCTTCTCTGAAGATGGAGGAGGCCCTCTTCTTGTGCCCCCTCTGCCTGCTGCCCTTCAAACCCCCCATATCCAAGGTCGCTCCCTTCCGATTTCATTCTTAGGTTCACCTGTGAGAAATGTCAATGACAACTGATGCCACGTACGTTGTTCCGTGCAGTGCAAGGGCGGTCATTGTAACGGCCCCGGGTAGGACCCCCTATAGATTTTGTCTGTTCTTTTCTTTCGTGCATCATCATGGCATATGCATCATATCATCCATGAATTTTATTAAAATAAAATTATTTTATAAACCCTTCTTATTTTATTTTACCCTCCCATAAGGTTTTTATAATAAACCTCCTCTCCTCTATTCTTTAACGAAACCCTAAAGACTAATCTTTTAAAACAAAATAAAAATGCTTCAAATGTTTCAGAAATAAAATCTGGTTTGTTTTGGTTATATTTGAAAAGGTTTTATATATAAAACCAGTTTTAAAAATCAAAGGATAAAATAGAAAACCCTAACCCCTTCTGGGCCTCCCTCTCTTCTCCCTGGCCCTTTTCCCTCTTCTTCTCATCCCCCGCGCAGCCCAGCTCGGCCTCGGCCCAACTCCACCTCCCCTCCGTTTTGGCCCGTACCCCTTCGTGGGAAAAGGATCTTCCCCCACCTTGTCGTCTTTCTCCTCCTCACGAAGATGGCGTGAGCGAGAGAGAGAGCCTGTGGTCCTCTCCCTCTCAACCACCGCGCCCTCCACGACCTGCTCCCCTTTTCCGCCTCCTTTTAATCCCTCTCAAACCCTAGACGATCCTCTCCCCCTTCTTCCCTCACGCCGCCACCTTGTTTTCCCCATCGTTTTCTTCCTCTCTGTGAACCACCGCGAGCTCGTCGCCGTGGCCCGGTCGTCTCTGTCCACCCCTAGCCGTTCCGCGGGCACCGGCGAGTGCGTCTTGTCCTCCTCTACCTCCTTCTGCAAGTAATCGACACCAGGCCGCTCCATTCGAGCACAAATCGCCGATTCCCTCGCCCGGCCGTCGCAGTTCGTGGACGATTCCGGCCGCCGTGGTCACCCTCCGGTGACCTCAACCACACCACCGTGCTCGGGGTAAGCTCCTCGACCCCCTGGACACCTCCGTTCTTCCCCTTGCTTCCTCCTTCTACTTTCTCATGTCGGTGCCGACCCGTGCCTCGCAGATCCTCACCGCCGACGAACTTTCGGCGCTTCCCGACGATGGCGCCACCTCCCCTTGGTCCACGCCGACGAGGCGAGGCCGACGCTCCCTTCCGCGCATCCGGGGACACCGCCAAACGCCCGCACGCTTCCACGCCGAGCCGCGGTGACCGCCGCCCCGTGCGCACGCCTTTCTGCCGAACACCTCCTGTGCATGCACACACACTTTGCCACGTCGACTGCCACGTGGCCATGTGGGCCCCTTCGTCAGCGACCCGGGCTAAGCCCCCTTCGGTGAGAAAACCCACCAGATCCAGATCTGGAACGTTTTGCTCTTAGGTCCCTGCATCTTTTCCTATTCTAACCCGCGGCCCCCCTGCTCTGTCAGCAGCTTTCGCCCAGTCAGCAGCCCAGTCAGCTTCGCCCGGACCCGCCAGTCAGTCCCTGTGGCTAGCCCAGTTCCGGTATAAAACGTTTTTCTCCTTTTCTCTGTTTTCTGAAAATTGCTGAAAATATGTAAACCTTGCTAAAATCATATCTTTAAATCTGTAACTCGGAATGAAATGTTTTATATATGAAAGTTGATCAGAAAAATGCAAGGATCATGATTATGCCATCCATGCTCGCTGTTGCATCATGAATCATATAATTTCGTGCTAGTTTGAATTACCACCTAATATGGAACATATGGAATATGAGGGATACTATATAAATGTTGTCCCGGTTCCATTTAACTTTGATGTAGCTCACACATGCCATGTTTGCTATGCTAATCAACCCTTAATTTTGCCGGTAGAAATGCAACTCCAACCCTAATTTGTTTGTCCGGGGTTCCGATCCCGCTTAAGTTGGATAAGTGCATTGCATCATTGTCGCCATGTCATGCATACCATCTTGATCATGCTGGATCTTCTTTATCCGTAGTAGTAAGACTTGCATGCATTGTGTGTTCCAGCATTTGCTTCATCACGGATAGGATCACGAAGTGTTGATGTGAGATACGACGAGTTCTTCGACAAGTTCTTCTGCAGCTTTTCACAGGCGAGCCCACCTCCTTCACCTATTTTATATTTTGCTCTCCCTCTCACTGCTATCCTTATGTTGCGATTCTTTATCGAGTCACGTGTCCTATTCCAATTGTTACCATAATAATCCTATATGTATCATTCCTTAACCATAGCCGTTGCTTGATGTTTGAGCCTTGCGAGTCGTAGGCGTGTTTAGGCTCTGTTGTTTATCTCGATCTGTTATCGGGATATGTTGGGTTGTTGGGAGGTTATCACATGCTATATCAGTTGTTGGAGATAATCACACTTTACTTTATTGTTAACAACTAAAATTGTAAGCAGAGGCATCTGTGAGCCCCTTTGCGAAAGCATCGGAACTTTGACTTGCTAATGTCCCCTAGGACCCGAGTTCTTGTTATCTGTTCCGAGATTGAGCGCTCTACCCATGCGTGGGGACGATTATTGGGACCCCCCCTCACCCTTTACCTTTTCTCAAGTCAGTTGAAAAGGGGGCCACAACCTTGGTTTTATTTGCCTATGCCATGTATGCCATGCTTTACTTACTGTTGCCTTCGGGTGTTTACTTCCTGTTGCCTTCGGGTGTTTATATTCTGTACTGTACCCCGCGGAACGTTTAGCGAAGCGTGTGGTTTGCACGCCTAGCCGTTAACGCAAACCCTGAGTCCGCTTCGGAGTACGGCCGGACTTCGTCACGGGTAGCTTAGTCGGGTGGCCCCCCTAGACTTTCTTGTTGAACTGGGAACGGTCTTGTTGTGAGACATCCACCTGTCGTAAGTGGGTCGAGCATGCGTATGGTTACATTTGGGCAACCCCTGCAGGGTGTACATCTTATCGATAAGCCGTGTCCACGGTTATGGACGACTTGGAATTGTATAGCTTGATCATAGAACAACTTACACCGTTATCTTGTTGCTAATAATCTGCTAATAACTTGATTAGTAATATAGCATTACTACAACCGATACCTAATAAAACTTGTCCACCGTTGAGTGCCTTTTACATTGCCTCTTCGCTTTGTTGAAGGGGATATGTGTAATCGGCTGGGTTATGTTTGTGTAGTATTTATCTGTTACCTTATGCGCTCTCTTATCTTCTCTGAGTAGACGGATGTTGTAGCGTGTCTCTATTGGTTATAGTTTTGCTGCCGCTAAACCTACCATATAGCCCCAGGCGATATATATATTCGCCCGGCGAGCATAGCCATTTCTAGTCTCGCTAAGTACGTGCCGGAGTTCGTTCCTTGGTACTTACTCTCGCCTTTTCCCTTTCTCTTTTGCTTCCTCCCTTTTGTCGGCAACCGATGGCCCGACTTTGACAGGTACAAGATGACGACGTTAGCAAGGTTACCCTTCCGGCTTGGCCTGGGCAGGGTTATGGACGCCGCTGGTTATCTTCAGGACTCTTAGTCCAATTTGTATCTTGTCCGTACTCGGATGTATTCGATCTTCTGTATGATTTGGATCTTTGTATTGTATATTTGTATCTTGACTCGTTGGAGTCGTTGTTGTAATATATGTATCTTGTGGGCTCTATTGTAATCCTGTTGTAATGTTACCGCTCGTGTTAATTCCTCTGGCATCACGTGTGTGATTCGTCGCGCACGTCGTGTCGGAGGGCGTCTCGAATCGATATCGTGCGGATGCCACGTACGTTGTTCCGTGCAGTGCAAGGGCGGTCATATGGGCTGTCGGCGCTGCGTCGGCGAGCTTGCGCCGAACCCGTGCAAGAAGTGCGAGCAGCCGGCGAGGTTGCCGCCGTCGAATCGATCTGGGCCAAGATTGCCGCCGTCGAATCGATCTGGGGCAATGGTCAAGTGCGTCGGCTGCCAGAGCTTGGTCGCCTCCACGGAGTCCTACAAGCACTATATCGCGTGCCCGCATGGTCCGTGCGGCTGCACAGAGGCCATCAATACCGGCTGCAGCTTCACCGGCCCGCCGCGGGAGCTCCTGGTACACCTCCAAGCATCCCACTCCATCCCAGTGTTTACGTTCCAGTATGGCATACCCGCCTGGTGCATAGTTCGTGTTCCGGTACAACCGCGGGGACACCTGTTCATCGGCAGTGGGGAAGAAGACGGTAGCGTGTTCGCCATCACCGTTGGCGCGCTCGGCCCGACCACCATTGTGTCCTGTGTGTGCATCAGGTCGGCCGCGTGCTTGTTTCCGATGTACAAGGCGCAGCTGCTGGTGATTGGTCCGCCGGCGCCGGCGCCGGCTGGGACCAGTGACCTCTCGACGGACACCTTGATGGCGGTAATCGAGCCGACGAGCTCCCCGACGCCTAGCTCGATCATGTTGCAGCAGCTCACTTCTTTCCTGGCGGTGCCGCCCCGTTACGCGAAGCAGAATGGAGGGCAGCGTGTGTTGCCTATCTGCGTTTGCATCAACAAGAAGGTTATACAATAATCTTCGTTTAGTCATACTGCAATGTAGTTACTCGAAGATCGGAGGGAGTAGTTTAGTTCGAAGTAGGGTTCGTTCGGATGTATTTTGGACTTGTATAGTAGTACTACTACTCCAGAACTATTAGCTAGCTAGTTGGAGTGCTAGAATGCAGCTCGGAGTATTATAGTATTTTGGCAGTACTACTAGTATATGTATGTGACTGCAAGTTCAAACTAAAATGGAGTATTTCTTGCTAATGTTGTTCTTTTGGAGTCATCATTTTTTTCTGAACGTGTTAACTATGCTATTGTCTAAGGATTCGTTTAGATTTCTTTGGTTGAATTCATATTTCGTCTCTTCCTAATTTGGCAAAACTGCACTGTCATGGGCATTCTTACAAGGTCGCTGAAGTTTCGAAGTTTCTTAATGTATATTGCGTAGGGTGTACCCCCTTAACATGGATCTGTTGCATTTTTTGGTTGTATTTTTTTTGGCAATTTTCAGGACCATAAAATAGCACGCCTTCAGTTGAAATTTGAATTACTTTTCGAAAAGTGGCCGATACTAGCATGGAGTAGTAAAGTTTTTTTGTACTCCCTCGGTCCCACCAAAAGTGTCTCACCTTTGTTAAAATTTAGATGGATAGATGTATTTTTTTTTACAAAGTTGAGACAACTTTGGTGGGACGGAGCCACGGAGTCGTAGTTGATGGCGAGAAGGTTGATGCCTTGCTAGGTTGGTGTACGTTGCAAAAAGAACAAGGTTGGTGTATTTGTTTTATTTGTTCACCATAATACTGACATGGCCATCGATTTGATTAGACAACACAAGCCTGGGACGTTTCACTTATTTATTGTAGGAAGCACGATTAATGGACTGTAATGATGGGGCTACTCCTATAGTCCGTCTGCTCCTACTCGGGTGTCGGGTCACAGTCACACTCTCCTCTTTTTTTGAACACATTCACACTCTCCTCTTTTTTTGAACACATTCACACTCTCCTCTTTTTTTGAACACATTCACACTCTCCTCGAAACTGCAGTAGGCAGTATATGCATAAGAGGAGGAGCGTCTCGGTTCACCTCCGTCGTCTATCCCCACTCCGCCCAGCTTCCATAGCACGCGCCTGCGTCTCCGCCATGGCGCTTTCGCATCCTATCCAGCAGTGCCCAGTTTGAGAGCCTCTGTTCTCCAACTCAAACCCCCACCTGCCGCCATTGATCGCCATCTCTCTCCCAAAGTTCGAATCAGTAGATCTCCCAAGAAAATACCAACCCCATTGTACCACCTGCCTCATTGCGATGGCGAAATCGAGCAGGGTCTGTGGATCTGGGCTGTTTCACAAGGTGTTTACGGAAGGCCCCCTTGAAGTGCTCATCAGCCAGTGCGACGCCATCACCGCCGCGTCCCTAGTCGGTTCCTCCAAAAGTATTCTTCAGTCAGCCAAATACAGTGCCACTCTGCCTGCTTCTCAGCCGTTTGGCCTTCCGTGTGTTCTCTGTTGTGACCCGGCGGATAAACCATGGGAGTTCAAGGAGGATTTGCCGGTGCACAGCAAGTGCAAACTAGTGCCGCTGGACACGGTAAGGATGAGGAGCGGGCAGGCGCCAATGGAGATTGGATCGCCATGGTTGGCCCCAAAGGCAAGTGGAACCTCCTCAATGTCTACACTCATCGCAAGATTAAGCTTCCATCTTTGAGGAAGAAGTTTGAAACCACACGCAATCCACTTATATTCGAGTATCAGCGTTCTGCTATTCAACTGCAGAAGATAGCTATTTGCCAAGTTCCTACAGCTGCTCGGCGGTATGAAGATTTCTCCCTTGTCGCAATCTTCGACTTTGCAATTGCCTACCTCCATGGCGAATATCCTCGTACATGGATATTTCTTGAAAACCAGTTTCAGTACGGCGCCATATACTGCGATGCAATTATACATAACGGACTTGTGTTCGCCGTTACTGAGCTTGGAAATGTTTATGCATGGGATCCTAATCAATTTGGTAACATTTCCTCCCTATCTTTTTTATATACGTAACTTATATAGCATTTCACCTCTTATTTGTTGAACTGTCTTGGCATCTTTTGGCTTAAAGGAATTCCATAGGCGCACACCATAACCCTCTTGTGGTATGGACATATATACTTATAGAATTTAACATCTATAGGAATTTTAGTATGGTCTAATGTGCATGTTGTTCCGTAGGAAAAAGGCCCCCTAGTAATTAAGTTTCTTTATTATTACTCCCTGGAAAATTTAAGGTAGAGTAGAAATAGAATCAATAAAGGTGCCATGCAATATTGATAAAGACTTTCATTTGTTTATATTCCCCCGGTTCTAGAGAATAAGGAGTACTATATTCAAACCATCTAAAATTTGGACCAATATTTTGGGGAACATGTTTTAAATCCATATGAAGTTTTACCAAGATGTTCGAAATATATTTCAAACCATCTTATGTTCGACCATGATTTTATAAAGTACTAGTATTGGCATCTACAATATCAAATCAATATCACTAGTAGATAAATCATGAAATATATTTTCATGTGACGTGTTCTTTCCTTTTTCAAGGTCCTATAGTGCTCCCTGCTCCATTCATTCCGTGGACGGCTGGATTTGATGGCGATGATGATTTTGACTCTAATAGTCGTACGTGGTGGCTGGCAAGATCTCAAGATCGTTCTAGACTTCTCCTGGTCTATGCACGTGGCGTAATGGATTTTGACGCTGACGGTGCTCCAACTTATTATGATAGTACCCCTTCTGTCCATTGCGGTCGCGCTGTTCACAGCTATTCGGGGTATACCTGCATGGTATTCTCGAATGACACTAGTCGGTTACTTCCAGCCAACCCGTGGGAAAGCGTTACTAATCTTGGAGACTATTCTATGTTCCTTGGGTTGAACTATCCGATTTTCATGCCAGTGGGTGGTGCAACATTTCCCCCAGGATATTTGACAAGAAGAAACTGCATCTACACCACGCCTCAGGCCATTGGCTCTCAGTTTGACACATCACATCAAGAAATTTTCCGCTTCAGTCTAAATGGCGAAGACCACCAAAGCATCTCTTTCTCAAGCAGCGGTCCAGGGGCCAACTGGCATACGGGGTTTTGGTTCATCCCAAGCTACACCAACGCGCTGGACTGGAACAAAGACAATCAGAGTTAGGGATATTTATGTAATAGTAGGATCATACTACTAGCTAGCTCAGTTGGTCTTGACTCCTATTTAACTATTTATAGCTAATGTACTTAGGTGATAAATTGATGCTATTTGCATGAACCCAGGTGCTTCTTGTAATTTGATCAAATACGGTCTATACACATGCATGGTTGTTTGGTTGTTTCAGTGTCCCTAGAGGCATACATATATACTGTTATTTAGCAATCTTTATTACAGTACAAAGGTCTTAACCTCATGGTTCACAGAAAGTATAAACGTAGATCAGCCATCTAAACATAGAAGACATTCTAGTGTATGATTCTTACATATACACATCAACATCCTATCAGAAAATCTTAATGTGAATTGTACTGGCTGTACAAACCCGTGCATCATTCTCTAGCCGGTTGCACCCAAAAACCAAATCGTGGTACTTCATAGTTGACTGTATGTAGGACAACATACGGATCCAATGCGAAGCCATGGGTATCACCTGCATGACAGAACCATATTTCACATGGTTGGAGGTACTCCATATGGCATTTAAAATCATTCCTTGTCCTTCATATGGCCCTAAAAATAGTACAGTTGGATTTGTGGGTTTTAATTTTTTATTAACACACTCAATTAATTGCCCAAACATTGATTAATAATATTATTAAGGGGTGTGATGTTGAAAGCCATAAGAACAATGTGCCAAACAATCTTTGCTAGCGGACGGTAAATGTATACCCATCAGAAATATTAGTACTACTAGTAGTACTATCAAAATAATCAGCAGACGTGCATGTTTCTTTGGTCAGAATAACTGCTGCACCATCTTAAAAGTAAATGGCATGACCATTTATTTGATTTGATAGCGTGCAGCTAGATGGCGTACATTACTATCTCTACTTCCTTGGGTCGCCCAAATCTGGAGTACTAAAAGCAAATCCTGGTGATTCATTTGACAAGACAACACAGATGCGTCCAAATTTCTCCGCCCATATTATTATAGTAATATACGAAATCTGGAGTGCGTTGCCTCGTTGCCTTCCAAGAGAAGCTGCATTCCTTGCCAAAAAAGAGAGAGAGGCTGTATTTATAACTACCTCACCGGCCGCCACTAGTACAAACCATCACTCCCTCTCCACCTCCACCTCCACCTCTTCCCTAGTAGCTCCACCTCCATATCGGCGACGGACCACAATCGCGCGGCTTCGACTTCCTCTTCGACGGCGGCGGCGACAGAGGCGTGAGGCACCTTCTCCGTGGCGCATCACTCATCCTCGTCCCGCGGCAACAATGGTTGTATGTGAAATCACCATACCCTTGTGTATGGTAGAGATGATGATGTGCGGATAAAATTTTATTGGCGGTTGCTCATCCTTGTTTGAATATTTGGTGTAGATTCACATCTAGGGCAGGGTGTCAAGCGGGGTGGGTAGCGGGCTAGCTAGTTTCAGTGCGAGTGCTTTAAATCTGCTCTAATCTCAACCACTATTTGCTCTAATTTTCTGCTTTGCGGGACGATTCGCGGACGCCGCTTGCAACCCTAATCTAGGGTATTGATCCTAGTTTAGTAGACTACTAGGATTTACATGCCAATTTGTTTTTAGACTAGATCCGGATATTTGTCAATACTACTACGTACTTCTTCCGTTCGTATTTAATTGACTCTAGTTGAAAGCATCGACAGTTCATTTTCTTCTCTCCCTCGCGTCGACTAATTAAAACCGAACAGAGGGAGTATTAGGAATCCTTGTGCATCCGTACTACCAGTAAGGTATTGCGTTGTTGCAGAGGCTCAGTGTAATCAATATCTTTCGATATTAATATACTCACTTTATCAGAAAATAAATTAGTAATCCATGTTCAAACTTGCTAGTTTGATCGACGTTTGATGATGATTTGTGAGGCCATGTATGGGCCTAGTTTGTTTTGCCTGGTGGTCAGTAGGCTGATGATTTTTTTTTGCTTGGTCGATCTGTGGTCGTTCCATGGCCACTGCTGATTAAGCATTACTAGAATCAACAATTTTTTGCTTGTCTGGTGATTGGAAGTGTATGCGCTCTTCTGAAGAGCACCATCGCACGATGATTAGTCTTAATGGAGATGCAGATGTCGATCAAGAGGGAGAAACATATCTTGATCATGCATTTCTCACGAGATTACTTGGTGATTGGAAGTAGAATCCACAATTTGTTGTGCAAACTTCTCAACATATGCATATATTCAATGAATTGGCTTTATGTGATCAATAGTACTTCTTATTGCAGATGGATGGAGGGGAAAGAGCGAAAAAACCGATACTTAGTGAGATGACTTCTCATTCTGTGACTTCTGATATCCCAGATGACAAGGTAAATATATAGAACGACGATTCGTAGGTGATAAAAGCAGAATCCACAATTTGCCGTGCAAACTTCTCAACATATGCATATATTTGATTAATTAGTTTTATGTGATCAATAGTATTACTTATTCCAGATGGACGTAGGGGAAGGAACGAAAAAGCGGATGCTATGTGAAATGACTTCTAAATCTGTGTGTTCTGATATCCCAGATGACAAGGTAAACATATGGACCGACGCTTGTTTTGCCGCTGCCCCTGTTAGATGGCTAGATGCTCTGGTCTAATTTCTGTTCATGTGCTTATTATTGCAGAAACATAGAGTTGAAGAAAACTCTATATTGTCTGATGACAAAGGTGAAATGGCATGCCAGTCTTTTAAACCTCCGACGCCACCTTGTTTACTGTCTATGGAGACTGATGCAGCTGGACCTGGTACTGATGAGCCTATACCTGGCATCATCGTGCCACATGAAGAAGGTTGTGGATTGGGTTTACCCCCTGCTGTAGAAACTGGTGGTGCAGCTGGAGCTGCTAGTGTAGAGCCTCTAGTGAACGGTGTCGTGCCACGGGAATTCTCTGAACTGGAGCAAAACGGTTTACCTATTGTCAAGACCGATTTAACTGGTGCTGATGCTGGAGTTGCTACTGATGATCCTGCACCCGAAGGAGGTTTTGTATTGGTAGAACCCGTCATGACTATGACGGACCGGCACGCTTAGGCACTGGCGATGGACAAACGCCTCGCCTAGGGCATAAGCGGAAGTCTAGGCAGTGTAACCAAGAAATTGTCTTCCACAATAAGAAATCATGCAATACTTCACGATCTTGTTAGATGGGCATTATTTTCAAGGTATTTATTAGAAATTTACACATTTGCATGCTCTAAATTAATATTTATTCATATAATAATAAGGTGATGTATAAGGTGCTGATGCTGGAGACTGATGATCCTGCACCCGAAGAGCTTTTGTATTGGTAGAACCCGTCATGACTATGCCCACAGTACTGACTGGTGGTGGACCTGGAGCTGGTAGGGTAGAGCCTCTAGCGAAAGGTGTCGTGCCACGAGAATCCTCTGAAGTGGATATTGGTGGTTTACCCTCTGTAGAGACTGGTGGTCTACCTGGAGCTGGTATTGTAGAGATTTCAGCAAACGGTGCTGTCCCACCCAACTCCTATGAACTGGAGCATGTACCTGATGTGCCTTCTGTAGAACCTGACGCACCTGTAAGTAGTGGTGATGATTCCGCTGAATCTGATCAAGAAGGATCTGCATCTCGAGGACAAGATGTCAGCTGTCATTCACCTGAACCTGAGCTGAAGTCAGCAACGGTAGCTTATATAGCACGGACTGTCCTTCAAGCTCTAAAGATCCAGTTGGGTGGTTCACAGGACCAGCTACTCCAAGCCATTGTCACTACAAAAGACCAGCCAGCATGCTTCGTCATCTCCTGCATACTGTTTGACAAGCTGAAGCACTGCAACTGGCGCATTGTTCAATCCCATCAGCATGGAGAGAGGAGCTATGTTTATGTCAAGATGATTCATGCTGATTTGGTAAGGTTCCATGATAAGATGTATGGGTGGGGTGAGGCAAGAGCCACATTTTGCAGCATTCACACAGTCTTCGCTCTTGAGCCAGACCCCATGGATGCTTACCCAGTGGTGCAGCTGTCCTGACTTGATATATGTTTTATGATCAGTATGCTGCTGTCGTGGAACTGTGATGTGGAGCTACCTTTCTTATGGTTTCTAGGCTTTTGGTTTCAACATGTATTATGGAGCTTACCTTAGGACTTTCGCATGCGTTTGGCTGTTGACCTGTAATGTTTGTGGTTGGTTGTCTAATCTACTTGGCACAATCACATTGCAAAGGCAAATGTTCCTTTTCTCTTTAATTGTTATTATGACTTATGTGTTATAACCAGGCAAGAATATGCAATCTTGGTTCTCTGACCGATATATATGTACATACAACTTTTGTTCACATAATAACACTTACACGGGAAAAGAGTAGCTTTCTCTGTTGGACAAACACCAAACCACAAAAGGGTAACAACACAATATCCAAACTAGGTACGGCACCTGTTGAGCATACATGACTTTTGGCGTAAAATCACGTTAACCAACACTAGCAGCATCTTGTTCTTTGCAAGGTGCTATGCTTATCAGTCTAATCCCAATACACCACCTACTTCAGGTGGCACGATGATGTCAAGTGCAGGCTCACCAGTACCAACTCTCTTGCATCAGTCTCCATTGAAGGTACGCCACTGCTGCAGTAGACACCATTAGCAATGCAAGCTGAAGGTGTTCTTATCCTCATATCAGGATCACATAATACAGGTGTCAAGCTTCATGCACTAGCCAACACAATCAAAAGTCCGAACTAGGATCGCTAGGAAAAAAACATGAAGATCTTTTTTTCGAATCCCACGCTGAACATCTTTTTCACTAATTAGGTAAGCTCCTGCTGACAAACATATTACAGCAACTCCAGCAGTGGCTCTATATTTTGGCGCTGTGGGCTGATGCTGCGCATGGAGCCGGCAATAGCTTCACCGGAAGCTGCAAACTGTGGCGGCCAAATGCAGGGCTGAAACAGCGTATTTTCAGAGGCGCTATAAATGCAGCGCCAAAAACAGAATATAATGAAAAATAGAGTGCAGTAAAACAGAAGATCAAACAAAGACTAGAAATAGACATAAAATAGGATAAAATTAGCTTGATAGATACTCCGTAGTTCATATTTTTACAAAGTAGTGCGATAAAACTAAACTAAAACTCGACATCTGACGAGTCCGGTGTCGTGCCCGACACCGGATCCGACGAGAAGAGGTCAATCCAACGGGGGTCGTCCTCGCCAATGGTGGTCGGCCCGGCGAGCTGCGCTTCGATGAAGGCCCGCTTCGTCGCCTTCTCCGCCCTCCGTCGTGCGCGGTCCTCCTTCTTCGCAGCCCGCCTCGTCGCCTTCTCCGCCCTCCGTCTGCGGAAGTGCTCGTTCTCGGCGGCAACGTCCTCGGGGAAGCGGGCCGCCCACTCGCGCGCCGCGCGCTCGTCCCGCTCGGCGATGCGCAAACGGCGCTCCGTCTCGCGGCGGCGGCGCTGTTCCTCCTGTCTAACGATGTACGGCGGCGGCGCGAGATCCTCGGCCTGCTGGCGCGTCCACACGTCATGGAAATTCATCGACGATCGCGGGCGCCCGAGCCGCCACGCCACGGCGTCGTACGCGCGCGCGGCCTCGTGCGCGGTCTCGTAGGTGCCGAGGCCGATGCGCTCGCCGCCGTCACGTATCTCCGCGTAATACGTACCTTTGGGGCGCGCGCGGACGCCGCGGTACCCCGTGCCCGAGACGCGGCAGTACCGCGAGCTCGACGCGAGACGAGGCATGGCGGCGGCGGAAGCGGAGCCGCGGCGGCGATATTAGGCGCAGATGGGCAAATTTCAGCAACCCGTGTTCCATTTTTTTTTTCAGGATAACCCCATGTACCACCTTCCCAATAGAAAAAGTACTGTTCAACCTTCCCCTGTTGGGCCCAATATTTCACTTTTGGGTTGCCAACGAACATCTACATGGTAATTGTTATCGGTCTACTTGCTCCGGCTGTCGAAGCCCAATAACCACAAATGGGCCTTTCTGCTCATGCAATTTCGGCCCTTTTCTAATGAAACACAGATCCTATGATTGGCAAAAAAAAACGGAGATTCTACATAAAAGTTGTTTTTATTTATTTTGAATTATTGGGTTCCAATTTTTGAAACTGCTCATGCACAATATGAAAATCCTTGATCGCTCCATAACCACATGGATAACGGTATTTTTAAAAATTCATAAAGTGGATTTGAAATTTAAAACATATCCTGATAATTCCATGATTTAATCTATCAACTTGCAAGATCTTGGAGCGAAAGAGCTTGTATTAGTCTGCAAAAATAATACTGATAAACCTGTCGTTAACAAGAAATGAAGGTTTATCGTTCAGAGAGGATGCCATGTGGGACCCATGAGACAGTAGCGTCCTCAACGTTTCAAAGAAAAAGGCAAGTAGCCCGAAAATAGGGGTAAAAAATAAATCCTAGAAAGGAAACATTTATAGTTCATAGAGGCTGACATGTGGGACCGATCTGCCAGCTGCATCCTCATCATTTCGAAGTC
Organism: Lolium multiflorum; assembly: GCA_030979885.1. Lineage (NCBI taxonomy): Eukaryota > Viridiplantae > Streptophyta > Magnoliopsida > Poales > Poaceae > Lolium > Lolium multiflorum. The sequence goes on along the minus strand of CM061753.1, from coordinate 24,248,660 downwards.
GGCAGGGATCAGAAGAAAAAGGCAAATAACCAGAAATTAGGGGTCAAAAATAAATCCAAAAAAGGAAACTTTTATTCTTCATAGAGGATGACATGTGGTACCGACCTGCCAGCAGCGTTTCAAAGGGGCGGGGATCAAAAGAAAAAGGCAAATAGCCAGAAATTAGGGGTAAAAATAAATCCAACAAAGGAATGGTTTATTGTTCATAGATGCTGACATGTGGGACCCATGAGCCACCTGCGACCTCAATTTCAAAGGCGGCATATGATCGAAAGAAAAAGGCAAGTGACCAAAAATCAGGGGGTAAAAAAATCTAAGAAAAGAAACTTTATTGTATATAGAGGATGACATGCGGGTCCCATGAGCCAGCACCTTACTCAACGTTTCAGAGGCGGCATGAGATCGAAAGAAAAAGGAAAGTGACCAAATATCAGGAGCAAAAAATAATCCAAGAAAAGAAACTTTTATTGTACATAGAGGATGGCATATGGGTCCCACTTATACAATCTCTTTCGCTCCAAGATCTTGCAAGTTGATTGTACATAGAGGATGACATGCGGGCCCCTTGTGTCAGCAGCTTACTCAACGTTTCCAAGGCGGCAGGGGATCAAAAAAAAAAGGAAGTAGCTAGAAATTAGTGGTCAAAAATAACTCCAAGAAAGGAAACTTTTATTGTTCATAGAGGATGACATGCGGGACCCATGCGCTAGCAGCTTCCTCAACGTTTCAAAGGCGGCATGAGATCGAAGAAAAAGACAAGAGACCAAATATCAGGAGCCAAAAATAATGCAAGAAAAGAAATTTTATTGTACATAAAAGATGACATGCGGGTCCCATTTTGCAGCAGCGGTGTCAACGTTTCAAATGCGGCTTGAGATCAAAAGAAAAAGAGTAGCCAGAAATTAGGGGTAAAAAAACTCCAGAAATTAGGATGGCATGCGGGTCCCATGAGTCCGCAACTTACTCAACGTTTCCAAGGCGGCAAGGGATCAAAAGAAAAAGGAAATAGCCAAAAATAAGAGGGTGAAAAAATCCAGAAAAGAAACTTTTATAGTACGAGAGGATGACATGTGGGTCGCATGAGCGGTAGCTTCCTCAATGTTTCGAAGGCTGCATGAGATCGAAAGAAAAAGGCAAGTGACCAAAAATAAGGGGTAAAAAATCCAAGAAAAGAGACTTGATTGTACATAGAGGATGACATGCGGGACCCATGAGGTAGCAGCATACTCAACGTTTCCATGGCGGCACAGGACCAAAAAAAAGAGGAAGTAGCCGAAATCGGGGGTCAATAAAATTCAAGAAAAGAAAGATTTCAATTGGGCTGCATCTGGCCGTCTGGCCTTCGAACTATCTTGCTGGACGCCTTTGGACTCGTACAATTTCAGCCCACTCCAAAACAGGAAAGTCCTATGCTTCGCAAAAACAAAAACAAGGAGATTCAACATATAAGTTTTTTTATTTAATAATAAAGATTTATTTTTCCCGTTTGCAACAGCTCAGAGCGAAATACACTGTTTATTGTCTGCAAAATAATCAAGATATCACATGTTTCTTGTACGGGAGGCTGACATCGGGGACCCATGAGCCAGCAGGGTCGTCAACGTTTTAAAGACGGCAGAGGATCGAAAGAAAAAATAAACCAAAAATCAGTTGGTAAAAAATCCAAAAAAATAAACATTTTTCGTTCTGAGAGGATGACATGCGGGACCCATGAGGCAGCAGCATCCTCAACGTTTCCAAGGCGACACAGGATTTAAAAAAAGGCAAAATAGCCAGAAATTAGAGGTCAAAATAACTCCAAGAAAGGAAAGGTTTATTGTTCATATAGGCTGACATGTGGGACCCATGAGCCAGCAGAATCCTCAACGTTTCAAAGGCGGCAGGGGATCAAAAGAAAAAGGAAGTAGCCAGAAATTAGGGGTAAAAAATAACTCCAAGAAAGGAAACTTTTATTGTTCGTAGAGGATGACATGCGGGATCCATGAGCCAGCAGCTTACTCAACGTATCAAAGGCGGCATGAGATCGAAAGAAAAAGGCAAGTGACAAAATATCAGGAGCCAAAGATAATCCAAAAAATAAACTTTATTGTACATAGAGGATGACATGCGGGTCCCATTTAGCAGCAGCGGTCTCAACGTTTCCAAGGCGGCAGGGGATCAAAAGAAAAAGGAAATAGCCAAAACTCAGAGGGTGAAAAAAATCCAAGAAAAGAAAATTTTATAGTACATAGAGGATGACATGCGGGTCCCATGAACCAGCAGGTTCCTCAACGTTTCAAACGTGGCATGAGATCGAAAGAAAAAGGCAAGTGACCAAATATCAGGAGCCAAAAATAATCCAAGAAAAGAAACTTTATTGTACATAGAGGATGACATGCGGGTCCCATTTTGTAGCAGCGGTCCCAACGTTTCAAATGCGGCTTGAGATCAAAAGAAAAAAGAAAGTAGCCAGAAATTAGGGGGTAAAAAACTCCAAGAAAGGAAAGGTTTATTGTTCATATAGGCTGACATGTGGGACCCATGAGCCAGCAGAATCCTCAACGTTTCAAAGGCGGCAGGGGATCAAAAGAAAAAGGAAGTAGCCAGAAATTAGGGGTAAAAATAACTCCAAGAAAGGAAACTTTTATTGTTCGTAGAGGATGACATGCGGGACCCATGAGCCAGCAGCCTCAACGTTTCAAAGGCGGCATGAGATCGAAAGAAAAAGGCAAGTGACCAAATATGAGGTGCCAAAAACAATCCAAGATTTATTGTACATAGAGGATGACATGCGGGTCCCATTTTGCAGCAGCTGTCAAAAGAAAAAGAAAGTAGCTAGAAATTAGGGGTAAAAAACTCCAAGAAAGGAAAGCTTTATCGTTCATACAGGCTGACATGTGGGACCTATGAGCCAGCAGAGTCCTCAACGTTTCAAAGGCGGCAGGGGATCAAAAGAAAAAGGAAATAGCCAAAAATCAGAGGGTGAAAAAAACCAAGAAAATGAACTTTTATAGTACATAGAGGATGACATGCGGGTCCCATGAGCCAGCATGTTCCTCAACGTTTCAAACGTGGCATGAGATCGAAAGAAAAGGCAAGTGACCAAATATCAGGATCCAAAAATAATTCAAGAAAAGAAACTTGATTGTACATAGAGGATGACATGCGGGTCCCATTTTGCAGCGGTATCACCGTTTGAGAGGCGGCAGGGGATCGAAAGAAAAAGGCAAGTGACCAAATATGAGGTGCCAAAAAAATCGAAGAAAAGAAAGTTTTATAGTACATAGAGGATGACATGCGGGTCCCATGAGCCTGCAGGTTCCTCAACGTTTCAAACGTGGCATGACATCGCAAGAAAAGGCAAGTGACCAAATATCAGGAGCCAAAAATATTCAACAAAAGAAACTTGATTATACATAGAGGATGACACGCGGGTCCCATTTTGCAGCGGTATCACCGTTTGAGAGGCTGCACGGGATCGAAAGAAAAAGGCAAGTGACCAAATATCAGGGAGCAAAATAATCCAAGAAAAGAAATTTTATTGTACATAGAGGATGACATGCGGGTCCCATTTTGCAGCAGCGGTCTCAACGTTTCCAAGGCGGCACAGGACCAAAAGAAAAATGAAGTAGCCAGAAATTAGGGGGTGAAAAAATCCAAGAAAAGAAAGATTTCAATTGTGCTGCATCTGGACATCTGGGCCTTCGAACTATCCTGCTTGGCCTTTTGATTCATACAATTTCAGCCCACTCCAAAACAGGAAAGTTCGGATTTTCTAAATAAACAGGAACGTCCTATGCTTCGCAAAAACAAAAAAACAAGGAGATTCAACATATAAGTTTGTTTATGTAAAAATAAAGATTTAATTTATCAGTTTGCAATAGCTCAGAGCGCAATACATTGTTTATTGTCAGCAAAATAATCAAGATATCACATGTTTCTTGTACGGGGAGGCTGACATCGGGGACCCATGAGCCACAGCGTCGTCAATGTTTTAAAGGCAACGGGGGATGGAAAGAAAAAATAAACCAAAAATATGTTGGTACAAAATCCAAGAAAAGAAACATTTTTGTTCTAAGAGGATGACATGCGGGACCCATGAGGCGCAGCATCCTCGCGTTTATTGTTCATAGAGGCGACATGTGGGACCCGTGAGCCAGAGCGTCCTCAACATTTTAGAGGCGGCAGGAGATCGAAATAAAAAATTAGCCAAAAATCATTTGGTAAACAAAATCCAAGAAAAGAAACATTTACCATTCTGAGAGGATGACATGCGGGACCCATGAGGCAGCAGCATCCTCAACGATTCCAAGGCGGTAGGGGATCAAAGGAAAAAAAGGAAATATCCAGAAATTAATTAGGGGTTCAAAATAAATCCATCAAAGGAAACTTTTATTGTTCACAGAGGATGACATGTGGGACCGACCTGCCAATAGCGTCCTCATCGTTTCAAAGGGGCGGAGATCAAAAGAAAAAGGCAAATAGCCAGAAATTAGGGGTCAAAAATAACTCCAAGAAAGGAAACTTTTATTGTTCGTAGAGGATGACATGCGGGACCCATGAGCCAGCAGCTTACTCAACGTTTCAAAGGCGGCATGAGATCGAAAGAAAAAGGCAAGTGACAAAATATCAGGAGCCAAAGATAATCCAAGAAAAGAAACTTTATTGTACATAGAGGATGACATGCGGGTCCCAATTAGCAGCATCGGTCTCAACGTTTCAAATGCGGCTTGAGATCAAAAGAAAAGAAAGTTGATTGTACATAGAGGATGACATGCGGGTCCCAGCGCTTACTCAACGTTTCCAAGGCGGAAGGGTATCAAAAGAAAAAGGAAATAGCCAAAAATCAGAGGGTGAAAAAAATCCAAGAAAATGAACTTTTATAGCACATAGAGGATGACATGCGGGTCCCATGAGCCAGCAGGTTCCTCAACGTATCAAACGTGGCATGAGATCGAAAGAAAAAGGCAAGTGACCAAATATCAGGAGCCAAAAATAATTCAAGAAAAGAAACTTGATTGTACATAGAGGATGACATGCGGGTCCCATTTAGCAGCAGCGGTATCACCGTTTGAGAGGCTGCACGGGATCGAAAGAAAAAGGCAAGTGACCAAATATGAGGTTCCAAAAAAATCCTAGAAAAGAAAGTTTTATAGTACATAGAGGATGACATGCGGGTCCCATTTAGCAGCAGCGGTCTCACCGTTTGAGAGGCGGCAGGGGATCGAAAGAAAAAGGTAAGTGACCAAATATGAGGTGCCAAAAAAATCCAAGAAAAGAAAGTTTTATAGTACATAGAGGATGACATGCGGGTCCCATTTAGCAGCAGTGGTATCACCGTTTGAGAGGCGGCAGGGATCGAAAGAAAAAGGCAAGTGACCAAATTTGAGGTGCCAAAAAACCTTAAGAAAAGAAAGTTGATTGCTCATAGAGGATGACATGCGGGTCCCAATTAGCAGCAGCGGTCTCAACGTTTCCAAGGCGGCAAGGGATCAAAAGAAAAAGGAAGTAGCCAGAATCGGTCAAAAAAATCCAAGAATAGAAAGAATTTTGGTTCATAGAGGATGACATGTGGGACCCATGATCCGCATCGTAAACGGCTCGATCGGAGAGCGTTGAACGAGTGGCGAGATCGAGAAAAAAACAATGCCAGAGAGGCTGCCATCTGGGCCCTACATCCCTCGGCGGTGCGGATTTGCGTTGACTCGGCCGGCGAACCCGAGAATTCGAGATGCACCACGTCCCGGGCCACCATACGCCATGTTTTGGCCGTTTTCGTCGGGCTAGGTGGCCTCAAAAACGAGAAAAAAATGTTTTGACATGCACAACGGACAGACCCAAAATCGTCGGCCATGGTACACCAGCAACCATGGCGCGACTTCAACTTCGTCGGCCATGGCAACTTTTCTTGTAGTGATCTTGGTCACAAACGTCGACTGTGGTAATTTTCCAGATCTTGCTGGTACTTGGTGACTCGTGAGAGTACTTCGTCGCGAGCTTCATCGAGTGCATCGACATCATCCTCCAATGCTTTTCTTGAAGCTTCTTCTTCATATTCCACTACTCTTGGAGAATCATGCTCTATTTCTATCGGCAGCACGGCCTCAGCTCCATGGACCAGAAAGAACGGAGTTTCCTGTGTCGCTGTATTTGGTGTTGTTCGAATACTCCATAACACACTAGGTAACTCCTCTGGCCAAGTGTGTCGAGCTTTTTCCAATGGTGTTAGCAGACGTTTCTTGATACCATTACATATGGTACCGTTGGCTTTCTCGACTTGACCATTGGTCTGCGGGTGCGCAACTGATGCAAAGTGTAATTTGATGCCTACCTCTGCACAGTATGCCTTGAATTCATTGGATGTGAAGTTACTACCATTGTCCGTGACGATACTGTGAGGGACTCCAAATCGAAAGACGATACTTTTCACGAACTTGACTGCTGATGCCGCATCTAGTGAATTTATCGGCTTTGCTTCTATCCACTTCGTGAACTTGTCGACAGCTACAAGCATATACTCGTATCCTCTTGGCGAAGCCTTATGCAATTTTCCCACCATATCAAGACTCCATTGAGCGAAAGGCCATGATAGCGGTATTGGCATTAATTCTGCTGCCGGAGAATGAGGTTTTGTGGCAAATCTCTGGCACGCGTCACAAGTGCGTACTATGTCCTTTGCATCCTCAATTGCTGTTAACCAATAGAACCCTGCTCTGAAAACCTTGGCTGCTATAGCTCGACTGCTTGCGTGGTGTCCGCACACCCCTTCGTGTACATCCTTCAGGAGTATCCTCCCTTGATCAGGTGTAACACATCATTGTAATACTCCCGAGATACTTCGTTTATACAGTTCTCCTTTTACCACCGTAAAGGCTTTGGATCGCCTGATAACTCGCCTTACTTCAACTGGATCATCGGGTAGTTCCTTTCTCGAAATATATGCTATGTACGCCTGCATCCGTGGAATCTGGACCATCATTACTACCTCAGATTCATCCTCCTCTCCCGATGGTATTTCTTTAGCCCCCGAGGGTTTCTCTTCCTTCTCCTTCTTCTGTTATTTCTTCGCCTTGGTTGATCTCTCAGATATCTCTTCCCAGAACACACCGGGTGGTATTGCGAGACATTGCGACCCAATGTTTGCAAGAACGTCGGCTTCATCATTACTTAGCCTGCTGATGTGATTTACCTCGCACCCGTCAAACAGCTTCTCGAGCTCGTTATACACCTCATTGTATGCTATCATACTATCATTGACTGCGTCGCATTGATTCATGACTTGTTGAGCCACCAATTGCGAGTTACCAAAGATTTTTAATCGAGTTGCGCCACAAGCTTTCGCCATCTTCATCCCATGTATAAGAGCTTCATATTCTGCCTCGTTGTTAGACGCGTTTGGGAACGTCATCCGTAAGACATACTTCAGCTTGTCGCCTTGTGGTGATATCAGTATCACGCCTGCTCCAGCCCCCTCCAATCTCTTCAACCCGTCGAAATTCATAGTCCAGGTTCTCGATAAATTCGGGGGTCCCGTATTTTGTAGCTCCATCCACTCTGCAATAAAATCTGGTAATATTTGCGACTTTATTGCCTTTCTTTTTTCATATGTGATGTCCCGAGGGGAAAGCTCTATTCCCCAAAGGGAGACACGACCTGTAGCCTCTGGATTGTTTAATATATTGGATAAAGGTGCCTCATTAACCACTATTATCGGATGCGCCGAAAAATAGTGTCGCAATTTTCTTGCTGTTGTAAACACTCCATATGCTAACTTCTGGTACTGCGGGTACCGTTTTTTGGAAGGCGATAAAACTTCGCTGACGAAATATACCGGCCGTTGAACTCCATGGAGTTTTCCTTCTTCTTCTCTTTCAACCACAAGCACTGTGCTAACCACCTGAGGTGTGGCTGCGATATATAACAGGAGAGGTTCCTTTTCCTTGGGCGCCACCAAGATTGGCGGTGTCGAGATTGTGCGCTTGAGATCCTCGAAAGCTCTATCTGCTTCTTCGTTCCATTGAAACTTCTCTCCTTGCTTGATCAATGCGTAGAACGGCAATGCCTTTTCTCCTAGCCTGGCGACGAATCTGCTCAAAGCTGCGACTCGCCCAGTCAACTGTTGTATTTCTTTCAACTTTGTTGGCTTCCTCATCGTTACGATGGCTTGGACTTTCTCTGGATTGGTCTCGATCCCTCTTGCTGAAACTAGGAACCCAAGAAGTTCTCCCGCAGGAACACCAAAGGAGCACTTTGTCGGGTTCAACTTACGGCAGAACTTGTCAAGGTTGTCGAAAGTTTCCTTCAAATCCTCGATCAAGGTTGATCCCTTCTTTGTTGTTATGACGACATCGTCAATATATACTTGTACGTTTTTACCAATCTGTGTTGCAACACACTTCTACATCATCCGCTGATATGTTGCTCCCGCGTTTTCAGACCAAAAGGCATTGTTCTATAGCAGAACACGCCATAAGGTGTTATAAAAGCTGTTTCGACCTCGTCATCTTCTTTTAGTCTGATCCGGTTATAACCAGAATATGCATCCAAGAAGGAAAGACGTTCACATCCTGCCGTGGAGTCGATAATTTGATCGATCCTCGGGAGGGGAAAGTGATCCTTTGGACAATGTTTGTTTAGACACGTGAAGTCGACGCACATGCGAAGGACTTTCGTATTTTTCTTCGGGACCAGTACTGGGTTAGCTACCCATGTGGCCTCCGTATGCAGTTCTTTGATGAAGCCAGCTTCTCTGAGTCGATTGATTTCTGACAGCATAGCCTTGCGGTTTGGTTCCGAAAAACGCCGCAAGGGTTGTTTGATTGGTTTCGCCACTGGATTCAAATTGAGTTGGTGCTCGGCAAGTTCCCTGGGTACTCCTGGCATGTCAGCTGGACACCATGCGAAGATTTCTCACGGAGGAACTCGACGAGCGCGCTTTCCTATGCGAGATCCATGTTTGTTGCAATGGATGTCGTTTTCTTGGGATCTGTCGGATGAATCTGGACCTCCTTTGAATCCTTAGTAGTGTCGAAGGTTGGTTCCCTGAGTGGCCTCCCTGTGGGCAACACATCATAATCCATTGTTAGCCTTGACGCCATGTATTCCACCTGCATCCCGAAAGTTTCTGACAGTCGATGAAAGTCCTTGTCGCATTTATCAGCTAGCGCAAAACTGCCTTTTACTGTAATTGGTCCCTTGGGTCCAGGGAGTCGCCATAACAAGTATGTATAGTGTGGTACCGCCATAAACCTGGCATACGCTGGTCGCCCCAATAAGGCGTGATACCGTGACGGGAAATCCACGACTTTGAACTCCAGTCTCTCTATCCTGTAGTTTTCTCGGGTTCCAAACTGAACATCAAGATTGATTTTTCCCAGCGGATAACTTGGCTTATCTGGTGTGATTCCATGGAAACGTGTATCGGTTGGTTTTAAGTTCGCCAGGGATATGTTCATCTTCCTTAGTGTATCTGCATACATAAGGTTTAAACTGCTGCCTCCATCTATGAATACTCGAGAAACGTCGAATCCTGCGATCACCGCTGGTAAAATAAGTGCTGATTGCCCTGGTCGAGGAACTTGCTGCGGGTGGTCCACTATTGTGAAGCCGATGTCCTGTCCTGACCAATTCAGGTACTCAATTGTTGGTGGAGGCATCTTTTCTGCCATAAATACTTGTCGCGAGATTACTTTCTGGGCCCTGTTGGATGGCCTAGCTTTCTGAATCATCGAGACCGCGCGTTGGGGTCGATATATGGAGGTGGTTGTGGTGCTGCCGCTATTCGAGCTGGTGTCGATTTTCGTCCGTAATTGCGGGAGGAGGTGGAAGGTGGATCTCACTCCTTGGCCCCTGGGGGTTTCTATTCGTTGCTTGAGCATTAGCTTGCCCTGCAAATCTCAACATTGCTTGAAAATTTCGACAGTCCTTCTGCAGATGTCCTGACTGTCTCTTCCCGTTATTATCAAGATAAAAGTGCATCTGACACGGTCCATTCATCATATCCTCGGGAGATACATATGGTCTCTGGAACCTTGGTCCACTATTTTGTCTATTGTTACGGGAATCATCTCTATTGTCGCCTCGCTGCTCGCTACTCCTTTGATAATCATCTCGACTGTTTCCTCCAGTGTTTCCTCGGAATCCAGCCGATATTTGGCCAGGAGCATCATAACTCGAGAACTGTCGAGAGAATCGTCGTCTATTTTGGAAGTTTCGACTGTGGTCCTCCTCTGGCGACCTATGCCGCTTGTTGTGAACAGCATCTTCTCCATCTGCCCACCTGTTCGCTATCTCCATTAATGCTGATATTGTCCTTGGATTGGTTCTCCCCAAGTCTTCGACAAAATCTCTCCGTCGAATTCCTGCCACAAACGCATCTATTGCCCTCTCGTCAGATATGTTCTCTGCCGAGTTTTTGATGATATTCCACCTCTGGATGTATTTTCTCATTGGTTCGTCATACTTCTGCCTGCAAGCCCTCAACTCTTCTAGTGACGCGGGTTTTTTGCATGTGGATCGGAAATTCTTCACGAAAATGTCCTCGAAACTATCCCAACTGTCGATGGACCCCGGAGGTAACTTCTTTATCCATGATCGCGCTGCTCCACTTAAGTGCACTTGGATGCTCTGCATGGCTGTTGCCCTGGTTCCACCTATCAATTTCACCGTCTCGAGGTAATCAACTAGCCAATCCTCGGGATCCTGTAGACCATCAATTTTTTTGAAATTGTCGGGTAACTTGAATCCTGACAGGACTCGTGTTTTTCGAACTCGTCTCGTGAAACACGGGAGTCCACACATATCTTCCTCATCAACTTCTGGTGAATGCCGATGTTCTCTTCTGTCCTGTCGCGCTCTATCCACCCTTGCCTGAGTCGCTGAATCTCTTGCTCCACTTGCTCTCGGGGATCCTGCACTGCTGCAGTAGGTCGCAGACTATTTTGCCTTGCAGCTCCTTCGGGAGGTGTAGTTGCGAATGCTGTTCCCATGGCTCCAACTCCTGCCATGGCCATGTTATACAACGCTTCTCTCGGATCTCCAGGAGGTGGCCTGGACGCGAGGTTGAAAGCTTGTGTAGCCATGTACCCAGCTTCCGGTGTTTTGGGAATAATATTTCCCCTTGTGTCAATTGACATAAAAGACATGTCGAGGTTTTGAACTAGATTCTCTCTCTCTACTTTAGGTATATTTTGCAGCCGAGATCTTGCTCTCCTTCGAGCTTCTCTGTGACTATCTCCCGAAGTTCCTGAATATCGGCTTAGATCTGTCCTTCGCCAGCTTGACGCGGAAGCCGCCTCCTTTCTTCTATTCAGGCAGCTGTCTATTTTTCTAATTCTCGCCAAAGCGAGTCTGTATTGGTAAGCTTGCAGTTCCTCTGCCGTAGCAGTTGTGGTCATTGGTTCTGTACCATCCATGGCTCTTGCGGCTCTGTCCCACGCTTCTTGTGGAAGTTGAACCCTTAGACGCGGTGTAGGTCCGACATATTTAGTACCTAAACCTCGCCTGAGATCAGCGGGGTCGACATATGGGTTTCCCGCATCGTCGAAAGCCTCTGACGTCTCCGGCTCTGCTCGGTTTGTTTCTCCAATTGCATAGATCTGATGATATTTTGAACTTTGATTTTTGTCGGGATTGGTGACACCATCATATAGATTGGTGAAGACCTCTCCAACAACAATGGATCTGTCGACGAAATTGAAGTTGTCGATGCTGTCTGAGTCGCTGCTTATATCAGAGTCCGCAGACGACTCGAAGGACATGTCGCTGAAGATCTTGGCGAGCTTTTCACTTGCCATGGTGTTGATGAAACGTGGCGACGAGACCTCCTCTTCGCCTGACTTTATCGATGTCGTTGAGTCCGAAAAATCGGAATCGACCGCCGATAATCCCGACGAGATCGGAACTTCGAGACGATACGATCCTTTCTTCTCGACGCAGAATCGGAACTTTCCGAATGTCATCTCCATGGGTTCCTCCAGATACGCATATGCATCCAAACGGGAGGGCGGATGAGGAATAAAATCGACTAGATTAGTTTCGATCTGTTTACCTCGATCCATTACGTTGCTTGCTACCGACGAAGTCGACGATCTTGAACGTGCCATCGAGATCAGCTCCTTGTCGCCTCTAATCCCCACGGACGGCGCCAATTGACAAGGGATTAACTTGTCAATGCCTACGTATTGTAGACTAGGGTTTGGTTGGAAGTAGAGGGCAAGTAGATCTCGAAGGTTTCAGCCGAAAAGTACTCGACGATTAAGAAACTAGGGTTATGTTGACAATGGATTCGATCCTCTCTTTGTCCCTCGACTCCCCCTTATATAGGAGGCGGAGCCGAGGGTACCGTGTTACACAAGATTACAAATTCCGGGAGACTCTCTGAGTTCAACCCGTAAAGTTACAAGTCTCTATATTTCCTAATACAACTCTAACTTTCCTTAATACTAACTGGGCTTCCGAACTTTGTATTCTTCGACTTGTGGGCCTTCTGTAAACCCCGGGTACCATCTTCGGCAGGCCCTTTGGGGATACCTATGTCAGTGGAGCAAAGCTTCTGTGATTCAATACTCTTTCCTTACAACTACATGTGAGAGTCTTACTGATCTATTGTGCACATTCAGTTTTTCTTACTCAATTTTAAGTCTAATTCATGACGTCTATATAAACATGTGCAGTTTCCACTGGATTCTGCTAAACATTAAAATTGATAAGGAAATTGTTGAAGTAAGCGACCCATTGAATAGAGGCCTGGACGGGTTCCACGACTTGCAGGAGATTCTCCAGAGGTAATTTCAATCATTGTCGCGCTATATCTTTCGTGAGATATCAATTAATCATCCATTATATTAATTCTATCATTCTTTTGCCTGGCAGGGTTTGGACATCTTTCAAGGAGGTTATTACGGGTGAGCACTTCGCAGAACAGCTAACATTTACTATTGTACCGTGCGCCCAGCAGCCACAGGGGACAAATCTATGTGGATACTTCGTTTGCGAGTCCATTCGCATGTTAACCACTGAGCAGCACAATGATAATAGATTCAACGTAAGCAATAACATTCACAACTTTAATTTATTATCGTCAATACTTCGTTATCAAGATTGATATAATCATATTCATCTCATTTTCCTATATAGGTCGACTACATGCGGGAGAAACTCCAACCACAGGAACACATACTAGGAATTACGGAGGAACTGGCGGGATTTCTAATGAAAGAAGTAATAGACGACAACGGCCGGTTTAGTCCAAAGAGACGTCAGTAGTAGGGAGCTCCATGTATATGTATTAGTTCGAATAGACGACGGGCTTTTGTCCTGGTAGTAGTAAGCTCCATGTATATATGTAAGGGGAATCTGCGAATAGATCGACTTTTACTTCCAATATTTGTTTGCTTGATCTATATATAATGAATGAACGTGTACAACTTGTAGTAGCGTATAAATATATGCAACTTTTATTTTGAAATGAAAAAATGAAATAAAAGGGGGGCGGTGGCGGGGGGGGGTGGTGCTGCACCACGTACTCAAACCCTAAAGCAGCGGCGTACGCGCGCCACGTAGAGGTCCTTTTGTCGCGGGTCGTAATACGGCCCGCGACAAAAGAGGCTGTCCCCTGCCTGCCACGTGGTGGACCATATGTCGCGGGTAGTAACTGACGCGCGACAAAAGGTCCACCTTTTATCGCGCCTTCGTTGTCGCGGCTGGCCGCCTGCGACAAAAGGCCCTAACGACCCGCCACAAATGGCCTGTTTTCCACTCGTGTAGAGCATATTACCATACCGTAGATGTCGTCCCTACGCTTGTCGTTGCCTGCGGAAGGGGAATTTGCTTCCTCCAACTCCTCTGCACGCTCACACGTCCATATTGCTGCAATTCCTTTTAGCTACCGAAAGTTCATAAACCATTAGCTTAGAGGGTTCAAATTGAATCAAATCTAAATTATTTAAGCTAATAAAAAATCAAATAATACAAATATGTGGGCTAGGTAGAAGTTTACATTTTTCTCTTCTCTTTTTTGGTTTAAGCGATATCTCTAATACGTCCGTAATGACTCTTCAGGTTGTTGATTTCCTTAGCTCCGCTCATCGCCGTTCGAGAGGGAGAGGTCTAGGGGGCGCCACACGCGAGCTCCCGTCTATGGCAGTTGCCTAGGAAAGCCATCGTCTTCATTCGCGCCACGCAGGAGGGCTAAGGAGGGGACAACACCGGAGTGGCCACATGGCATGTCATCGGGACCTCCCAAACGTGGCCATGGAAATCACCCATATCTGGCGGCGGCATCGCGAGGTCGGTCGATTCGTTTGACCCTCCCCTAGATGCGGGCATGACTAGGGATTCAAGAAAGATGAAGCTTATAGGTAGGTCCAACCGTAGGGAAAAAAGAGCGATGGGAATTTAGTTTTAGCATCATCCTAGGGTGGATTGGGTCAGCCGACCTAAGTGGCAGCAGCAGTGGTCCATGGCCTAGCGGTCGGCCTTGGTGGCTAGATGCCCCAAGCTACAAACAATTTTAAATATTTTTGACAAAATGATTTAACTTTGTCAATTTCATAACTATTTCATTCGATATCAGGATATTATGTATAATATATCAACATATTCAGAAAAATCCCTTTATGTGTTCATGTAAAATTCATGCATTTTGATTTTTTTATAAATGATTGTTACTATAAAACATCCGTCTGGGTCACTAATAAAAAGAAAATTCACATTTTTGTGTGTCAAAACCAAAAAAAAAAAGTTGCAAATTTGTACGCAATGGAAAGATGCACATCATTGCAAAAGATGAGTTCCCAATTCAAAAGTTTGTCATGTCATTTGAAATGGTCTTACCCAAAAGAAACATCCATTTTCAGTCATTGGGCACTTGTTCTAAGTCAAATTCAAAATTTTGCATGCAATCCAAAAAATTCTAGTTTACAAATTTGTTGGGAATGCAAAGATTCACCCCTCTGCAGTAGATGGGGTCAAGATTCAAAAGTTTGGTTGGCACCTTGCACTTACCTATCTCATATGGATAGAAAGCCAAGTGAACTCCTGCCTAGTGGCAAAATTTGCGAAGGATTCATCACCAAATGATTGGTACGCCATGATTGGTATTTCTCCTATGTAGTGTATCACAAATTATGCCTCCATGCATGTTTGCAATTTTTTTGATTATTTTGAACCAGTTTTGGCTTGATTTTAAATTTCGGTTAAACTCACAATTTTCATATGCAATGGGCTTGGATACGGATCAAGAGGGCCTGCATTAGCCAGCAATTAGTAATATATCATGTAAGACTTATTAGATATTTTAAAATAGACTAAATACAGACCAAAATGAGTGAATATATAGGGACAAAGATTAAAAAAAACCATACATTAGTAAACGGATGGAGTAACAAAAAAAATACACTACCCTTTTTAGTTTTGGAAGGGGTGTATGGAAGCATGCATCTTTGTTGGATCAAATAATACTGAGGAGAGGTGCAGTTCTGTGTCATTACCTGTGTTGCACAAATTACAACACATTACACTTTTTTGAAACGAGACAACCCATTACACTGGTATTTACAAACAATTATGCTGCCTTCGTTCCACGAAGATAGTCTGAGATTTACTATCCCATCTATAAAGCTTCTTAACAATTATCTTGGTTTTCTCATGCCATCTGCTTCCACTAGAGAAACCACCATGTTCAGCGACACTACTGTCACAATCAAAAAGGCTGGGTTGTTGGATACCAGACCCACACTTTATTCCAGAACCAACGAGAAAAAGGTTATTTACTAGTGGTACCACTGAAAATTGATGTATACTCTTGAACAACATCATGCCATGTCAAGAAAAAAGAAACATCATAGGATAGGACACATAGCACAAAACAGTTGCATGCAGTCATCATACAGCTGAGTAATAACAAAACCACTATGTGTACTTTCTGTTTTATTGGGACATTTGAGTGATAATGGTAATATTTAGCCTCCGGATCAACTTCCACTGCCGATCGATCTCACTGTCAACGTCGCTACAGTTGCATAATTTCCATTTCATGATCAAAATCTAAGGTACTCACGGTGTCAAAATCGAAGAGTTGTTAGGGTGTTGCCATCACCCTTAATTTCAGAAAAATTGACGCAAAAAATCATTATTTAGAGTGGAAAATTGATATGTTCTAGGAGTAGAACAAATCGCAGCTGCAGGACAGATAGAGCACAAAACGGCCCATTATACATCCGCAGAGAAGGTTGGAGGCATGGCACCGTCGGCGACGCCGGTACCGGAACCCGTGCCAGCGGAACGAATCATCTCGTCGAAGAAATCCGTGAGCGCGACCTCGTACCCGGGCAGCTTGTCGAACCCGGGAAAGTAGTTGATGTCGATGATGAAGTACTGCCCTGCCCCTCCGGCGGCCTTCCTCCCGCGGATCATGTCGAAGTTGAACAGGTGCAGCCCGAGCGCCCGCCGGAGCCCGCGCGCGACCTCGTCGACGAGCCCGGGCGGGGGCATCTCGGCGTCGTCCCCCACGTCGTCCTCGGTGTCGGCGTGCACGGTGGCGAGGCTGGACACGTTGGCGAAGGGGACCGCCGCGTCGGCGTCGAGGTCCAGCAGCCGCTCCGCCGGCACGTCCGGGAGGCTGCGGCGGCGCACGCAGGTGGCGTGGGCGCCGACCACGTAGACCTTGAAGAGCACGGCGCCGTGGTTGACGAACTCCTGGAGCACGACGGGCGGGCGGAGGCCCGCGAGGCCGTCGCGGCGGTACACGAGGGACATGGCGTGGGAGCCGGCGCTGCCGTCCACGTCGAGCGGCTTGGCGATGAGCGGGAACCGGAGCGCGGCGAGCAGATCTGGGTCGGCGAGATCTGATGTGTCGTGGATGGTTACCTGGAGGGGCACGCGGAGGGAGCCCGCGCGGCCGGCGGCGTTGACCTCGGCGACGACGTCGAGCATGGATGCGCGGTCGAGGAGGCGGGCGACGGCGGCGGGCGGGTCGACGACGGGGACGGAGGGGTGGAGGGCGGAGAAGGCCTCCAGCTGCGCGCGCCACTGCTGGTCGTAGAGCTTGTGGATGAGGAGGTGGAAGGGGCCCTGGTCGGCGAGGGGGCGGGAGGGATCGACGGCGACGAGGCGCATCCCGCGCTCGGCGGCCAGGGCGACGAGGGAGGGGCGGATGACGGTGTCCACCTTCTTGGGCTGCAGCGCGTAGCCGATGGTGTAGGTGTGAGGAGGCAGCGTTGCGGATGCCGGTGGCTCTTCGTCGGCCGCCATGCCCATGACCTTCTTCTCTCTGCTGTGCTCTGCCTCTGCGAGTGTATCTCTGTCGATCTGACCTGTGTCAGTGTTTGTGTGTGGGTGGTAGTCTTGTACAGTTGTACTGCCCTGCGGATTGTGGAGGTGGACACAGACACACCTTGGTTTTGTACTCATGGCCGCTGGCACAAATAGGAGTATATTCGCAACGAATTTGAACTGTTCTATCCACGCTTTATTGTCTGTAGAACACAATTATTCTCATACATGCAGGAAGCAGGATGCAGCGAATGGGAATCGGCCTATCTTCGTCAGGTCGGCAAGTAATCTGTGGTTGAATTGGGCTTGTTGTGGCTTGACATTCGCTAATCTGCTGTCGAACACCGATCCCATCTGAAATTTTATTGGATTTGCTATGTCTTAGTCGATTGAGGATAGTTTTAAATCTTAGTTACCCACGGACAAGAAAAGTACAACTAAGCACGTTTCGTTAAACTGCAATTACACTATTCTTAAATAATAAAGCAAAATTTTATAGTCCGAGCAAACTTGGTTTGACGCCAACAACATCCATCCTTATTTATATGGTTGGAGGAACTAATCAAATCAATCGAATTAACGGCAATATTACACCTCTTGGCGGAGGGTAGGTAAAGCATTTGGGTGTTTATATATGTCACTAGTGCCACACAATTTGGGTATGTCATTCAACAGCTTCTTTCGCAATGCCTAGAACCTACCACCGTCTTATAGTATATCGCTCTGGTGCACATTGAGGGGCTGGCTACTAGGAATGGGAGTGGGAGGCGTTGGGGAACACAACGGTAATGCAGGAGGTGGCAAGTGTACATTTTTGATCGGTGTGGGAGTGAGATTGAGTTGTAGTATTTCACTTGAAACACCCATCTCCGGTTGCTCACCTACATCACTCGCCTCTGCAGCTTAAATGCCTCTTGCATTTTTTATACAGCTTTTTATCATGTGCACATGTTGCACGTACTTTGAATTGGGCTTGTTGTGGCTTGACATGGCTCTTCGTCGGCCGCCATGCCCATGACCTTCTCTGTCTGCTGTGCTCTGCCTCTCTGCGAGTGTATCTCTCTCGATCTGACCTAATGCCCTGCCCTGCGGACTGTGGAGGTGGACACCTTGGTTTTGTACTCATGGGCCATGGCCGCTAGCACAAATAGGAGTATATTCGCAACGAATTTGAACTGTTCTATCCACGCTTTTTTCTTCTCAGCAGAAGAACACAATTCTTTTCATACATGCAGGAAACAGGATACAGAGAATGGGAATCGGCTACCTTGGTCAGGTCGGCTAGTAATCTGTGCTTGGAGTGGCCTTGCTGTGGCTTCACCGTAGCTAATCTGCTGCCCACACCGCTCTCATCTAAAACTTTATTGGATTTGCTATATCTTAGTTGACACAGGATTCTTAATCTCAGCTACCCACAAAGAAGAAAAGTGCAACCAAGTTGAATTGCACGTTTCTTTAAACTGCAATTACACTATTCGTAAACAAACCGTAATTTTATAGCTCCGGCAAACTTGGTTTGATGCCAACAACATCCATCCATGTATGAAGCCTTTTTCTGTATAGTTGGAGGAACCGATCAAATCAATCGAATTGATGGCAACATCACCCCTCTTGAAGGAGGGTTGGTGAAGCATTTGGGTATCCATATATGTCAATAATGCCACAATATTTGGGTACGTCATTCAACAGCTTCTTCCGCAATCCTACCAGCGTCGTACAATATGCCCAGAGACTACCACCGTCGTACAATATATCACCCTGGTGCACATTGAGGGGCTAACTACTAGGTATGGGATGCGTTGGGGAACACAACGATGGTGCAGGAGGTGTCAAGTGTTCATCATCTCATTCTTGTTGCGAGTTTTTGCTGCACTATTTGGCGCACATCCTCGAAACATTTTCTTCAAGCACAATGTTTTCAAGTCGGATATGCTGTACCAGTACATTGTTGATGGCTGGCGGAGGGAGAACGAGCTGTATTTCTCCTGAAACACCAATCTCCAGTTGCTCACCTGCATCCCTCGCTTTTGCAGCTTAAACATCACCTGCATCCCTCGCTTTTGCAGCTTAAACATCACCTGCATTCTCGATGCAGATTTTATCATGTGTGCACATTGCACGTGTGTTGGTTCTAGATTAGTAGTAGAGAGCTAGCAGTATCCTATGTGGTCATCCTCAGAGCATGTATAATAACATGACATTAGTTGTCTATATGAGATGACATGCATGGATTTAGATGTAAGGAGAAGAGAGAAATGGTCTTTCTCTAGTATCACCAGACAGTTTGTAAGATTTTAGGATACTTAAAGAGAGTGATCTTATTGTTACATGGGTGGAGTGTGTAACTTATACTTACATGAGAACTTTTACAGTATCCCTAAAAGAATACGGGCCATCCATTTATGCCAATATATGGAGAAGAGAGTGATCTTGTTGTTTCTAGGCACTCATACTTAATTATCCAGGAGTACCGCCACCACAAGTCTTGGAGTACCTAGATAGTAAGGGTAAAATCGTAATCTGGATAACTAAATCGGAGGTTCGTAGATGGCGGCTCCACGCACCGAACATGAACCGCGACTTCTTGCAGGCAATTGTAGTCGACAACATGGTGTTAGGACTAAGGAGCCGTATGATTGAGGCGTAGACGGCGACCTCCGCTCTTTGACTACAGCCAAATCATTTCTAGCGGGGTCCTGAACTTTCGAGGGCCTGGGGCGAGACTAGATTTTAGGGCCCCTATTTTTTAAAATGTATGTATAAAAAAATACAAAGAAAGACTTAAAATGTACTGATTGCAATGTTATTCATATAACAATAATATTGTATAATCTTACCCTAAAACTTTCTCGTTACATTCCTGGACGCGAAATCAGTGACGATGGAATCAATATCAATCTCTTCAAATAATCCATTCTCGATGCATAGAGTCGCCAAACCATTTAACCTTGCCTGGCACATTGTAGATCTCAACTAATTCTTCAATAGTTTCAAGTTTGAAGAGCTTCTCTCAGCCGACGCAACGGTCACGGGCATAGTAAATAATATCCGATAAGCAATAGAAGTATAAGGATAACAATCCGCTTCTCTAACAAACTCAAAAATCTCCATAGCAGACATTCTTCTATTTGGCAACGTCAATTGTATAACACTTAACTCAGAAATTAGATCATTTAACTCAATATCGCATGTAGGGGCCTGATCACCTGAATGAGGTTGAGTGAAATTTTCTGCAAATGTATTGCATCGATCTTTTAGCTGAGAACCATCCAATGCCTTCAAAGTACTCCTCAATTTTTATTTGGGCATTCGACATATCAACACATCGAACCAACAAACTCATTTGCTCTTGGTGACTAACATCTCGGGTACAATCAAGAATAACCGAGAAATATTTTACCTCTTTAACTACCTTTAGAATAGTGTGTGTAATGCTAGAAGCCATAAGAGAAATCAACTCATTCTGAATTTTATGACTGAGATAATGACGATGAATCTCTTTGTGTTGAAACCTTCTAAGGTGGTCTTGCATTACCATGTCAAATTCTGCAATCATCTCAACACAAGCTAAGAAATTACCATTGTTATCATTATAAAGCTGCTCATTGGATCCTCTAAAAGCCAAATTACGTTTACCAAGTGATGACCCACAAGTATAGGGGATCGCAACAGTCTTCGCGGGAAGTAAAACCCAATTTATTGATTCGACACAAGGGGAGACAAAGAATACTTGAAAGCCTTAACAGCGGAGTTGTCAATTCAGCTGCACCTAGAAACATACTTGCTCGCAAGAGTTTATCAGTAGTAACAGTTTATAGCAGTAGCAGTAGTGAAATAACAGCAGCAGTGGAATAAAGACAGCAGTAGTGATTTTAGTAAACAGCAGGATTAAAATACTGTAGGCACAGGGATGGATGACGGGCGTTGCATGGATGAGAGAAACTCATGTAACAATCAAAGCAGGGCATTTGCAGATAATAATAAAACGGTGTCCAAGTACAAAGCAATCCATAGGCATGTGTTCCATATTTAGTCGTACGTGCTCGCAATGAGAAACTTGCACAACATCTTTTGTCCTACCACCCGGTGGCAGCCGGGCCTCTAGGGAATCTACTGGAAATTAAGGTACTCCTTTTAATAGAGTACCGGAGCAAAGCATTAACACTCCGTGAACACATGTGATCCTCACATCACCGCCATCCCCTCCGGTTATCCTGATTTCTGTCACTTCGGGGCTTTTGGTTCCGGACAGCGACATGTGTATACAACTTGCTGGTAAGATCATAAAACAATGCATATCATGATGAAATAATAACATGTTCAGATCTGAGATCATGGCACTCGGGCCCTAGTGACAAGCATTAAGCATAACAAGTTGCAACAATATCATCAAAGTACCAATTACGGACACTAGGCACTATGCCCTAACAATCTTATGCTATTACATGACCAATCTCATCCAATCCCTACCATCCCCTTCAGCCTACAGCGGGGGAATTACTCACACATGGATGGGGGAAGCATTGCTGGTCGATGGAGAGCGTCGGTGGTGATGGCGGCGATGATCTCCTCCAATTCCCCGTCCGGCGGAGTGCCAGAACGAGACTTCGGTCCCGAGACGGAGTTTCGCGATGTGGCGGCGTTGGAGGGTTTCGCGACTTCGACTTCTCCCCGTGCGTTTTTAGGTCGAAGGCGTTAAGTAGTCCAAAGGAGGGCATCGGAGGCCGGCCGAGGGGGCCACACGCTAGGGCCGCGCGCCCCCTCCTGGGCCGCGCCACCCTAGGGTGTGGGGCCCTCGGGCCTCCACCTGGCTTGCCCTTCTGGCTCCGTCAGTCTTCTGGAAAAATAGGACCTTTCGCATAAATTCCGAGGATTTTCCTGAAAGTTGGATTTCTGCACAAAAACAAAACACCAGAACAGTTCTGCTGAAAACAGCGTTAGTCCGTGTTTGTTGTATCCAAAATACACAAATTAGAGGCAAAACAATAGCAAAAGTGTTCGGGAAAGTAGATACGTTTTGGACGTATCAACTCCCCCCAAGCTTAGCTTATTGCTTGTCCTCAAGCAATTCAGTTAACAACTGACGCGATAAAAGAACTTTCACGAACACATTTGTTCATATGATGTATATATTCTCATGATATGGCTAACACTTAAGCAGTTCATAATAAGATACATGCAAATAAAAGCATCTAATAGCTATGTCAATCATGGAAAAGCACCAACAATTAATAGTAAGCATCATGAATCATGTCTATAAGCAAGATTGCAATGTTCATAAAAGGATATGATAGAGTGGTATCTCGCTTGCCTGTATTTGAATAGCAAAACATAAATGCTCAGGCACCTCTGGGGTTCATAGAAAGACTAGAAATAGAGATTGTCAAAGATAAAAGCATCAAAGTTATACCACAATCAATCATATTTTGAGACAAGCATATTATACTAAGAATGACAGTTGTGCTCTCAAGAAAGTGCTCAAAGAAAGGATGGAGACACAACATAAAAGTAAAAGATTGCCCCTTCGCAGAGGGAAGCAGGGATTAACATGCGCTAGAGCTTTTCATTTTTTTTAAAACAGGAGTAAAATTATTTTGAGAGGTGTTTGTTGTTGTCAACGAATGGTAATGGGTACACCAACTACCTCGCCAACCAGACTTTCAAGAGCGGCTCCCATGAAGGACGTCATTTCTACCAGCAAGGTAGATCATCCCTCTTCTCTTTTGTTTACACATGTATTTTAGTTTTATTATGGGTGACACTCCCCCAACCTTTGCTTACACAAGCCATGGCTAACCGAATCCTCGGGTGCCTTCCATCAATCTCATACCATGGAGGAGTGTCTATTTGCAAAATTAGGTTGCTTACTGATGAATCAGAGCAAAACATGTGAAGAGAATTATTAATGAAGTTTGATTAATCGGGGCTGTTGCCAGCTCTTTTTGCAAAATTATTGGATAAGCGGATGTGCCACTAGTCCATTATGAAAGTCCGTTAAGAGTAAATGACAAGGTTGAAAGATAAACACCACATACTTCCTCATGAGCTATAAAACATTAACACAAATTGAGAAACATTTTGAAGGTTTAAAGGTAGCGCATGAGAATTTACTTGGAAAGGTTTGAAATGCCATGCATAGGTATTTATGGTGGACACTTTGGAACAACTTGGTTTTCAGGGGTTTGGAAGCACGAGCAGTGTTCCCGCTCAGTACAAGTGAAGGCTAGCAATAGACTGGGAAGCGACAAACAAGAGAGCAGTAACTGTCATAATCATGCTTGCGGCAAAATAAGTTAACTGAGGCATAAAAGTGATACAAGAACTCTGAAGCAAATTAAATCATCGAGGCTTAGTTGACTTTTGTTCAGTCATATGCATGCGTGAGCATGTGCCAAGTCGATTCAAATGAATTATTCAGAGGAGGATACCACAATATCATACCTATTTATGAATAAAACAATGCAAGCAAACATCCATGACATGCTACTCATATTAATAAATTGGAGCTGATCATGAGAGATCATGAACTACTAGACTTTCTTAAATGACATATACCTCACATGAACCAACTAAGCATGCTCACATGGATGAGTATATGTACAAAAATGAAAACAAATAGAGTTCATACCAGCCTCTCACCACAGTCAAATTGTTGTAGATCGTCATTATTGCCTTTCACTTGTGTAGCTTGGATAATATGAAATGAAAACCACGCTCCAGCCACCGAAGACCATTGAACTCATAATAAAATTTACAAAACCAAAGAAGAACAGCAAATATTTTTGGTGTTTTCGAATTAGAAACAAGAACAAAAGGAAACAAGCAAACAAAGCAAAATCTTTTTGGATTTTCTTATAGCAAACCAACGATAGCAAATAAAGCAAAGTAAAAGCAAGAAACCAAAATAAACAAATGGTGAAGAGAAACAACAGAAATATTTTTGGTCTTTTTGTGTTTTAGGAAAGAAACAAAGCAAAAACTAGAAAATGAAAACTAGAAAAGTCACATAAACACAAAGCAGCAGGAATTCGTCAAACTTGACAGCAGTACAGTAATCGATTTTTAAGAAATTCTTCCGCTGCCCAAATCGAAAAGAGTTAAACTAATGAAAGTTAGATAACAACCTGGGGAACATGCACAAAAATTGGCTTCGAAAAATAACGCTCTTGCTGTTTTTGAGAATTTTTATGGTAACAGTCCAGAATCTATTTTCAATCAGCACTTCCCCAAATATCATCTCCCTCTTATTAGAAAACCACTTAAAGAAGCAAAACAAGTATATACAAGTATCCAGCAATCATAATATGCAAAGAATGAGTGATGCCGGTATACCTCCCCCAAGCTTAGGCTTTTGGCCTAAGTGGAGATCAATCCCATGGTGCCCATGAAGTAGCACCTCCGTAGTACGACGAAGATGGATCATATTCCGGGTATGTGCTAGAAGAAGCACCCGGATACGTGACGGTATAGTCGTAGGAGGGCTCGGCGTCCTCGGAGTCATGCTGCTGGTGGAATCATGCTCCCCCCAAGCTTAGGCTTTTGGCTCTTCTTGATCACATTATATCACCCTTCTCTCTTGACCTTTGAAAACTTCTGCCACACCAAACTTCTCATAAACTTCATTAGAGGGGTTAGTACTCAAAACTTTAATCCACTTTAGTCCTGTAGTGACACATTGCAAGAACTCAATAAAACATTAGCTACAGCTCTCCACGTCTAGAAAGCATTACTTAAAGTCTACAAGAGACAATGCAAAAAAAACAGAGACAGAATCTGCCAAAACAGAACAGGCAGTAAAGACGAATTTTTAAGAGGTACTTCCGTTGCTCAAATAAGAAAACTCAAAACTAATGAAAGTTTCGAACATATCTGAGGATCACTCACGTAAATTGGCAGATTTTTCTGAGTTACCTACAGAGAATCATACCCAGATTCGTGACAACGAGAAATCTGTTTCTGCGCAGTAATCCAAATCTAGCATCAACCTTCTATTAAAGACTTTACTTGGCACAACATTGCAATAAAATAAAGATACAAAGGTATTGCTACAGTGAGTAAAACAAGTGGAGGAAGAAAGAGAAATTGTTTAACTCCTCTATGCATATAAAATGAATTTGTTAACAAGGTTGATCAAGTCTTGTCACCAAATAAATTTTACATAACATATGAAGAAATAAACCTCAAATCAATCATGTTACCTTGTATTGAATTGATATGGATCCAATCATAAGAGTTTGATATTCTTCTTTAGGCTCATATATTGGACAATCAATAGTTCCTACTTTGATAGTTCTCACATTAGAGATAGTATTAACTCCACATGCTTTCTCACTCCTCTTGGGAAAATAAACGGTATGCTCCTTATCATCAACATTGAAAGTAACCTTTCCTTTATTGCAATCAATAACAGCCCCTGCGGTGTTAAGAAAAGGTCTCCCAAGAATAATAGACATATTATCATCTTCAGGCATTTCCAACACAACAAAATCAGTTAATATCAAGCAGTTAGTAGTAACTTGAACAGGAACATCCTCACATATACCAACAGGAACAGCAGTAGATTTATCAGCCATTTGCAAAGATATATCAGTAGGTATCAACTTATCTAAATAAAGTCTCTTGTAAAGAGAAAAAGGCATAACACTAACACCGGCTCCCAAGTCACATAGAGCAGTTCTAACATAATTATTCTTAATAGAACAAGGAATAGTAGGTATACCTGGGTCGCCCAACTTCTTTGGAACTTTGCCATTGAAAGAGTAATTAGCAAGCATAGTGGAAATCTCCTCATTAGGAATTTTCCTTTTGTGACAATATCTTTCATATACTTTGAATAAGGAGGCAATTTAATAGCATCAGTCCTAGGGATTTGTAAGAATAAAGGTTTCATCCAATCGCAAAATTTATTATAGTGTTCTTCTTCCTTTGATTTTAGTTTCTTAGCAGGAAAAGGCATTTGCTTTTGAACCCACGGTTCCCTTTCATTACCATGTTTCTTAGCAATAAAATCTTCTTTAGTACACTTTTTATTTTTAGCATGCTTTTCAGGTTCATCTTCAACCTCTTCTTTATCGAAGCATCATTCTTATCATTATCTTTATCATGTTCATTACCACTTTCAGTTTCAGCATCAGAAATAGAAATACTATTAGGATCATTAACAGGTTCAGAGGATTCTACAACATTTTTATGTTTCTTCTTCTTTTTCTTTGAAGGTGCACTAATTTCTTTAGTTCGTTGAGAATCTTGTTCAACTCTTTTGGGGTGCCCTTCAGGATATAGAGGATCCTGAGTAGAAACACCGCCTCTAGTTGTTACTTCATAAGCATGCTTTTCTTTAGAATTATTTTTTAATAAGTCATTTTGCAATTTAGTGAGTTGATCAATTTGAGTTTGAATCATATGAAAATGTTTAACAATCATCTTAACATCATTGGAGGTTCTCTCCACAATATCATGCAATTCACTAATAGCTCGAGAATTTTCCATTAAATGATTCTCTACTCTCATATTAAAATTTTCTTGCTTAACAATATAATTATCAAACTCATCTAAGCATTGAGCAGGAGGTTTTGAATACGGAATATCTTCCCTAGTAAAGCATTGAAGGGAGTTTACCTCAATCATGGATGAAGGGGGAATTGTCTCACATAAATCTTCTATGGGAGGTAAGTTTTTCACATCTTCAGATTTAATACCTTTCTCCTTAAGAGACTTCTTGGCTTCCCTCATATCTTCATCATTTAATTTAATCAAACCCCTCTTCTTCAATATCGGCGTCGGGGTTGGTTCAGGTGTAGACCAATCATCATGATTCCGGCCTATTTTAGCCAATAATTCTTCAGCTTCATCTGGAGTCCTTTTCCTGAAAACACAACCAGCACAACTATCCAAATATGCTCTAGACTCAATGGTTAGTCCACTATAAAATATATCAAGTAAATCATGCTTTTCCAAATCATGTCCAGGTCGAGCTCTGATAAGAGAACAAAATCTTGCCCAAGCTTCAGGCAATTTCTCTCCATCTTCCTGGTCAAATCTATAAATTTTCTGTAAAGCAGCATGTTGAGCACTAGCAGGAAAGTATTTTCGAAAGAAAACATCACGCAAATCAGTTGGACTTTTAATAGAACCAGGAGGCAAATTATTATACCAAGTTTTAGCATCATCCTTTAATGAGAAAGAAAAAAATTTAGCAACAAAATAAGTACGCATCTTGATATCATCAGAAAACAAGCTACTCAGAGTAGACAGCTCAATCATGTGTTCTACAGCACTTTCTTCTTCAGTACCACAAAAGGGTGTTTTCTCCACAATAGCTATATGAGATAGATCAAGAGAAAAATCATAATCTTTATCCTTAATGTTTATAGGAGATGTGACAAATTTAGGATCAGGAGATAGCTTATATCTAACAGTATGTTGTGTGAGAAACTTTTTAATTTTTCTTGCATCAGTAATAGCATTGCATTTATCAATAAAATCATCATTAAGCTCCACATAATCCTCATCGGGATCATCACTAGAATAATCAACAGACTCAGGTGAACTAACAGGTGTAGTAGCATTAGGAGTTTCAGTATTTTCAATTTGTCTAGACTTAGCAATTGTAGCATCTAGAAAAGATCCCAATGAACCACTACCATCAAGCACAGCAGAAACATTATCAATATTATAAGAGTTTTCAGATTCAGCAGAAGTACCAGCAAGTGAAGCTTGCGGCGGTGAAACAAGTTGACTTATCACAGATGGTGAATCAAGAGCAGCAGAGGTACTCAGAGTTGTACCTTTTCTTGTAGTGGATGGTAATATGGCGACTTTAGGATCGCGAGATTTACCCATAATGGAGAATTTGCAGCGAACAATATCAATCCAAGTGAACTTCCAAATAAAGCTATGCTCCCCGGCAACGGCGCCAGAATATAGTCTTGATGACCCACAAGTATAGGGGATCGCAACGGTCTTCGCGGGAAGTAAAACCCAATTTATTGATTCGACACAAGGGGAGACAAAGAATACTTGAAAGCCTTAACAGCGGAGTTGTCAATTCAGCTGCACCTGGAAACAGACTTGCTCGCAAGAGTTTATCGGTAGTAACAGTTTATAGCGATGGCAGTAGTGAAATAACAGCAGTAACAGACAGCGATAGTGATTTTAGTAAACAACAGGATTAAAATACTGTAGGCACGGGGATGGATGACGGGCGTTGCATGGATGAGAGAAACTCATGTAACAATCAAAGCAGGGCATTTGCAGATAATAATAAAACGGTGTCCAAGTACAAAGCAATCCATAGGCATGTGTTCCATATTTAGTCGTACGTGCTCGCAATGAGAAACTTGCACAACATCTTTTGTCCTACCAGCCGGTGGCAGCCGGGCCTCTAGGGAATCTACTCGAAATTAAGGTACTCCTTTTAATAGAGTACCGGTGCAAAGCATTAACACTCCGTGAACACATGTGATCCTCACATCACCGCCATCCCCTCCGGCTATCCCGATTTCTGTCACTTCGGGGCCTTTGGTTCCGGACAGCGACATGTGTATACAACTTGCAGGTAAGATCATAAAACAATGCATATCATGATGAAATAATAACATGTTCAGATCTGAGATCATGGCACTCGGGCCCTAGTGACAAGCATTAAGCATAACAAGTTGCAACAATATCATCAAAGTACCAATTACGGACACTAGGCACTATGCCCTAACAATCTTATGCTATTACATGATCAATCTCATCCAATCCCTACCATCCCCTTCAGCCTACAGCGGGGGACACATGGATGGGGAAGCATTGCTGGTCGATGGAGAGGCGTCGGTGGTGATGGCGGCGATGATCTCCTCCAATTCCCGTCCCGGCGGAGTGCCGAACAGAGACTTCTGGTCCCCGAGACGGAGTTTCGCGATGTGGCGGCGTTCGGAGGGTTTCGGCGACTTCGACTTCTGCGTTTTTAGGTCGAAGGCGTTAAGTAGTCCAAAGGAGGGCGTCGGAGGCCGGCCGAGGGGGCCACACGCTAGGGCCGCGCGCCCCCTCCGGGCCGCGCCGCCTAGGGTGTGGGGCCCTCGGGCCTCCACCTGGCTTGCTTTCGGCTCCGTCAGTCTTCTGGAAAAATAGGACCTTTCGCATTAATTCTGAGGATTTTCCTGAAAGTTGGATTTCTGCACAAAAACAAGACACCAGAACAGTTCTACTGAAAACAGCGTTAGTCCGTGTTAGTTGTATCCAAAATACATAAATTAGAGGCAAAACAATAGCAAAAGTGTTCGGGAAAGTAGATACGTTTTGGACGTATCACCAAGAAACTTCACAACAGCAACTATTCTTAGTAAAACTTGCCTTATGCGCTCCTTCTCCTTTGTGATCTCATGCTGCAACTTCTTATCAATTGTTTCATGTTTGCTTAGTTTAGTTCTCAGTTCCTTCCAATGGACCATGCCGGTAATATGCTCAACACTAGCTTCATGTTCTTTGAGTCTCTCACTGACATGCTTCCAATCTCTAAACCCATCACGTCCCAAAGTACTCTTGTAGTTGATAGGATTGAACAACTTACAAGAAAAACAAAACATTTTGTCAACACTTCTTGAATAAACTAACCATTTTCGATCACGTACCTCTCCATTGTTCATAGTTCTTGAGTAATGTGCATACGAAAAATGCCTTGAATTTTCATCTCGGTGAAAAGTAATATTTTCTTCCCTAATAGGCTCCTTCTCCACTAATGTGTCCCTTGCTTTGTTATCAAGACTAATCCAATTTGCCGGGTCATAAATATCCACACTAACTGGTTCCTCATGATCACTCGCATTGTTATCATCCGCGTCGATATTAGTGTTGTCTTGAGGGACCTCATTTTCTGGATCGACATTATTTTGA
Source organism: Lolium multiflorum (assembly GCA_030979885.1). Lineage (NCBI taxonomy): Eukaryota > Viridiplantae > Streptophyta > Magnoliopsida > Poales > Poaceae > Lolium > Lolium multiflorum. The sequence continues at coordinate 24,218,528 of CM061753.1, read as the reverse complement.
TCGGCCGCAAGAACTAGTGCCAACTGATCTAGATTTCTCGATGCGCTCGTGTTGTTCTTAAAAAAATTTATGAATACATCCTCTCTGCGATTCAATAAACTTGTCCTTTTCCTCTCTCAGCCTCCTTTTGGCGGAACCAGACAAAGGCTTTTTAGAAGACATAAAGCGGCTGAAAATAGAAGAGACAAATTGTAACAGAAATTAGGGCATAGGACCATATAGACTACGTATAGCCAGAGCATCAAGAATCAGAATTTCGGATATTAGATGACTATACCGGTTGTAATCAGGTTTGTTGTCTCCTGCCTGGGCCGATTACGTTCAGCGAGCAAGTCTGAACTCTGAAGGAATCAGGCAATCATCGAGCGTCCGGCCAGCCGGCCAAGCGAGTTGGAGCTTGGAGAATTGGGAGCGACGAACGAGTTCACGTCTTCACGAACAGCCTGAGCCGAGGCATCGGTAAAATAGTATAGGATCGAACCGAATCTTATACGTATACGTGCGAGGGCCGGACTCGACGCCTCACGCCTAGCTCGATCCGTCGATCGATGGAATTCTTTTCCGTTCGCGACCAGAAAAGGCCCAGCTGAGCTTTCCTCTCCGGACTGGGAGCCTAAGAACCAACCCTGTGGCGATTTGCACAAAAATAACCCAAAAGTGAAAGAAAGGCACAGACTGACCCTCCGAGCAAACTATTTCACCCATCTAACCCTTTTGTGTGGCGCCCCTCCCATGGACGCCACACATGGCAGTGTGGCGCCCGTACCTACGGCGCCACTCTCCCAGCCGACGTGGCGCCCTCGACGCTAAGCTGGTGCGCTGATCCGACGTGGCAGCATGTGTGGCGCCCATGGGAGGGGCGCCACACTACTCTATATATATAATTTCTGTCTAGAGATAACAGAAGACTGTGGTAGCTCAATCGGATGAAGCCTTTGCTTCCCAATCCCAGATCATGAGTTCAAATCTCGTTGCCACCCGAATTTATTTTTACTTTTAAAAATTATGCTAGACATTGTAGTATGTTTACAACATGAAATCTAGCCTCGTACTGTTTTGTAGAGTTTTTTTTTCTCTTGCTTGCAAACTGAATAAAATATAGTGTGGTCCTCCAAATTATGAGTATCCAACTTTATGTTCGATCAACGTGTTATGAGTATGGTCCTCCAAATTATTTTTATCATGATTTTACTATGTAGAAAATATAGTATCCATATTTTGATGAGTTTACTTGCTCTTGCAGGCTATAAATTCATCTAGTCCTCAGTTCCTTCGAAGACTTGATGCACGGAGCTTGAGGAGTCTGTCTGGAGTTCGCGTTAATGAGCAAATTGTGCAGCTAGTACCGAATGCTGAGGTCACAAAGTGTTCTTATTTAATTTACCAGCATTTGGTCACATTTTTTTCACCTGTATAATTGTACTTTGAATCTACAATTTTCTCAAAAGAAGTTTTTGTGAATTAACAATTTTCTAAATTTATTTACTTGAGCTCTTGTATTGTCTATTCTGTAGAATTGCTCATTATTAATTTTACACAAGAATACTTCAGATGTTGTTTTTCACCTCAAATTTTGTTTATTAACAATTCATCTGTCAATTGTTATGATGCAGACATTCCAAGTTCTATTGCGATGCATAAAACTATGGGCTAGGAGGCGAGGACTTCATTGCCATGTATGTGGTATAATAATGTGCGCTACTGATTGTGATTCAGCTGTAACCTGGTCTAACCGTTTCATGTCTTATGCCATTTTTCAGCTGCTTGGTTTCTTTGCTGGGATTCATTTGGCGATTCTTGCAGCATATGTTTGTCAGAAATATCCTAATGCCTCTGTCAATGGTTTGTTCACCATGTTCTTTGAGATATTTGCTAACTGGCCTTGGCAAATTCCAGTAGACCTGCATGGTCAGCCATTTAAATGGCGTCCAGATGGGTGTTTAATGCCCATAGTGATGCCTTGTACTCCACCGGAGCTCTGTGTGTCTAATATGACAGAAGGTACCTTCAGGAAGATCAGAGAGGAGCTTATGCGTGGTTATACTTTGACAAAGGTCAGTAAGCTAGAACACTATATGCTATAGATATTTAGTCATTTATTGTGACCGTTGCTGATATGTAAGCGAGGTTTGTCAGCTTGCTTATGCTTGCATAAACTAAATCTTTTCTGCATGCCTGTACCTCTTGATCACCGTGGTGCTGGCTGTTTTGTAGAGTTTTTTATTCAGTTTGCAAGCAAGAGAAAATAAAAAAAAACTCTACAAAACAGTACGAGGCTAGATTTCATGTTGTAAACATACTACAATATCTAGCATAATTTTTAAAAATAAAAATAAATTAGGGTGGTAAGGAGATTCGAACTCAAGACCTAGGATTGGGAAGCAAAGGCTTCATCCGATTGAGCTACCACAGTCTTCTGTTATCTCTAGACAGAAATTATATATATAGAGTAGTGTGGCGCCCCTCCCATGGGCGCCACACATGCTGCCACGTCGGATCGGCGCACCAGCTCAGCGTCGAGGGCGCCACGTCGGCTGGGAGAGTGGCGCCGCAGGCACGGGCGCCACACTGCCATGTGTGGCGCCCATGGGAGGGGCGCCACACAAAAGGGTTAGATGGGTGAAATAGTTTGCCCGGAGGGTCAGTCTGTGCTTTTCTTTCATTTTTGGGTTATTTTTGTGCAAATCGCCCAACCCTATATAGGCCTAGTAGTATAAACATATATCTGGAGGGCCCCTAATTTTCTTGGGCCCAGGGTGGCCGCCCCTCCCCCCTGGGCCGGGCCTGGGCTCGGGCAACTTCTAAATTTCTCTAGTCGTTATGATAAGGGCTAAGCCCAAGGGTGTGCCCGATCTTCACGGATTTGGGTGGAATTCGTGGGGGAGGTGGAAGAACACGATGAACACGAAGAACGCGGAGGGGAATCGTGGGATACAAACTCACACACACACACAAATCGGTTTGTCCTCGTTGGCCCGAACCACCAACTCGATAGAAGTTGCAGGAAAAGACCTTTCGGTAGAAGTCCCGCAAAAAGATCGACGAATCGAAATCCTATAGATCTAGAAGGGTGAAAAGACCAAATCGATAGAAGTGCAAGCAAAAGACCCAAAGGTAGAAGTGCAAGCAAAAGACCAAGATTGGTAGAAGTCACCAAAGAGATACAATAGGATTCGATAAGGAGCCCGGGTGGGTACAAGATCTAAGATCTATGGTAGGGTTTCCCACAAGGGTCAAGAGCAAAGCTCAGGTTTAATTTCACATCAAGTCTAATCTCAGATCTAAGCCAACAAGGCTATTTATAGTTGGTGGGGCGAAGGGGTAAGTTACATGCTTAAAAGTGTTGTTTGTGCTGAAAGTCGAGTAGGCGGAAGTTCCGGCCGTCCTGGGCGGAAGTTCCGGCTGGATTCCTGATACGCGTTCAACACGCGTCCGTTGGGAACCCCAAGAGGAAGGTGTGATGCGTACAGCGGCAAGTTTCCCTCAGTATGAAACCAAGGTTATCGAACCAGTAGGAGCCAAGAAGAACGTTGAAGGTTGATGGCGGCGGGATGTAGTGCGGCGCAACACCAGAGATTCCGGCGCCAACGTGGAACCTGCACAACACAACCAAAGTACTTTGCCCCAACGAAACAGTGAGGTTGTCAATCTCACCGGCTTGCTGTAACAAAGGATTAACCGTATTGTATGGAAGATGATTGTTTGCAGAAAACAGTAGAACAGTATTGCAGTAGATTGTATTTCAGTAAAGAGAATTGGACCGGGGTCCACAGTTCACTAGAGGTGTCTCTCCCATAAGATAAACAGCATGTTGGGTGAACAAATTACGGTTGGGCAATTGACAAATAAAGAGGGCATGACCATGCACATACATATCATGATGATTATAGTGAGATTTAATTGGGCATTACGACAAAGTACATAGACCGCCATCCAACTGCATCTATGCCTAAAAAGTCCACCTTCAGGTTATCATCCGAACCCCCTCCAGTATTAAGTTGCAAAGCAACAGACAATTGCATTAAGTATGGTGCGTAATGTAATCAACAACTACATCCTTAGACATAGCATCAATGTTTTATCCCTAGTGGCAACAGCACAACACAACCTTAGAACTTTCTGTCACTGTCCCAGGTGTCAATGCAGGCATGAACCCACTATCGAGCATAAATACTCCCTCTTGGAGTTACAAGCATCTACTTGGCCGAGCATCTACTAGTAACGGAGAGCATGCAAGATCATAAACAACACATGGATATAACTTTGATAATCAACATAACAAGTATTCTCTATTCATCGGATCCCAACAAACGCAACATATAGAATTACAGATAGATGATCTTGATCATGTTAGGCAGCTCACAAGATCCGACAATGATAGCACAATGGGGAGAAGACAACCATCTAGCTACTGCTATGGACCCATAGTCCGGGGGTAGACTACTCACACATCACTCCGGAGGCGACCATGGCGGCGTAGAGTCCTCCGGAGATGAATCCCCTCTCCGGCGGTGCGGAGGCGATCTCCTGGATCCCCCGAGATGGGATCGGCGGCGGCGGCGTCTCGAGGTTTTTCCGTATCGTGGCTCTCGGTACTGGGGGTTTCGCGACGGAGGCTTTAAGTAGGCGGAAGGGCAGGTCGGGGAGGCCACGGGGCCCCACACCCTAGGTCGGCGCGGCCAGGCGGGCGCGCCGCCCTATGGTGTGGCCTCGTGGCCCCACTTCGTCTCCTCTTCGGTCTTGGAAGCTTCGTGGCAAAATAGGACCCTGGGCGTTGATTTCGTCCAATTCCGAGAATATTTCGTTACTAGGATTTCTGAAACCAAAAAAAACAGCAACTGGCACTTTGGCATCTTGTTAATAGGTTAGTTCCGAAAACGAATATGACATAAAGTGTGCATAAAACATGTAGATAACATCAATAATGTGGCATGGAACATAAGAAATTATCGATACGTCGGAGACGTATCAGCATCCCCAAGCTTAGTTCTGCTCGTCCCGAGCAGGTAAAACGATAACACAGATAATTTCTGGAGTGACATGCCATCATAATCTTGATCATACTATTTGTAAAGCATATGTAGTGAATGCAGCGATCAAAACAATGTATATGACATGAGTAAACAAGTGAATCATATAGCAAAGACTTTTCATGAATAGCTCTTCAAGACAAGCATCAATAAGTCTTGCATAAGAGTTAACTCATAAAGCAATAATTCAAAGTAAAGGCATTGAAGCAACACAAAAGAAGATTAAGTTTCAGCGGTTGCTTTCAACTTATAACATGTATATCTCATGGATATTGTCAACATAGAGTAATATAACAAGTGCAATATGCAAATATGTAGGAATCAATGCACAGTTCACACAAGTGTTTGCTTCTTGAGGTAGAGAGAAATAGGTGAACTGACTCAACATTAAAAGTAAAAGAATGGTCCTTCATAGAGGAAAAGCATTGATTGCTATATTTGTGCTAGAGCTTTGATTTTGAAAACATGAAACAATTTTGTCAACGGTAGTAATAAAGCATATGAGTTATGTAAATTATATCTTACAAGTTGCAAGTCTCATGCATAGTATACTAATAGTGCCCGCACCTTGTCCTAATTAGCTTGGACTACCGGATCTTTGCAATGCACATGTTTTAACCAAGTGTCACAATGGGGTACCTCCATGCCGCCTGTACAAAGGTCTAAGGAGAAAGCTCACATTTTGGATTTCTCGCTTTTGATTATTCTCAACTTAGACATCCATACCGGGACAACATGGACAACAGATAATGGACTCCTCTTTAATGCATAAGCATGTGGCAACAATTATTATTCTCATATGAGATTGAGGATATATGTCCAAAACTGAAACTTCCACCATGGATCATGGCTTTAGTTAGCGGCCCAATGTTCTTCTCTAACAATATGCATGCTCCAACCATAAAGGTGGTAGATCTCTCTTACTTCAGACAAGACGGACATGCATAGCAACTCACATGATATTCAACAAAGAATAGTTGATGGCGTCCCCAGAAAACATGGTTATCGCACAACAAGCAACTTAATAAGAGATAAAGTGCATAAGTACATATTCAATACTACAATAGTTTTTAAGCTATTTGTCCCATGAGCTATATATTGTAAAGGTGAATGATGGAATTTTAAAGGTAGCACTCAAGCAATTTACTTTGGAATGGCGGAAAATACCATGTAGTAGGTAGGTATGGTGGACACAAATGGCATAGTGGTTGGCTCAAGTATTTTGGATGCATGAGAAGTATTCCCTCTCGATACAAGGTTTAGGCTAGCAAGGCTTATTTGAAACAAACACAAGGATGAACCGGTGCAGCAAAACTCACATAAAAGACATATTGTAAACATTATAAGACTCTACACCGTCTTCCTTGTTGTTCAAACTCAATACTGGAAATTATCTAGACCTTAGAGAAACCAAATATGCAAACCAAATTTTAGCATGCTCTATGTATTTCTTCATTAATGGGTGCAAAGCATATGATGCAAGAGCTTAAACATGAGCACAACAATTGCCAAGTATCACATTACCCAAGACATTTATAGCAATTACTACATGTATCATTTTCCAATTCCAACCATATAACAATTTAACGAAGAAGAAACTTCGCCATGAATACTATGAGTAGAAACTAAGGACATACTTGTCCATATGCTACAGCGGAGCGTGTCTCTCTCCCATAAAGTGAATGCTAGGATCCATTTTATTCAAACAAAACAAAAAACAAAAACAAACCGACGCTCCAAGCAAAGCACATAAGATGTGATGGAATAAAAATATAGTTTCAGGGGAGGAACCTGATAATGTTGTCGATGAAGAAGGGGATGCCTTGGGCATCCCCAAGCTTAGCTTGAGTCTTCTTGATATATGCAGGGGTGAACCACCGGGGCATCCCCAAGCTTAGAACTTTCACTCTCCTTGATCATGTTGCATCATACTCCTCTCTTGATCCTTGAAAACTTCCTCCACACCAAACTCGAAACAACTCATTAGAGGGTTAGTGCACAATAAAAATTAACATATTCAGAGGTGACACAATCATTCTTAACACTTCTGTACATTGCATAAAGCTACTGTACATTAGTGGATCAAATAAATTCATCCAACATAGCAAAAGAGGCAATGCGAAATAAAAGGCAGAATCTGTCAAAACAGAACAGTTCGTATTGACGAATTTTATCGAGGCACCAGACTTGCTCAAATGAAAATGCTCAAATTGAATGAAAGTTGCGTACATATCTGAGGATCATGCACGTAAATTGGCTTAATTTTATGAGCTACTTACAGGGAGGTAGACCCAGATTCGTGACAGCAAAGAAATCTGTTTGCAGTAATCCAAATCTAGTACTTACTTTTCTATCAAAGACTTTACTTGGCACAATAAAACACTAAACTAAGATAAGGAGAGGTTGCTACAGTAGTAAACAACTTCCAAGACACAAAATAAAAACAAAGTACTGTAGGTAAAAACATGGGTTGTCTCCCACAAGCGCTTTTCTTTAACGCCTTTCAGCTAGGCGCAGAAAGTGTGTATCAAGTATTATCAAGAGATGAAGCGTCAACCTTACCTTGGGCTTTACCCTTACCTTTATTGTTTTTCTTTCCCTTTGACTTAGGAAATATATGATTTCCCCCGGTATAGAGGTGAATTTCAAGGTGCCTTCTCCCACATCAATGACTGCTCCCAATAGTTTCAGCGGGGATCTTCCGAGTGTGATTTTTCCTGTCCCTACACATTCAACAACAAGATAATCAATGGATATTGTTCTTCCAAGAATGGTTGTATGCACACCTGCGGCTATTCCCTTAGGAATTATAACAGAGTTATTAATGAGAGTTATTTCTTCTCCTCCTTCATCGACTCCCCAAAGTTTCAAAGATTTATAAATGCTCTCAGGCATAAGGCAAAATTCAGACATAATATCACAGTTGGCACGAAGAGTTCGATCACCGATAACAATTTTAACAGTAGGATCCCACAATGAAAGTTTAGAGTTCACTAAAACTTGTTCAAGACGATTACGAACATGGCAATAGTTATCATCCAAGCGAGATGTACTTATCTCGAGATTGTTTAATCTATTATAAATGCTAGTGAGGGCTGAATCAAAGTTATTAGCTGAATCATGTGATGCAACCAACTTCTTTATGGCATTAAAAGCTTGATCCCCATTGCAATGAAGGAAATCTCCTCCCACTAAAGTATCCAAAGCATATCTATAGCGAATCATAAGACCAAAATAAAAATTACTAAGGAGCAAACTTAGAGTCATTTGAGGTTCAGTTTTACGATAAGAAGTAAAAATTCTAGACCAAGCATCCTTAAGACTCTCCTCATCCCCTTGTTTAAAAGTGAAGACTAATTCTTCAGGCGAAGAAGTAACAGGTTCAGAGCTAGACATGGTATCAAAAGTAACTATTTTTTTTTTTTTTAATGTAGAGTGCAAGACAGTAAATAAAGTAAAGCTAGATAAAGTAAATGCAAGTAACTATTTTTTTTGTGTTTTTGATATAGCAAACAAGATAGCAAATAAAGTAAAACTAGCAACTAATTTTTTTGTATTTTGATTTAGTGCAGCAAACAAAGTAGTAAATAAAACTAAGCAAGACAAAAACAAAGTAAAGAGATTGAGAAGTGGAGACTCCCCTTGCAGCGTGTCTTGATCTCCCCGGCAACGGCGCCAAAAAAAGCTTGATACGCGTTCAACACGCGTCCGTTGGGAACCCCAAGAGGAAGGTGTGATGCGTACAGCGGCAAGTTTCCCTCAGTATGAAACCAAGGTTATCGAACCAGTAGGAGCCAAGAAGCACGTTGAAGGTTGATGGCGGCGGGATGTAGTGCGGCGCAACACCAGAGATTCCGGCGCCAACGTGGAACCTGCACAACACAACCAAAGTACTTTGCCCCAACGAAACAGTGAGGTTGTCAATCTCACCGGCTTGCTGTAACAAAGGATTAACCGTATTGTGTGGAAGATGATTGTTTGCGAAGAAAACAGTAGAACAAGTATTGCGATTGTATTTCAGTAAAGAGAATTGGACCGGGGTCCACAGTTCACTAGAGGTGTCTCTCCCATAAGATAAACAGCATGTTGGGTGAACAAATTACAGTTGGGCAATTGACAAATAAAGAGGGCATGACCATGCACATACATATCATGATGAGTATAGTGAGATTTAATTGGGCATTACGACAAAGTACATAGACCGCCATCCAACTGCATCTATGCCTAAAAAGTCCACCTTCAGGTTATCATCCGAACCCCCTCCAGTATTAAGTTGCAAAGCAACAGACAATTGCATTAAGTATGGTGCGTAATGTAATCAACAACTACATCCTTAGACATAGCATCAATGTTTTATCCCTAGTGGCAACAGCACATCACAACCTTAGAACTTTCTGTCACTGTCCCAGGTGTCAATGCAGGCATGAACCCACTATCGAGCATAAATACTCCCTCTTGGAGTTACAAGCATCTACTTGGCCAGAGCATCTACTAGTAACGGAGAGCATGCAAGATCATAAACAACACATGGATATAACTTTGATAATCAACATAACAAGTATTCTCTATTCATCGGATCCCAACAAACAACATATAGAATTACGGATAGATGATCTTGATCATGTTAGGCAGCTCACAAGATCCGACAATGATAGCACAATGGGAGAAGACAACCATCTAGCTACTGCTATGGACCCATAGTCCAGGGGTAGACTACTCACACATCACTCCGGAGGCGACCATGGCGGCGAGTCCTCCGGGAGATGAATCCCCTCTCCGGAGGGTGCGGCGATCTCCTGGATCCCCCAAGATGGGATCGGCGGCGGCGGCGTCTCAAGGGTTTTCCGTATCGTGGCTCTCGTACGGGGGTTTCGCGACGGAGGCTTTAAGTAGGCGGAAGGGCAGGTCGGGGAAGGGCACGAGGGCCCCACACCCTAGGTCGCGGCGGGGGCACGGGCCGCGCCGCCCTGGTGTGGCCCCCTCGTGGCCCCACTTCTCCTCTTCGGTCTTCGGAAGCTTCGTGGCAAAATAGGACCTGGGCGTTGATTTCGTCCAATTCCGAGAATATTTCGTTACTAGGATTTCTGAAACCAAAAATAGCAGAAAACAGCACTTCGGCATCTTGTTAATAGGTTAGTTCCAGAAAATGCACGAATATGACATAAAGTGTGCATAAAACATGTAGATAACATCAATAATGTGGCATGGAACATAAGAAATTATCGATACGTCGGAGACGTATCAATTCCCTTCACTGGGGGCTGGACAGCATCTTGGCGGCATCTGGGCGGAAGTTCTGGTCCTGGGGGCCGGAAGTTCCGGTCGGGCTGGAAGTCCGGCCAACTTCCGGCCTAGTTCCGGAAACGACCGATTTCCTTGCAGTAACATCCCGGGGCATTTTGGCGCATTTTCGGAACTAGGGCGGAACTTGGCCGGAAGTTCCGGTGGGCGGAAGTTCCGGTCTCCGGGCGGAAGCTCCGGCTGGATCATTTTTCCTGGGCGCTGGAAGGCATCTGGGAGACATCTGGCCGGAAGTTCCGGTCCTGGGGGCGGAAGTTTCGGCTGGGGCGCTGTAGCTCCATCTTCTTCATTTCCAGCTCCCTCTCCATTGGATTGGTCTCCATGGCTTGCGTCTTGGTCGATGTACCTGATTGAACATAGGGTATTCGCATGAAGTAGCATGCCATCCAATGATGTATCAAATGTATACGTGGAAAGGAGCGAGTTCACCTCTTGGTGTAGGGCTTGGGCACGAGCTCGTGTCATTGGACCACGAGGAGGGCTTGTCGGTCTTGAGGAGGCGGTGTCCAAAGGCCACCCCGTATCATCTCCCCCCTTGGGAAAGAGTCATCCTCGACTCTATGTTCTCCTCATCTCCATGATAGGGTGAGAGGTCGGACACATTGAATGTGTTGCTCACCAAGTACTTGGATGTTGGTATGTCGATGACGTAGGCGTTGTCGTTGATGCGCTTGAGGACCTTGAAGGGACCATCGCCTCGGGGCTTGAGCTTGGAGTTTCTTTCTTGAGGGAAGTGGTCCTTGCGAAGGTGTATCCACACTAGGTCTCCTTCATTGAAGATCCGTGCCTTTTTCTTCATGTTGAGTCTAGTGGCTTGACGAAGAACTTGTTGCTCGATCATTGCCCTTGTATCTTCATGTAGTTTCTTCATGTATTGGGCTCACTTGTCGATGTTCATGTTTACTTGCTCATGTAGCGGAAGAGGAAGGAGGTCAATTGCCGTAGGTGGTTCAAACCCGTAGACGACCATGAATGGACTTCTCATTGTTGTAGAGTGCTTGGCGCGGTTGTAGGAAAACTCCGCATGCGGGATGCAATCTTCCCATGCTTTCAAATTCTTCTTGACAAGGACTCGGAGTAGTGTGGAGAGGCTTCGGTTCACCACTTCGGTTTGCCCATCGGTTTGTGGGTGCGAGGATGATGAGAACAAAAGCTTGACGTTGAACTTGGCCATTAGTGTCTTCCAAAGGTAGCTCATGAATTTGACATCTCGGTCCGAAACAATGCTTCTTGGTACACCGTGGAGTCTCACAATTTCCCTAAAAAACAAGGAGGCAATATGTGAAGCATCATCCGTTCGGGAGCATGGTATGAAATGAGCCATTTTAGAGAATCGATCAACCACTACAAAAATTGAATCATGACCATATTTGGTTCGAGGTAATCCTAGTACGAAATCCATGCTTATATCGGACCAAGGAGCATAAGGAATAGGCAACGGTGTATAAAGGCCATAGGGGTTGGAAGTGGACTTAGCTTGTAAGCATGTTGTACACCGTCGGCAAAGGCGTTCCACGTCGCGGTACATTCTTGGCCAATAATAGTGAGTTGAGAGCATGGCATATGCCTTCTCTTGTCCAAAGTGTCCCATAAGACTACCACCATGTGATTCTTGTAAGAGCAAAAGGCGAAGCGAAGACATGGGAATACAAAGTTTGTTGCCCTTGAACAAGAATCCTTGGTGCAAATAGAAATCATCGATGCCCTTATCACTAGAACATTTTGCAAAGATTGGGCCAAAGAAGGTATCAGAGGCATATAGGTCTTTGATTTCATCAAGACCCAAAACATGGAAATCCAAACGAGTGAGTAAAAGGGTGAGCTTGCGGGAAAGAGCATCCGCAACTACATTGTCCTTGCCCTTCTTGTATTTGATTACATATGGAAAGGACTCAATGAACTCAACCCATTTTGCATGTATTTTGTTCAAATTGTGTTGACTTTTCAAATACTTCAAAGACTCATGGTCGGAGTGAATGACAAATTCTTTTGGCTAAAGAATGTTGCCAAACTTCAAGAACACGAACCAAAGCATAAAATTCCTTGTCATATATAGGATAGTTGAGGCGTGCGCCATCCAACTTCTCGCTATAGTATGCCACGGGTTTTCCATTTTGCATAAGGAAACCACCAATTCCAAGTCCACTCGCATCACATTCTATCTCAAAAGTTTTTGCAAAATCGGGAAGAACGAGTAGTGGTGCCTCAGTTAGTTTTTTTTAAAATTCATCAAAAGCGTTTTGTTGTTCCTTGCCCCAAACAAATGGAACATTCTTTTTGGTAAGCTCATTTAAAGGGCAAGCAATGGTGCTAAAATCTTTCACAAAGCGTCTATAGAAACCGTCAAGTCCATGAAAACTTCGAACTTGACCAACGTTTGTAGGAGTGGGCCAATTATGGATGGCCTCAACCTTCGAAGAATCAACTTCAATCCCATTGGCTTTGTTGTGCAAAGGTGCACTTGGGAAGATTTGCAAAGAGCTTTTCACGGCGCAAGATTCATAAGACTTCTCTCACATGTTGCACATGGTCCTCGAGATTTTTGCTATAAATGAGAATATCATCAAAGTAGACAACCACACTCTTGCCAATGAGAGGTCGCAAGATGTGATTCATGAGGCGCATGAAAGTAGATGGAGCATTTGAAAGACCAAATGGCATGACAAGCCATTCATAGAGACCAAGTTTGGTCTTGAATGCTGTCTTCCATTCATCATCAATTGCCATGCGGATTTGGTGGTAGCCACTATGCAAATCTATCTTAGAGAAAATCGTGGCACCACTCAATTCATCAAGCATGTCATCTAAACGCGGAATGGGATGGCGGTATCAAACGGTAATGGCATTGATGGGGTGACAATCCATACACATTTGTTGCGACTCATCCGGTTTAGGAACGAGAATCACAGGAACCGCACAAGGGCTTAAGCTTTCACGAACATACCCTTTTTCGAGGAGATCTTGAATTTGGCGTTGAATCTCCTTTGTGTCTTCGGGGTTGGTGCGGTAGGTGCTGACGTGGGAGTTGGATTGCAACGGTGCCAGAAAGTAGCTTCCTTGTGACGGTAAGGCACTCGTCCGTTGGGAACCCCAAGAGGAAGGTATGATGAGTACAGCAGCAAGTTTCCCTCAGTAAGAAACCAAAATTTATCGAACCAGTAGGAGTCAAGAAGCACGTTGAAGGTTGTTGGTGACGGAGTGTAGTGCGGCGCAACACCAGGGATTCCGGCGCCAACGTGGAACTGCACAACACAATCAAAGTTCTTTGCCCCAACTTAACAGTGAGGTTGTCAATCTCACCGGCTTGCTGTAACAAAGGATTAGATGTATAGTGTGGAAGATGATGTTTGCGAAGAACAGTAAGAACAAGTATTGCAGTAGATTGTATTCATATGTAAAGAATTGGACCGGGGTCCACAGTTCACTAGAGGTGTCTCTCCGATAAGAAATAGCATGTTGGGTGAACAAATCACTACTAGGAAAAGCCTTATTGCCGGCGCACCAAAAACGGCTATTGCCGGCGCACCAGAGCCCGCCGGTGGGAACAGGCCGGTGGTAATGAGTTACCGCCGGCGCATGATACGTCTCCAACGTATCGATAATTTCTAATGTTCCATGCTTGTTTTATGACATTACTTACATGTTTTGTTCACACTTTATGTCATTATTATGCATTTTCCGGAACTAACTTATTGACAAGATGCCGAAGTGCCAGTTCTGTTTTCTGCTGTTTTTGGTTTCAGAAATCCTAGTAAGGAAATATTCTCGGAATTGGACGAAATCAACGCCCAGTATCTTATAATTCCACGAAGCTTCCAGAGAGCCAGAGAGGGACGAGAGGGAAGCCCTGGGGGCCCACACGCCAGGTCGGCGCGGCCAGAGGGGGGCGCGCCACCCTATTGTGTGGTCCCACCAAGGGCCCTCCGAGGCCACCCTTCCGCCTACTTAAGGTCTCCGTCGCGAAAACCCTAGACGAATAAGCCACGGTACGAGAAACCTTCCAGAGCCGCCGCCATCGCGAAGCCAAGATCTGGGGGACAGGAGTCTCTGTTCCGCGCGCCGGGACGGGGAAGTGCCCCGGAAGGCATCTCCATCAACACCACCGCCATCTCCATCAACGCTGCTGTCTCCCATGAGGAGAGAGTAGTTCTCCATCGAGGCTAAGGGCTGTACCGGTAGCTATGTGGTTAATCTCTCTCCTATGTACTTCAATACAATGATCTCATGAGCTGCCTTACATGATTGAGATTCATATGATGAGCTTTGTATCACTATTCATCTATGTGCTACTCTAGTGATGTTATTAAAGTACTCTATTCCTCCTTCATGATGTAATGGTGACAGTGTGTGCATCATGTAGTACTTGGCGTAGTTTATGATTGTGATCTCTTGTAGATTATGAAGTTAACTATTACTATGATGGTATTGATGTGATCTATTCCTCCTTTCATAGTATGATGGTGACAGTGTGCATGCTATGTTAGTACTTGATATAATTGTGTTGATCTATCATGCACTCTAAGGTATTTAAATATGAATATCGAATATTGTGGAGCTTGTTAACTCCGGCATTGAGGTGCTCTTGTAGCCCTACACAATTAGTGGTGTTCATCATCCAACAAGAGAGTGTAGAGTGGTTTTATTATGTGATCAATGTTGAGAGTGTCCACTAGTGAAAGTATGATCCCTAGGCCTTGTTTCCAAATACTGCAATCATCGCTTATTTACTGTTCTACTGCATCTTTACTTACTGCAAGCACTTTTCTGGTGCCGTTACTACTGCTCATATACATTCATACCACTTGTATTTCACTATCTCTTCGCCGAACTAGTGCACCTATACATCTGACAAGTGTATTGGGTGTGTTGGGGACACAAGAGACTTCTTGTATCGTGATTGCAGGGTTGCTTGAGAGGGATATCTTTGACCTCTTCCTCCCTGAGTTCGATAAACCTTGGGTGATCCACTTAAGGGAAACTTGCTGCTGTTCTACAAACCTCTGCTCTTGGAGGCCCAACACTGTCTACAGGAATAGAAGCGCGCGTAGACATCAAGCACTTTTCTGGCGCCGTTGCCGGGGAACGAAAAGCTACACACAGAGATTTCCTCCCTCGTCAACCACGCGCCAGCCCTGGACAGCAACACTTTTCTGGCGCCGTTGCCGGGGAGGAAAGGTAAAAGGCACTCACACTCTGGTCCCAGGTAACTAAGTTATTTTCTGGTACCGCTGTAAGTGCTCGAAGCTATTTCCTTTAGATCCTGCAATTGCATCTTTTTGTTTCTTGTTTACACTAGTGAGGCATAATGGAAGGTAACAGTGAGCTTTTTAAGCTATTTCCTGATTTAAGACATGGATGGTTTGATGCGGAAATTAAAAACCTATGGAACCTTATTTGCATGCTAGTAGTAATGATATTAGTATGAACGCTTTGAACACCATTTTTGCTAATGATATGGAAAATTCTAAGCTTGGGGAAGCTGGTTTTGATGAGCATGATATTTTTAGTCCCCCAAGAATTGAGGAGAAAATTTTCTTTGATGATACTTTGCCTCCTATTTATGATGATTATAATGATAGTGGTCTTTTGGTGCCGCTGTTATGGAGGATAAATTTGATTATGATTACAATATGCCTCCTATATTTGATGATGAGAATAATAATGATAGCTACTTTGTTGAATTTGCTCCCACTACAACTAATAAAATTGATTATGCTTATGTTGGGAGTAGTAGTAATTTTATGCATGAGACTCATGATAAGAATGTTTCATTTGACAGTTATATTGTTGAGTTTGCTCATGATGCTACTGAAAATCATTATGAGAGAGGAAAATATGGTTGTAGAAGTTTTCATGTTACTAAAATACCTCTCTATATGCTGAGAATCTTGAAGTTGCGCTTGTGCTACTTTTCTATGCTTGTTGCATTATGCCTACATGACTTGTTTATTTACAAGATTCCTTTTCATAGGAACTGGGTTAGGCTTAAATTTGTTTCATACTTGCTTTTTGATGCTCTCTTTTGCTTCAAATACTATTTCTTGCGAGTGCATCATTAAAACTGATGAGCCCATCTTAATGGCTATAAAGAAAGAACTTCTTGGGAGATAACCCATGTGTTTATTTTACTACAGTACTTTGTTTTATATTTGTGTCTTGGAAGTTGTTACTACTGTAGCAACCACTCCTTATATTTATTTTATTGCATTGTTGTGGCAAGTAAAGTCTTTGATAGTAGAGTTGATACTAGATTTGGATCGCTGCGCAGTAACAGATTTCTTACTGTCACGAATTTGAGTCGCCCCGTCTGTAGGTAACTCAGAAAAATATGCCAATTTACGTGCGTGATCCTTAGATATGTACGCAACTTTCATTAAATTTGAGCATTTTCATCTGAGAAAGTTTAGTGCCCCAGAAAAATTCGTCTTTACGGACTGTTCTGTTTTGACAGATTCTGCCTTTTATTTCGCATTGCCTCTTTTGCTGTGTTGGATGGATTTCTTTGTTCCATTAACTTCCAGTAGCTTTGTGCAATGTCCAGAAGTGTTAAGAATGATTGTGTCACCTCTGAACATGTGAATTTTGATTATGCACTAACCCTCTAATGAGTTTGTTTCGAGTTTGGTGTGGAGGAAGTTTTCAAGGGTCAAGAGAGGAGGATGATACAATGTGATCAAGAAGAGTGAAAGCTCTAAGCTTGGGGATGCCCCGTGGTTCATCCCTGCATATTTCAAGAAGACTCAAGCGTCTAAGCTTGGGGATGCCCAAGGCATCCCCTTCTTCATCAACAATTTATCAGGTTTCTTCTCTTGAAACTATATTTTTATTCGGTCACATCTTATGTACTTTACTTGGAGCGTCTGTGTGTTTCATTTTTGTTTTATTATTTTCATTCTCTGAATAAATGCTTGTGTGGGAGAGAGACACGCTCCGCTGGTTCATATGAACACATGTGTTCTTAGTTTTTAATGTTCATGGCGAAGGTTGAAACTGCTTCGTTAATTGTTATATGGTTGGAAACAGAAAATGCTACATGTGGTAATTGGTATGATGTCTTGAACAACTTAATACTTGGCAATTGTTGTGCTCATATAGATTATGTTTAAGCTCTTGCATCATATACTTTGCACCTATTAGTGAAGAAATACATAGAGTTTGTTAAAATTTGGTTTGCATGATTGGTCTCTCTAAGGTCTAGATATTTTCTGGTGAGGGTTTGAACAACAAGGAAGACAGTGTAGAGTCTTATAATGCTTGCAATATGTTCTTATGTAAGTTTTGCTGTACCGGTTCATACTTGTGTTTGCTTCAAATAACCTTGCTAGCCTAAGCCTTGTATTGAGAGGGAATACTTCTCGTGCATCCAAATTCTTGAGCCAAATACTATGCCATTTGTGTCCACCATACCTACCTACTACATGGTATTTTCTGCCATTCCAAGTAAATACTTCGTGTGCTACCTTTAAACAATTCAAAATGCTTCTTAATTTGTGTCAATGTTTTATAGCTCATGAGGAAGTATGTGGTGTTTTATCTTTCAATGTTGTTGGGCAGCTTTCACCAATGGACTAGTGGCTACATCCGCTTAACCAATAATTTTGCAAAAAGAGCTGGCAACGGGGTTCCCAGCCCCAATTAATTAACCTTCATTAATAATTCGCTTCACATGTTTTGCTCTGATTCATCAGTAAGCAACTTAATTTTGCAAATAAGACACTCCTCCATGGTATGAGATTGTTGGAAGGCACCCGAGGATTCGGTTAGCCATGGCTTGTGTAAGCAAAGGTTGGGAGGAGTGTCACCCATAAATAAAAACTAAAATACATGTGTAAACAAAAGAAAAGAGGGATGATCTACCTTGCTGGTAGAGATAACGTCCTTCATGGGAGCCGCTCTTTGAAAGTCTGCTTGGCAAGGGAGTTAGAGTACCCACTACCATTCGTTGACAACAACAAACTCTTCTCAAAATTTTACTTTTATGCTCTCTATATGATTTTAAAACTTGAAAAGCTCTAGCACATGATTTATCCCTGCTTCCCTCTGCGAAGGGCCATTCTTCTACTTTTATGTTGAGTCAGTTTACCTACTTCTTTCTGTCTTAGAAGCAAACACTTGTGTCAACTGTGTGCATTGATTCTTACATGTTTACCTATTGCACTTGTTATATTACTTTGAATTGACAACTATCCATGAGATATACATGTTACAAGTTGAAAGCAACAGCTGAAACTTATATCTTCCTTTGTGTTGCTTCAATGCCTTCACTTTGAATTTATTGCTTTATGAGTTAACTCTTATGCAAGACTTATTGATGCTTGTCTTGAAAGTACTATTCATGAAAAGTCTTTGCTATATGGTTCATTTGTTTACTCATTGTATTTACCATTGCTTTGGATCGCTGCATTCATCTCATATGCTTTACAATAGTATGATCAAGATTATGTTAATAGCATGTCACTTCAGAAATTATTCTTTTATCGTTTACCTACTCGGGACGAGTAGGAACTAAGCTTGGGGATGCTGATACGTCTCCAACGTATCGATAATTTCTTATGTTCCATGCTTGTTTTATGACATTACTTACATGTTTTGTTCACACTTTATGTCATTATTATGCATTTTCCGGAACTAACCTATTGACAAGATGCCGAAGTGCCAGTTCCTGTTTTCTGCTGTTTTTGGTTTCAGAAATCCTAGTAAGGAAATATTCTCGGAATTGGACGAAATCAACGCCCAGTATCTTATAATTCCACGAAGCTTCCAGAGAGCCAGAGAGGGACGAGAGGGAAGCCCTGGGGGCCCCACATGCCAGGTCGGCGCGGCCAGAGGGGGGGCCGCGCCACCTATTGTGTGGTCCCACCAGGGGCCCTCCGAGGCCGCCCTTCCGCCTACTTAAGGTCTCCGTCGCGAAAACCCTAGACGAATAAGCCACGGTACGAGAAACCTTCCAGAGCCACCGCCATCGCGAAGCCAAGATCTGGGGGACAGGAGTCTCTGTTCCGGCACGCCGCCGGGACGGGGAAGTGCCCCGGAAGGCATCTCCATCAACGCTGCTGTCTCCCATGAGGAGGGAGTAGTTCTCCATCGAGGCTAAGGGCTGTACCGGTAGCTATGTGGTTAATCTCTCTCCTATGTACTTCAATACAATGATCTCATGAGCTGCCTTACATGATTGAGATTCATATGATGAGCTTTGTATAACTATTCATCTATGTGCTACTCTAGTAATGTTATTAAAGTACTCTATTCCTCCTTCATGATGTAATGGTGACAGTGTGTGCATCATGTAGTACTTGGCGTAGTTTATGATTGTGATCTCTTGTAGATTATGAAGTTAACTATTACTATGTTGGTATTGATGTGATCTATTCCTCCTTTCATAGTATGATGGTGACAGTGTGCATGCTATGTTAGTACTTGGTATAATTGTGTTGATCTATCATGCACTCTAAGGTTATTTAAATATGAATATCAAATATTGTGGAGCTTATTAACTCCGGCATTGAGGTGCTCTTGTAGCCCTACACAATTAGTGGTGTTCATCATCCAACAAGAGAGTGTAGAGTGGTTTTATTATGTGATCAATGTTGAGAGTGTCCACTAGTGAAAGTATGATCCCTAGGCCTTGTTTCCAAATACTGCAATCATCGCTTATTTACTGTTCTATCTTTACTCACTACACGCCAGCAAGCACTTTTCTGGTGCCGTTACTACTGCTCATATACATTCATACCACTTGTATTTCACTATCTCTTCACCGAACTAGTGCACCTATACATCTGACAAGTGTATTAGGTGTGTTGGGGACACAAGAGACTTCTTGTATTGTGGTTGCAGGGTTGCTTGAGAGGGATATCTTTGACCTCTTTCTCCCTGAGTTCGATAAACCTTGGGTGATCCACTTAAGGGAAACTTGCTGCTGTTCTACAAACCTCTGCTCTTGGAGGCCCAACACTGTCTACAGGAATAGAAGCGCGCGTAGACATCAGCGCACCAGCAGGTGCGCCAGCACTAACATGAATTATCCCCGGCGAACCAGGCCAGGTGCGCCGGCGGTATGATTTTTCAATTTTTTAAAAAAAGGCCGATCTAGATCTAGATCTCGATCTAGATCTAGCTCGGGTTCGTCCTCGAAAACCATGAAAGTGGGCATGTCGTTGTTGCGCCGAGGTAGGAGTAGGAGGAGGTGTAGGAGGCCGGAGGTGGAGGTGGAGGAGGAGGTGACCGGAGGTGGAGGAGGAGGAGGATGTCACCGGAGGGTGGATGTCACCGGAGTAGGAGGAGGAGGAGGTGGAGGAGGAGGAGGAGGCCCGAGGTGTAGTATGAGGAGGAGGAGGAGGAAGAGTATGTCACCGGAGGGAGGATGTCACCGGAGTAGGAGGAGGAGGCCCGAGGTTGAGGAGGAGGAGGCCCGAGGTTGAGGTAGCCGGAGGAGGCCCGAGGTTGAGGTCGCCGGAGGAGGTCGTCGTCGTCATCGTCGGAGGAGAAGGAGTAGGAGGAGCCCGTCAGGGAGGAGAAGAGGAGGAGGAGGAGGAGGAGAGGAGGAGGAGAAGTGGAAGAGGAGGAGGAGGAGGAGGAGGCTAGTCTGCGCCTATATAGTAGAGGTTACTGCCGGCGCACCTAGTATGGTGGTGCGCCGGGGGTACTTTTTAATTTTTTTCATCCAAATCTAAAACCTCAAAAAACTCTGTTTTCCTTTTCGAATTTTGGGAATCAAAAAAATCGGTAAACGGCCGTAGGCCGTTGAATTCGGATAGGAAATTTCGCGTAGATAGATTTTGATATAAAAAAGTTTTTCATCGGAGGTCGTATGCAACCAGAAATCCCGTTTTACCGAAAGATGACGCCATTTTGCATAATATATCGAAATTCATTTTTTCAAATTTTCATTAAAGCTAGATTACATAATACATGGGCAGTTCAAAGGATTTTATTTTTTGAATTTTCTATCATTTTCTTTTATTTTTTTGAAAACTGAAAAGGCGGTCCACGGGGGGAAGGAAAATCATGGCAGCCCTTACCGCCGGCGCACCATCATGCTACAACGCCGGTGGTAAGAAACTTACCACCGGCGCACCAACATGGTGGTGCGCCGGCGGTAAGGGCTCGATTTGTGATCTGGTCTGGTCCCCTTCGAACTTTATCGCCGGCGCATCTTTTTTGCTTGTGCGCCGATAGTAAGACACCATCGCCGGCGCGGCAACATGCAGGTGCGCCGGCACTATTTACCACCGGCGCATGGATTTGCTGGTGCGCCGGTGCTGACGTGGGAGTTGACGTGGGATTGCAACGTCGCCAGAAAGTAGCTTCCTTTTGACGGTAAAACACTCGTCCGTTGGGAACCTCAAGAGGAAGGTGTGATGCATACAGCGGCAAGTTTTCCTCGTAAGAAACCAAGGTTTATCGAACCGGTAGGAGTCAAGAAGCACGTTGAAGGTTGTTGGTGACGGAGTGTAGTGCGGTGCAACACCGGGGATTCGGCGCCAACGTGGAACTGCACAACACAACCAAATTACTTTGCCCCAACGTGAGTGAGGTTGTCAATCTCACCGGCTTGCTGTAACAAAGGATTAGATGTATAGTGTGGATGATGATGTTTGCAGAAAACAGTAGAACTAGTATTGCAGTAGATTGTATTCGATATAAATAGTGGTGTCTCTCCCATAGCATATTGGGTGAACAAATTACAGTTGGGCAATTGACAAATAAAGAGAGCATAACAATGCACATACATGTTATGATGAGTAGTGTGAGATTTAATTGGGCATTACGACAAAGTACATAGACCGCTATCCAGCATGCATCTATGCCTAAAAAGTCCACCTTCAGGTTATCATCCGAACCCCCTCCAGTATTAAGTTGCAAACAACAGACGATTGCATTAAGTATGGTGCGTAATGTAATCAACAAATACATCCTTAGATATAGCATTGATGTTTTATCCCTAGTGGCAACAGCACATCCACAACCTTAGAGGTTGTTGTCACTCCCCCAGATTTAATGGAGGCATGAACCCACTATCGAGCATAATTACTCCCTCTTGGAGTTACAAGCAATGACTTGGCCAGAGCCTCTACTAGCAACGGAGAGCATGCAAGATGATACGTCTCAAACGTATCTATAATTTCTTATGTTCCATGCTACTTTTATGATTATACTCACATGTTTTATACACATTATATGTCATTATTATGCATTTTCCGGCACTAACCTATTAACGAGATGCCGAAGAGCCAGTTGCTGTTTTCTGCTGTTTTTGGTTTCAGAAATCCTAGTAAGGAAATATTCTCGGAATTGGACGAAATCAACGCCCAGGGGCCTATTTTTACGAAGCTTCCGAAGACCGAAGAGAAGACGAAGTGGGGCCACGGGGCGCCGCCACACTAGGGCGGCGCGGCCCGGGGGCCGCGCGGCCTGTCGTGTGGGGCCCCGTGAGGCCCCGACCTACCCTTCCGCCTACTTAAGCCTTCGTCGATAACCCCGTATCGAGAGCCACGATACGGAAAACCTTCCTGAGACGCCGCCGCCGCCAATCCCATCTCGGGGGATTCAGGAGATCGCCTCCGGCACCCTGCCGGAGAGGGGAATCATCTCCCGGAGGACTCTACACCGCCATGGTCGCCTCCGGATTGATGTGTGAGTAGTTCACCCCTGTACTATGGGTCCATAGCAGTAGCTAGATGGTTGTCTTCTCCTCATTGTGCTATCATTGTTAGATCTTGTGAGCTGCCTGACATGATCAAGATCATCTATCTGTAAAGCTACATGTGCATTTGTTGGGATCCGATGAATAATAAATACTATGCTATGTTGATTATCAATCTATCTATGTGTTGTTTATGATCTTGCATGCTCTCCGTTGCTAGTAGAGGCTCTGGCCAAGTCATTGCTTGTAACTCCAAGAGGGAGTATTTATGCTCGATAGTGGGTTCATGCCTCCATTGAATCTGGGAGTGACAGCAACCTCTAAGGTTGTGGATGTGTGTTGCCACTAGGGATAAAACATCAATTCTATATCTAAGGATGTATTTGTTGATTACATTACACACCATACTTAATGCAATTGTCGGTTGTTTGCAACTTAATACTGGAGGGGGTTCGGATGATAACCTGAAGGTGGACTTTTTAGGCATAGATGCATGCTGGATAGCGGTCTATGTACTTTGTCGTAATGCCCAATTAAATCTCACACTACTCATCATATCATGTATGTGCATTGTTATGCTCTCTTTATTTATCAATTGCCCAACTGTAATTTGTTTACCCAATATGCTATTTCTTATGGGAGAGACACCTCTAGTGAATTGTGGACCCCGGTCCATTCTTTTACATCGAATACAATCTACTGCAATACTCGTTTTACTGTTTTGTGCAAACAATCATCTTCCACACTATACATCTAATCCTTTGTTACAGCAAGCCGGTGAGATTGACAACCTCACTGTTAAGTTGGGGCAAAGTACTTGGATTGTGTTGTGCAGGTTCCACGTTGGCGGAATCCCTGGTGTGCGCCACACTACCCGTCACCAACAACCTTCAACGTGCTTCTTGGCTCCTACTGTTCGATAAACCTTGGTTTCTTCGAAAACTTGCTGCTATACACATCATACCTTCCTCTTGGGGTTCCCAACGGACAGTGCTTTACCGTCACAAAGGAAGCTACTACGCCCACGTCAACTGTACGCTAGCAGCTCTTTTTCTGGCGCCGTTGCCGGGGAGATCAAGACACGCTGCAAGGGGAGTCTTCCACCTCCAATCTCTTTACTTTGTTTTTGTCTTGCTTTACTTTTATTTACTACTTTGTTTGCTGCACTAAAACAAAACACACAAAAATTAGTTGCTAGTTTTACTTTATTTACTATCCTGTTTGCCATATTAAAAACACAAAAAAATTAGTTACTTGCATTTACTTTATCTAGTTTACTTTATTTACTATAGCTAAAATGAATACTCCTGAAAATACTAAGTTGTGTGACTTCACAAACACAAATAATAATGATTTCTTATGCACACCTATTGCTCCACCTTCTACTACAGCAGAATTCTTTGAAATTAAACCTGCTTTACTGAATCTTGTTATGAGAGAGCAATTTTCTGGTGTTAGTTCTGATGATGCTGCTGCCCATCTTAATAATTTTGTTGAACTATGTGAAATGCAAAAGTATAAGGATGTAGATGGTGACATTATAAAGTTAAAATTGTTTCCTTTCTCATTAAGAGGAAGAGCTAAAGATTGGTTGCTATCTGCCTAAGAATAGTATTGATTCATGGACTAAATGTAAGGATGCTTTCATTGGTAGATATTATCCTCCTGCTAAAATTATCTCTTTGAGAAGTAGCATAATGAATTTTAAGCAATTAGATACTGAGCATGTTGCACAAGCATGGGAAAGAATGAAGTCTTTGGTTAAAAATTGCCCAACCCATGGACTGACTACTTGGATGATCATCCAAACCTTTTATGCAGGATTGAATTTTTCTTCACGGAACCTATTGGATTCAGCTGCTGGAGGTACCTTTATGTCCATCACTTTTGGGGCAGCAACAAAGCTTCTTGATGAAATGATGATGAATTACTCTGAATGGCACACGGAAAGAGCTCCACAAGGTAAGAAGGTAAATGCTGTCGAAGAAACCTCTTCCTTGGGTGAAAAGATTGATGCTATTATGTCTATGCTTGTGAGTGGTAGGACTAATGTTGATCCTAATAATGTTCCGTTAGCTTCATTGGTTGCTCAAGAAGAACATGTTGATGTGAACTTCATTAAAAATAATAATTTCAACAACAATGCTTATCGGAACAATTCTAGTAACAACTATAGGCCATATCCTTATAATAATGGTAACGGTTATGGTAATTCTTATGGGAATTCTTACAAAAATAATAGGAATACACCCCCTGGACTTGAAGCCATGCTTAAAGAATTTATTAGTACACAAACTGCTTTTAACAAATCTGTTGAAGAAAAGCTTGGGAAAATTGATATACTTGCTTCTAAAGTTGATAGTCTTGCTGCTGATGTTGATCTTTTGAAATTGAAAGTTATGCCTAATAGGGATAATGAAAATAAAATTGTTACTACAGCAAATGCCATCCAAGTTAGAATTAATGAGAATATAAGATTAATGGCTGAATTGCATGCTAGGTGGGAAAGAGAAGAAAATGAAAAACTAGCTAAAGAGAATAATATAGCTAAAGTTTGGACTATTACCACCACTAGTAATGCTAATGCTCCACATGTTGCTGCACCTCCTACTATCAATGGTAAAATAATTTGTGTTAGCAATGTTTCTACCCCTAATGCGAAGCGAGCAAAACTGCCTGAAACTGCTAAAACTGCTGAAACTGCCTGTGATAAAACTGCTGAATTTTTTTCCAACATTGGGGACAATGATCCCATTGCTTTAGATCATAATGGTTTAGATTTTGATGATTGCCACATCTCTGAAGTTATAAAGTTCTTACAAAAACTTGCTAAGAGTCATAATGCTAGTGCTATAAATTTGGCCTTTACAAAACATATTACAAATGCTCTCATAAAAGCTAGAGAAGAGAAACTAAAACTTGAAACTTCTATTCCTAGGAAGTTAGAAGATGGTTGGGAGCCCATCATTAAGATGAGGGTCAATGATTTTAATTGTAATGTTTTATGTGATCTTGGTGCAAGTATTTCTGTTATGCCTAAGAAAATTTATGATATGCTTGACTTGCCACCATTGAAAAATTGTTATTTGGATGTTAATCTTGCTGATAATGCTATAAAGAAACCTTTGGGAAGGATTGATAATGTTCGTATTATGGTTAACAATAACCTTGTCCCCGTTGATTTTGTTGTCTTGGATATTGAATGCAATGCATCTTGTCCCATCATATTGGGAAGACCTTTTCTTCGAACTGTTGGTGCTACCATTGATATGAAGGAAGGTAATATTAGATATCAATTTCCTCTCAAGAAAGGTATGGAACACTTCCCTAGAAAGAGAATGAAGTTACCTTTTGATTCTATCATTAGAACAAATTATGATGTCGATGCTTCATCTCTTGATAACACTTGATATACACTTTCTGCGCCTAGCTGAAAGGCGTTAAAGAAAAGCGCTTATGGGAGACAACCCATAATTTTACTACAGTACTTTTTATTTTATATTTGAGTCTCGGAAGTTGTTACTACTGTAGCAACCTCTCCTTATCCTAGTTTTATTGCATTGTTGTGCCAAGTAAAGTCTTTAATGATAAAGTTGATACTAGATTTGGATTACTGCGCAGAAACAGATTTCTTGCTGTCACGAATTTGTACAGTAGTCTCTGTAGGTAACTCAGAAAATTATGCCAATTTACGGGCGTGATCCTCAGATATGTACGCAACTTTCATTAGTTTTGAGTTTTCTCATTTGAGCAAGTCTGGTGCTCCAGAAAAATCCGTCTTTACGGACTGTTCTGTTTTGATAGATTCTGCCTTTTATTTCGCATTGCCTGTTTTGCTATGTTAGATAGATTTCTTTGTTCCATTAACTTTCAGTAGCTTTGTGCAATGTCCAGAAGTGTTAAGAATGATTGTGTCACCTCTGAACATGTGAAATTTTTGGTTATGCACTAACCTTCTAATGAGTTTGTTTCGAGTTTGATGTGGAGAAAGTTTTCAAGGGTCAGGAGAGGAGGATGATACAATATGATCAAGGAGAGTGAAAGCTCTAAGCTTGGGGATGCCCCGGTGGTTCATCCCTGCATATTTCAAGAAGACTCAAGCGTCTAAGCTTGGGGATGCCCAAGGCATCCCCTTCTTCATCGACAACATTATCAGGTTCCTCTAGTGAAACTATATTTTTATTCCATCACATCTTATATGCTTTACTTGGAGCGTCTGTTTGTTTTTATTTTTGTTTTGTTTGAATAAAGTTGGATCCTAGCATTCATTGTGTGGGAGAGAGACACGCTCCGCTGTTGCATATGGACACATATGTCCTTAGGCTTTACTCATAATATTCATGGCGAAGGTTGAACTGCTTCGTTAAATTGTTATATGGTTGGAAACGGAAAATGTTACATGTGGTAATTGGTATAATATCTTGAATAATGTGATACTTGGCAATTGTTGTGCTCATGTTTAAGCTCTTGCATCATATACTTTGCACCTATTAATGAAGAAATACATAGA
Organism: Lolium multiflorum; assembly: GCA_030979885.1. NCBI lineage: Eukaryota > Viridiplantae > Streptophyta > Magnoliopsida > Poales > Poaceae > Lolium > Lolium multiflorum. The sequence goes on along the minus strand of CM061753.1, from coordinate 24,191,041 downwards.
GCTTGCTAAAATTTGGTTTGCATAATTGATCTCTCTAAGGTCTAGATATTTTCTAGTAAAGGTCGAACAACAAGGAAGACGATATAGAGTCTTATAATGCTTACAATATGTCTTTTATGTGAGTTTTGCTGTACCGGTTCATACTTGTGTTTGCTTTAAATAACCTTGCTAGCTTAAACCTTGTATTGAGAGGGAATACTTCTCATGCATCCAAAATCCTACCTACTACATGGTAATTCTCCGCCATTCCAAAGTAAATTGCTTGAGTGCTACCTTTAAAATTTCCATTCTTTATCTTTGCAATATATAGCTCATGGGACAAATAGCTTAAAAACTATCGTGGTATTGAATATGTACTTATGTGTCTTATTTCTTATAAGTTGCTTGTTGTGCGATAACCATGTTCCTGGGGACGCCATCAACTATTTCTTTGTTGAATATCATGTGAGTTGCCATGCATGTTCGTCTTGTCTGAAGTAAGGGCGATTTACCATGAGTTGAATGGTTTGAGTATGCATATTGTTCGAGAAGAACATTGGGCCGCTAACTAAAGCCATGATTCATGGTGGAAGTTTCAGTTTTGGACAACTATCCTCAATCTCTTATGAGAACATTATTTGTTGCTAAATGCTTATGCATTAAAGAGGAGTCCATTATCTGTTGTCTATGTTGTCCCGGTATGGATGTCTAAGTTGAGAATAATCAAAAGCGAGAAATCCAATGTGAACTTTCTCCTTAGACCTTTGTACAGGCGGCATAGAGGTACCCCATTGTGACACTTGGTTAAAACATATGTATTGCGATGATAATCCAGGTAATCCGAGCTAATTAGGACAAGGTGCGGGCACTATTGGTATACTATGCATGAGGCTTGCAACTTGTAGGATATAATTTACATAACACATATGCTTTATTACTACCGTTGACAAAATTGTTTCTTGTTTTCAAAATAAAAGCTCTAGCACAAATATAGCAATCCATGCTTCCCTCTGCGAAGGGCCTTTCTTCTACTTTTATTGTTGAGTCAGTTTACCCATTTCTTTCTATCCCAAAAAGCAAACACTTGTGTTAACTGTGCATTGATTCCTACATACTTGCATATTGCACTTATTATATTACTTTATGTTGACAATATCCATGAGATATACATGTTACAAGTTGAAAGCAATCGCTGAAACTTTAATCTTCCTTTGTGTTGCTTCAATGTCTTTACTATGAAACTATTGCATTATGAGTTAACTCTTATGCAAGACTTATTGATGCTTGTCTTGAAAGTACTATTCATGAAAAGTCTTTGCTATATGATTCAGTTGTTTACTCATTACATTAACCATTGCTTCGAATCGCTGCATTCATTACATGTGCTTACAATAGTATTGATCAAGATTATGATAGCATGTCACTTAAGAAATTATCTTTGTTATCGTTTACCTACTCGGGACGAGTAGGAACTAAGCTTGGGGATGCTTGATACGTCTCAAACGTATCTATAATTTCTTATGTTCCATGCTACTTTTATGATGATACTCACATGTTTTATACACATTATATGTCATTATTATGCATTTTCCGGCACTAACCTATTAACGAGATGCCGAAGAGCCAGTTGATGTTTTCTGCTGTTTTTGGTTTCAGAAATCCTAGTAAGGAAATATTCTCGGAATTGGACGAAATCAACGCCCAGGGGCCTATTTTTACGAAGCTTCCAGAAGACCGAGAAGACGAGTGGGGCCACGGGGCGCCGCCACACTAGGGCGGCGCGGCCCAGGGGGGCCCGCGCGGCCCTGTCGTGTGGGGCCCCCGTGAGGCCCCCTTACCTACCCTTCCACCTACTTAAGCCTTCGTCGATAATAGCCCCAGTACCGAGAGCCACGATACGGAAAACCTTCCAGAGACGCCGCCGCCGCCAATCCCATCTCGGGGGATTCAGAGATCGCCTCCGGCACCCTGCCGGAGAGGGGAATCATCTCCCGAGGAGGACTCTACACCGCCATGGTCGCCTCCGGATTGATGTGTGAGTAGTTCACCCCTGGACTATGGGTCCATAGCAGTAGCTAGATGGTTGTCTTCTCCTCATTGTGCTATCATTGTTAGATCTTGTGAGCTGCCTAACATGATCAAGATCATCTATCTGTAAAGCTACATGTGCGTTTGTTGGGATCCGATGAATAATGAATACTATGCTATGTTGATTATCAATCTATCTATGTGTTGTTTATGATCTTGCATGCTCTCCGTTGCTAGTAGAGGCTCTGGCCAAGTCATTGCTTGTAACTCCAAGAGGGAGTATTTATGCTCGATAGTGGGTTCATGCCTCCATTGAATCTGGGAGTGACAGCAACCTCTAAGGTTGTGGATGTGTTGTTGCCACTAGGGATAAAACATCAATGCTATATCTAAGGATGTATTTGTTGATTACATTACGCACCATACTTAATGCAATTGTCTGTTGTTTGCAACTTAATACTGGAGGGGGTTCGGATGATAACCTGAAGGTGGACTTTTTAGGCATAGATGCATGCTGGATAGCGGGGACCCCACACGCTAGGGCCGCGCGGGCCCCCTCTAGGCCGCGCCGCCCTAGTGTGGCGGCGCCCCGTGGCCCCACTTCGTTTCTCCCGGTCTTCCGAAGCTTCGTGGAAAAATAGGCCCCTTGGCGTTGATTTCGTCCAATTCGAGAATATTTCCTTACTAGGATTTCTGAAACCAAAAACAGCAGAAAACAGAATCGTCTTCGGCATCTCGTTAATAGGTTAGTGCCAAAATGCATAATAATGACATATAATGTGTATAAAACATGTGAGTATCATCATAAAAGTAGCATGGAACATAAGAAATTATAGATACGTTTGAGACGTATCAAGCATCCCAAGCTTAGTTCCTACTCGTCCTCGAGTAGGTAAACGATAACAAAGATAATTTCTTAAGTGACATGCTATCATAATCTTGATCAATACTATTGTAAGCACATGTAATGAATGCAGCGATTCGAAGCAATGGCAAATACAATGAGTAAACAACTGAATCATATAGCAAAAACTTTTCATGAATAGTACTTTCAAGACAAGCATCAATAAGTCTTGCATAAGAGTTAACTCATAAAGCAATAGATTCAAAGTAAAGGCATTGAAGCAACACAAAGGAAGATTAAGTTTCAGCGGTTGCTTTCAACTTGTAACATGTATATCTCATGGATAGTTGTCAACATAAAGTAATATAATAAGTGCAATATGAAAGTATGTAGGAATCAATGCACAGTTAACACAAGTGTTTGCTTCTTGAGATAGAAGGAAATGGGTAAACTGACTCAACAATAAAAGTAGAAGAAAGGCCCTTCGCAGAGGAAGCATGGATTGCTATATTTGTGCTAGAGCTTTTATTTTGAAAACAAGAAACAATTTTGTCAACGGTAGTAATAAAGCATATGTATCATGTAAATTATATCCTACAAGTTGCAAGCCTCATGCATAGTATACCAATAGTGCCCGCACCTTGTCCTAATTAGCTCGGATTACCTGGATTATCATCGCAATACATATGTTTTAACCAAGTGTCACAAAGTGGTACCTCTATGCCGCTGTGCAAAGGTCTAAGGAGAAAGCTCGCATCGGATTTCTCTTTGATTATTCTCAACTTAGACATCCATACCGGGACAACATAGACAAGGATAATGGACTCCTCTTAATGCATAAGCATTTAGCAACAAATAATATTCTCATATGAGGTTGAGGATATTTGTCCAAAACTGAAACTTCCACCATGAATCATGGCTTTAGTTAGCGGCCCAATGTTCTTCTCTATCAATATGCATACTCAAACCATTCAACTCATGGTAAATCGCCCTTACTTCAGACAAGATGAACATGCATAGCAACTCACATGATATTCAACAAAGAAATAGTTGATGGCGTCCCCAGGAACATGGTTATCGCACAACAAGCAACTTATAAGAGATAAGATGTATAAGTACATATTCAATACCACAATAGTTTTTAGGCTATTTGTCCCATGACATATATATTGCAAAGATAAAGAATGGAAATTTTAAAGGTAGCACTCAAGCAATTTACTTTGGATTGGTGGAGAAATACCATGTAGTAGGTAGGTATGGTGGACACAAGTGGCATAGTGTTTGGCTCAAGGATTTTGGATGCATGAGAAGTATTCCCTCTCGATACAAGGTTTAGGCTAGCAAGGTTGTTTAAAACAAACACAAGTATTAACAGGTACAACAAAACTCACATAAAAGACATATTGTAAGCATTATAAGACTCAATACCGTCTTCCTTGTTGTTCGACCTTTACTAAAAAATATCTAGACCTTAGAGAGACCAATTATGCAAACCAAATTTTAGCAAGCTCTATGTATTTCTTCATTAATAGGTGCAAGATATATGATGCAAGAGCTTAAACATGAACACAACAATTGCCAAGTATCACATTATTCAAGATATTATACCAATTACCACATGTAACATTTTCCGTTTCCAACCATATAACAATTTAACGAAGCAGTTCAACCTTCGCCATGAATATTATGAGTAAAGCCTAAGGACATATGTGTCCATATGCAACAGCGGAGCGTGTCTCTCTCCCACACAATAAATGCTAGGATCCAACTTTATTCAAACAAACAAAAATAAAAACAAACAGACGCTCCAAGTAAAGCACATAAGATGTGATGGAATAAAAATATAGTTTCACTAGAGGAACCTGATAATGTTGTCGATGAAGAAGGGGATGCCTTGGGCATCCCCAAGCTTAGACACTTGAGTCTTCTTGAAATATGCAGGGATGAACCACCGGGCATCCCCAAGCTTAGAGCTTTCACTCTCCTTGATCATATTGTATCATCCTCCTCTCTTGATCCTTGAAAACTTCCTCCACACCAAACTCGAAACAAACTCATTAGAGGGTTAGTGCATAACCAAAAATTCAAATGTTCAGAGGTGACACAATCATTCTTAACACTTCTGGACATTGCACAAAGCTACTGAAAGTTAATGGAATAAAGAAATCCATCAAACATAGCAAAACAGGCAATGCGAAATAAAAGGCAGAATCTGTCAAAACAGAACAGTCCGTAAAGACGTATTTTTCTGGGGCACTAAACTTGCTCAGATGAAAATGCTCAAATTGAATGAAAGTTGAGTACATATCTGAGGATCATGCACATAAATTGGCATAATCTTCTGAGTTACCTACAGACGGGGCGACTCAAATTCGTGACAGTAAGAAATCTGTTACTGCGCAGCAATCCAAATCTAGTATCAACTCTACTATCAAAGACTTTACTTGGCACAACAATGCAACAAAATTAAGATAAGGAGAGGTTGCTACAGTAGTAACAACTTCCAAGACTCAAATATAAAACAAAAGTACTGTAGTAAAATCATGGGTTGTCTCCCATAAGCGCTTTCTTTATAGCCATTAAGATGGGTTCAGTAATTTTAATGATGCTCACATAAGGATGAGAGTTGAAGCAAAGAGAGCATCAAAAAGCAAGTATGAAACAAATTTAAGCCTAACCCGCTTCCTATGCATAGGAATCTTGTACACAAATAAATTCATGAAGATCAAAGTGGCAAGCATAGGAAGATAAAACACAAGTAACTTCAAAATTTTCAGCATGTAGAGAGGTGTTTTAGTAACATGAAAATTTCTACAACCATATTTTCCTCTCTCATAATAATTTCCAGTAGCATCATGAACAAACTCAACAATATAACTATCACATAAAGCATTCTTATCATAAGTCTCATGCATAAAATAATTGCTACTCCCAACGTAAGCATAGTCATTCTTATTAATTGTAGTGGGGGCAAATTCAACAAAGTAGCTATCATTATTATTCTCATCATCAAATATAGGAGGCATAGTATAATCATAATAAACTTTATCCTCCATAGTAGGTAGCACCAAAATACCACTATCATTATTATCATCATAATTGGGAGGGAAAGTATCATCAAAGTAAATTTCCTCCTCCATGCTTGGGGGACTAAAAATATCATGCTCATCAAAACGAGCTTCTCCAAGCTTAAATTCTTCCATAGCATTAGCAATAATATTGTTCAAAGGGTTCATGCTAATAACATTGCTACTATCATGCAAATAAGGTTCCATAGGTTTTTAAATTTTCGCATTAAACAATCCATGTCTTAACTCAGGAAATAGATTAAAAAGCTCACAGTTGTTTTCCATTATGCCTAACTAGTGAAATCACACAACTTAGTGTTCTCAGGAGTATTCATTTTAACAGTAGTAAATAAAGCAAACTAAATAAAGTAAATGCAAGTAACTAATTTTTTTGTGTTTTTAATATAGAGAACGCAAACAAGATGATAAATAAAGTAAAGCAAGTAACTAAATTTTTTTTGTATTTTTGATATAAGGAAGCAAACAAAGCAGTAAATAAAATAAGTAAAGCAAGACAAAAACAAAGTAAAGAGATTGGAGGTGGAGACTCCCCTTGCAGCGTGTCTTGATCTCCCCGGCAACGGCGCCATATGCTGCTGACGTGGGAGTTGACGTGGGATTGCAACATCGCCAGAAAGTAGCTTCCTTGTGACGGTAAAGCACTCGTCCGTTGGGAACCCCAAGAGGAAGGTGTGATGCGTACAGCGGCAAGTTTTCCCTCAGTAAGAAACCAAGATTTATCGAACCACTAGGAGTCAAGAAGCACGTTGAAGGTTGTTGGTGACGGAGTGTAGTGCGGCGCAACACCAGGGATTCCGGCGCCAACGTGGAACCTGCACAACACAACCAAATTACTTTGCCCCAACGTGACAGTGAGGTTGTCAATCTCACCGGCTTGATGTAACAAAGTATTAGATGTATAGTGTGGATGATGATGTTTGCAGAAAATAGTAGAACTAGTATTGCAGTAGATTGTATTCGATGTAAAAGAATGGAACGGGGTCCACAGTTCACTAGTGGTGTCTCTCCCATAGCATATTGGGTGAACAAATTACAGTTGGGCAATTGACAAATAAAGAGAGCATAACAATGCACATACATGTTATGATGAGTAGTGTGAGATTTAATTGGGCATTACGACAAAGTACATAGACCGCTATCCAGCATGCATCTATGCCTAAAAAGTCCACCTTCAGGTTATCATCCGAACCCCCTCCATTATTAAGTTGCAAACAACAGACGATTGCATTAAGTATGGTGCGTAATGTAATCAACAAATACATCCTTAGATATAGCATTGATGTTTTATCCCTAGTGGCAACAGCACATCCACAACCTTAGAGGTTCACTGTCCCAGATTTAATGGAGGCATGAACCCACTATCGAGCATAATTACTCCCTCTTGGAGTTACAAGCAATGACTTGGCCAGAGCCTCTACTAGCAACGGAGAGCATGCAAGATCATAAACAACACATAGATGATAGATTGATAATCAACATAGCATAGTATTCATTATTCATCGGATCCCAACAAACGCACATGTAGCATTGCAGATAGATGATCTTGATCATGTTAGGCAACTCACAAGATCCGACAATGATAGCACAATGAGGAGAAGACGACCATCTAGCTACTGCTATGGACCCATAGTCCAGGGGTGAACTACCCACACATCAATCCGGAGGCGACCATGGCGGTGTAGAGTCCTCTGGGAGATGATTCCCCTCTCCGGCAGGGTGCCAGAGGCGATCTCCTGAATCCCCCGAGATGGGATTGGCGGCGGCGACGTCTCTGCAGGTTTTCCGTATCGTGGCTCTCGTGCTGGGGTTTCACGACGAAGGCTTTAAGTAGGCGGAAGGGCGGAGTCGGAGGAGTCACGGGGCCCCACACGCTAGGGCCGCACGGGCCCCCTCTAGGCCGCGCCGCCCTAGTGTGGCGGCGCCCGTGGCCCCACTTCGTTTCTCCTCGGTCTTCTGGAAGCTTCGTGGAAAAAAGGCCCCTGGGCGTTGATTTCGTCCAATTCCGAGAATATTTCCTTACTAGGATTTCTGAAACCAAAAACAGCAAAAAATAGCAACTGGCTCTTCGGCATCTCGTTAATAGGTTAGTGCTGGAAAATGCATAATAATGACATATAATGTGTATAAAACATGTGAATATCATCATAAAAGTAGCATGGAACATAAGAAATTATAGCTACGTTTGAGACGTATCAGCCGGCAGTGCTATTTCCATCTATAGGCCTTTTCCTAGTAGTGAATTACAGTTGGGCAATTGACAAATAGAGAGGGCATAACAATGCACATACATATCATGATGAGTAGTGTGAAATTCAATCGGGCATTACGACAAAGTACATAGACCGCTATCCAGCATGCATCCATGCCTAAAAAGTCCACCTTCGGGTTAGCATCCGCACCCCTTCCAATATTAAGTTGCAAACAACAGACAATTGCATTAAGTATGGTGCGTAATGTAATCAACACAAATATCCTTAGAAAAAGCATTGATATTTTATCCCTAGTGGCAACAACACATCCACAACCTTAGAACTTTCTACTGTCCCAGATTTAATGGAGGCATGAACCCACTATCGAGCATAAATACTCCCTCTTGGAGTTACAAGTATCAACTTGGCCAGAGCCTCTACTAGCAACGGAGAGCATGCAAGATCATAAACAACACATATATGATAGATTGATAATCAACATAACATAGTATTCCATATTCATCGGATCCCAACAAACGCAACATGTAGCATTACAAATAGATAATCTTGATCATGATAGGCAGCTCACAAGATCTAACATGATAGCACAAGAGGAGAAGACAACCATCTAGCTACTGCTATGGACCCATAGTCCAGGGGTGAACTACTCACACATCGATCCGGAGGCGATCATGGCGATGAAGAGTCCTCCGGAGATGATTCCCCTCTCCGGCAGGGTGCCGGAGGCGATCTCCTGAATCCCCCGAGATGAAATTGGCGGCGGCGGCGTCTCTGGAAGGTTTTCCGTATCGTGGCTCTCGGTACTGGAGTTATTATCGACGAAGGCTTCTTATAATCGGAGAGGTAGGTTTAGGGCGACGCGAGGGCCCACACAACAGGCCGCGCGGCCAGGGCCTGGGCCGCGCCGCCCGGCGTGTCGCCGCCTCGTCGCCCCACTTCGTTTCCTTTCGGACTTCCGGAAGCTTCGTGAAAAATAAGATCCGGGCGTTGATTTCGTCCGATTCCGAGAATATTTCCTTACTAGGATTTCTGAAACCAAAAACAACAGAAAACAACAACTGGCTCTTCGGCATCTCGTTAATAGGTTAGTGCCGGAAAATGCATAAATATGACATAAAGTGTGTATAAAACATGTGAGTATCATCATAAAAGTAGCATGGAACATAAGAAATTATAGATACGTTTGAGACGTATCAAGCATCCCCAAGCTTAGTTCCCTCGAGTAGGTAAACGATAACAAAGATAATTTCTTAAGTGACATGCTATCATAATCTTGATCAATACTATTGTAAGCATATGTAATGAATGAAGTGATTCGAAGCAATGGTAAAGACAATGAATAAACAACTGAATCATGTAGCAAAGACTTTTCATGAATAGTACTTTCAAGACAAGCATCAATAAGTCTTGCATAAGAGTTAACTCATAAAGCAATAAATTCTTAGTAGAAAGTTTTGAAGCAACACAAAGGAAGATATAAGTTTCAGCAGTTGCTTTCAACTTCAACATGTATATCTCATGGATAATTGTCAACACAAAGTAATATGATGAATGCAAATAAGCAAGTATGTAAGAATCAATGCATAGTTAACACAAGTGTTTGCTTCTAAGATAGAAAGAAGTAGGTAAAATGACTCAACATAAAAGTAAAAGAATGGCCCTTCGCAGAGGGAAGCATGGATTGCTGTATTTGTGCTAGAGCTTTTATTTTGAAAACAAGAAACAATTTTGTCAACGGTAGTAATAAAGCATATGTGTTATGTATATTATATCCTACAAGTTGCAAGCCTCATGCATAGTATACCAATAGTGCCCGCACCTTGTCCTAATTAGCTTGGATATACATGGATTATCATAGCATAGCATATGTTTTAACCAAGTGTCGCCAAGGGGTACCTCTATGTCGCCTGTACAAAGGTCTAAGGAGAAAGTTCGCATTGGATTTTTCGCTTTTGATTATTCTCAACTTAGACATCCATACCGGGACAACATAGACAACAGATAATGGACTCCTCTTTAATGCATAAGCATTCAACAACAGATAAAATTCTCATATAAGATTGAGGATTGTTGTCCAAACTGAAACTTCCACCATGGATCATGGCTTTAGTTAGCGGCCCAATGTTCTTCTCTAACAATACTAGCATAAATGGGCGCGGCGGCACGCCGCGCCGATTGTACAATGATATAGTGTAAATAGTTTTAAAACCCGGAAAACCAAATCTGATCCCGGGTGCATATGCACCTGGTATGTATAAAACATATTTCCAAAACATAAAAAATTTAGTAAAAAAATTTAGCATATAGAGGGACATGTTCTATGTGTGCACGTAAAGTTTCACATAAAACCAACAATTTTTCTACCCTGTGTAAAAAAGACAAATAATGCCTCAAAAAATAGACTATTTTAGCACCAAAGATTTGTCTTTTTTGCACAAGGCACGAAACATATCGGTTTTTGCTGAAACAACTTTGTAAGCATGTAATATGTCAAGGTATACACGGGGAATTTTTATTTGTATTTTTCTAACATTTTAAAATATGTTTAATATGCATTTCAAATAAAGGGTGCAAATGCACCCGGGTGTAGAAACACCCTGTAAAACCACACTTGAATTGATACAAGTAATGAATACTTTGTTGTTTAAATAATGTGTTTTAAGGTGGTTAATTTTTTTTATACAATTACGTGCTTAAAAAGTTGATCCTAAGAATGGTGTAAATAAGCGCATCAAAAGACACAAAAATTAACTCTGGTAATAATAATTGGTAGTCACACAAAAATTAAGTCTAGTAATAATAACTAAGATTTTGAACAGTAACCACATCCATATTGTGGAGAAAGCTCACTCAGGCGACTGAACAAGTAAATACAGTTGCGCTCATGATTGGGATTCCGTTTATGGCGTGAGGTGAAGTTAGAAGCATGTACTCACACAATAATTGGTAAATAAGCAAGCATCAGAAAGACTCAGCTCTCTGTCTTATTTCCATTTATGTTGGATTCGAGACTTTACATGTCACACAATTAATCAACAAACCAGTACATGAATTCATCAGTTTCTAGGAGAAGCTCACAAGTTCTTGAAGAAAAAAGAAAGACAAGTAGGATTATATTAAGAAAAGTATTACAAATATTCATCTGTCTAAGGTGTCGCAAAAGAATTTACGTTGAAGAAGTTAAGCTATATGTCTGTCGTCTTCGCCCTATCATGATCAAACTGTTTTAGGACGTGGCAGTAATTCACTTGGAAAAGAAGCGGAAAAACTTATTCAGTAAAAACAACTTCTATGTTTCAAAAAAAAAACTTCTATTTTTTTCTGTATTTGCCAAAATAATGTACGTTCACCAGTTATCTAAATGATGCAAATGTGAGATGCCAAGGACAAACCTGTACGCGATAGACATTCAGAAACAACTTGACTGGGCATAACATAGTGGGGAGTTGAAGAGTAAAACTATATAAAGAAAGCTATGTGACAGAACACAGCTACACTCCCACCAAGAGAACAATCAACGATGCAGATTTTTAGCCCAGTGTTTTGGTTGATACAAAAATATAAATAATTGAACAAGGATGCAAAAGATAGTACCAAATAAATGGTTGGTTGATCTGAGTTTTCCATGCCCATGCAAATAGAGAAGAACCAATAACTTCAAGGAATCAAGAAAAAAAAATCAGACAATGCTCCCTCTATGTTGTCCTCTCACACTAAAATATGTAGAGTTTGTCAATGTCTTTTTTAATCTGATCGGGCAAAAAAATTCTTATTGAACAAATGAAAGAACAACTACTTTATTACAAACTAAAACTACTGAAACTTTTTTGTATTGCATGAACCTGAATGGTAATATCAACATACATTGAATGCTCACTCTCGAGATGGTCCGAGAGCAACAACCCATGTTCAGGGACATGAGGAAAGAAGAAGAAACAACAATCTCCAACCGCAAGGACATGAGGAGCGGAAAAATCACCTTGCCTCAAGTAAGCGTGAAGGTGGACCACGCGGAAGCCGTGCGAAAAAAATGGTTCAGCCCAAAGCTGAGAATCTGCCTCACCTTCCTTGTTAACAGAAGAAAGCCTAATCGACCTGGAACACTCAGGATAGACAGCGTAGAACAACAACCCGAAGGAGGGACACCTCACCCAGGTTAACAACACACCACAACTCAAAAAACAAAGCACAAGATCTTGCATTCAGAATAAAAATCTTCTATGAAACAAAGAAGGATGACAATAAAAAGAAGTTGAATGTAAATAACCAGAAACCATGAGGAAGGGCTTACCCTCAAGACCTATCATGAAATACTTGGTCATTTTGTTATCATTCTCTCCGTGAGATACATGGCAGAGGATATCTTTTTTTTTTTGAGGAAAAGTAGGATATCTATCATAAAGACCAAGTGCTCCATTGACACACAATGCATAGATATCCCAATGTGGTGGTGAAGAGGATGTCTTAGTCCTAGATCATGACTCTGATGGTGGAAAATACATCATATTGCGCTTGTTCTAGCAATTCAGTAAACCTAGAAGATGATTTTCAGTCTATCTTACTGTCCCTCCTTCCTGTAAGAGTTCCATCAAGGTGACACTACATGTGGTTTTACAATCATTCAGTGATATCTTAAGAGACATCTGGGAGCACGATTATGGCATACCACTTAGAGCAATAAATTAACAAATGATAGCAATTGATTTTATATGTACCATCAGGCTTAACAATTAACATACAATTATTGTAAATCAAAACAATAAATAACCATTTAATTGGCTTTACAATTTGGTTTGCAGAAGTATTTTCCTACATTTTGTCATATAAAAGGCAATTGACTTCAAACATATACAATTGCAGCGAAAGAAATTTAAAAAAAAATCGAAAGGGCTGATCAGTACATTCGGGACCTGCTCTAGCATTTAAAATTGTAATAGAAACTCCTGAGTGATGAGAGCATATCACTGGCTTGCGCATTTGATGTCTCACTACCTGCTATAAGAACAATATCATGTAGAGCTGATTGTAAATTAATCTTTACAAAGGAAATTAGGGAGGATTTGACCCAAGAAAATTATCGGAAATAATCAAAAAAATTGTTCCATCCATAATCAAAAGACGAAATATAACCAATGTTATAACTTATAATACACACGATAGTTTAATCTAGAGCTGCCAGCTTGCCTAAACACGCTGAAAGCAAATTATTTGTACATTCTGATTACAAAGAATACATGAACAATCAAGTTGAGAGAAATGGCATACAGTTATCAGAAGTAGCTATCTAATTTTTACTTGTAAATTAATCCGATGTTTACTTATTAGCCCCTACAATTTTGGCATTCCGAATGAAAAGAAAATTAGCACTTGCAGTCGGCTAAGAAGTAGTCGTGATCCTCGCCGTTTTCAATCTATAATGCATTATCATGCTGAAAAATGAATGTACACCGCACAGAATCTTCAAAAAAAAATACGATTTAGAGAAGAAAAAGCATGAGCGTTGTCGTGCTAGTGGGGGATTCGCTCTTACACCCTTAGATAAGGTTAGGGCTATTTTACCGCTGATGGCACTGAGATTAGGTTGAGGCTGTTCTACCGCTTATGACCCTGAGATTAGGTTGAGGTTGTTCTACTGCTGATGACAACAGTTTTGTGGCATTCCTGTGCTTGAGTCACATCAGTTAGTCTTTAATTGGATTACATTCATGTGCTTTTACTGAGACTTGCATTACTTCTATCCTTATAATGTTAAAACTTTACCCCATACTTGGGGTAGTTTCCTAACTCTTAGAATTATAATACTGAAGAAATCCTAAAAGATACACATTTCAGCTAGCATTGTTACCATACATGTAAGATTTAACAATATCAAAGGTATCATACCATGTTTAGCTGTGCATGGATAGTATTTACGCATGGATCAACTAAATTGGCTGGAGTAAATATGCCAATCCCAATCACCATTTCGGGAAAAGATATGACAATAGCAAGAAGTATTTCAAACAGGGTAGAACGTAATGCATGAATCATGATTACAATGTCAATGAAAAATAGAAATGTTCACACAGTTATAATCCATATCAAGCCAGTGTCAGGTTCCTAACTGTTCATGACAATAGAATATCACCATGCGACTACATTTATCAAGACAACACCTCTGCTGCAAGAGAATGCCAACCCACAAAAGAATATGATAATTATATATGGACCCTTAAAAAATATGTAGTCATGGACTTCAGCTTCAGAGTTTGATAAAGAGCTGGCCCAAGAGGAATAACCCGTGCTCAGGGATCTGGTTAACAATTGCCGGTGCCACTCTGTAGGTTTGAACAGAAGTATGGGATCATAAGTTAGGTAGCTCTGTTCTCATGTGCTCCATACAATGCGGGAACTGCACCAAGGTCATGAGCTTGGTTCCACAACCTGGGATCTCTTGGAGCTCCGTAGATTGCCTTCATGTACTTGTTGGATGACCAGAGAGGTCGTTAAAGGTTCAGGTCAGACCTATTAACGTTCCTTCCGACGCGTGTTGCAGAATTTCCTGCCAAACGCCAACAACAAAATTAATTTAGCATCATTTGCATAGTACCATACAAACTAATTGAGAAAAGCTGAAGGAGGATAAATTACACTGTTATTTGTCCAGATCAAGAATTCACTGGTTGCAAAAAATCAAAATATCTCGTGTGTCTATTGTTGGCCTTCAGCCTCAAGTTGTTATCTTGAAATAACAGCAACCGCATAGTTGAGATCAATTACTAAATGCTAAAGAATTGCAAGCAAAGAACCTCAGCACAGTTGAAACTTGTAAAGTTCAGTAATCAAACCTGTAAGTCCATGTGTCAGGAATATGTATAGCTTGGAGTTTTAAATATATAGCAGGAAGAGTATTCTTCTAAGAACAACAAATTAGTTACTCCATGTTTGTTTTGCCAGACTAAAATACCGAAGATTGTTCAGGTCACTTTTTCCCACTTGTTGTACAAACAAACTCTTATATTACAGAAGGCAAGATTAACTATGTTACTACATAACTAAAACTATATCTACAATATAGAGGTGGTTGGAGACAATAAGGGGAGTCACAACGTGAGCAAGGGATGTCCATTAGATGGATTGTGCAGCGTTAGGAGTTTACCCAATCACCTCATGACTCTCTCTGAGACACTACATTTCCACTCGCAGTAGCACTCACAAGTCTCCTACCAGGATAAAGAGAAACGAAAAGTGAATGTGCTGCAAAAGGGAATCACATGCAAAAAGAGATATATAGAAATAAACAGATTTATTTTGAGCACCCTATTTCCACCTTCCTCTAATATGTACTAAAGATCACACATGGAAACAATGTTTCTGAAGTGTGAGCATTAGGGCATTTTTACCTCAACCAGAAGATTGCAGAAGATACAGGTCACGTGGCAGCTCTTCGCTGGTCTCTAACATGTCCTAGGTACCTAGTACAATCAGTAGAAAGAAATTGGAATGGCCAGGATATAATAGCATTGAGTTTCTACTCTTTCTAGTGATCTACGATCTTAGGCTACTGAAGCCTGAGAGATCCTGAGAGTTCTTGGCAGCTGAGCGATCAATGTATGGCTTTTATGCTATCCTAATACATCACTAACCACTCTTATATGAATTCACCACTAACCACTCTAACATAACTTTCTTGGCATTAATATACCATCTTACAGTTCCTGCTGTCATGACAGAATTCCAACAGCAAGAGATCGAAAAGAACGGATGCAAACACAAATATGATTATATACCATCTAGAATTTTTTTTGAAAAACCGGTGTAATATAATAGATCATCAATCAATGGTAAAACACAGATTCAACTGGTTGATATGAGATACGTAGAAACAAGAGAACAACTGCATTGAGTAATGGTTTTATTATTTCTTAAATGGCTTACATTACTTCAGTAGATCTATTTTCTAGAATTATGCAAATTTTAGCTAGAACTGAAGAAGCACGATTGAAATAGTACATTTACCATTGTATATATATCTTTCTTTTCCAAAACTTTACTATCATATAGAAGTTGGTACATTGTTCTAGGCTTTCATACATACACATAATAAAGCTACATGAGACAGATATTAGTTACAGTCTTGTCTAACTATAGATGAAATTATAGTTTCTATACTAATTATATGCTCCTGCAATTTTCTTCTAAGGAAAATGGATCATTACCTATTTAATTTAGAGTAAATAGCATTAGGGGCACCACATAAACCAAACCAATTCAGTGGAGGGAAACTAAAAAACTGTGGCTGAACCAAACCTATCTGTCCAAACTGTTAAAAATTGGAGCAAAGCAACACTCCATGAAACCTCTCAAATCTATATGTGTCATCGTGAATCCCTGCGTTCCATGTGGACCCTAGATGAATACCACGGAGACCTTGCATGCCTCCTCATCCTAGAAAATCGACAACCAAGCGTGGCTGCTCCACAAACCCCACTGTCTGTAGTGACATAGAACTCCATCATGATGCACCAAGGCCAGGGGTTCGCTACAACACAATGGAAATCTGATGTCCAAGACCGAGGTAGCTATGTTCGAGAAGGGGCACTAATTACTCTTCACCCCTGCAGTGTTGTTGCTACCTGAAAATTGACAGAAACAGAGAGGGGAGGCGAGACAGGAGAGGCATATAGTGGAGGATGGAGTACATACGCACGGAAAACCTATGACGTCGCTACCGGTCTCGCTGCCAACGCGGCCGTCCCCGTCCTTGCGCCGTCTGCCACTACTGCCAGAGAAAGAGGAGGTGAGAGTGAGACGCAGGGTGAAGGAAGGGGTTGAGGTGAACCAACCAAGGGTGGTCATGGAAAGGAGGGAGCAAAGGTGGATGAGAGCATACCCGCGCATCGAATCCTCCACCGGCTACTATCCTCCTCCGCCCGGTGCCCAGGTGGTGCCTCTACTTCGTTTCCGTCAGGCTCTAGCTTTAGGTGGAGGGGAGCGAGGAGAGGCTCTCTCGTCTGCTGGAAGTTGCTGCGGTGGCTGGAGCCGCGCGCCGTTGTTTTTGGAAGCGCGGCCCGTCGCATCCTACTCCGGTGACAGGCGTCGGGCATGGGTGATGCATCACCAAAATAGGGAGCTCAGCGCCTGGAACCGCGTCAGTGCGGCGGCGTTGTCGTCGGCCATGTCGCCCGCGGCTAGGAGCTCTTTGCGGGCGCGCTCCTTGACTGAGAAGTGGACCATCGCAGCGGCGGCGGGGACGGGCGCTTGATGAGCTCCCACACGTCAGCGTACGGTGGCACGGCCGTAGGGGAGGCACGCAGGTGACCTTGTTGTCGGAGAGGCCAGGAGTCCAGAAGCCGGGATCCGCGACAATCGTGGGGCGGTGGCCGCGAGCGGCGAAGCGGCTTGAAGCGCTTGGAGGAGGGGATCCGCGGGAGGTGAGAGGCCGTAGGAGGAGGTAGAGGCGTTGGAGCAGCTGGAGGCCGTCACCTCCTCCTGTCCCTCCTCTCCATGGTGACGTCGGACGGTCGTCGCCGGACCAAGCTGGGGCGAGGTAAACGATGTGGAGGAGGTCGAACTGGAAGCAGATGTGGGGAGTCTCCAACAAATTGACACGACACCAGCTCATTAGTTGGAGAGGGACACGCGGAGAGGACCCAAAATCCAGTCAAAGCGGTGACGGCTGACAGAGCGTGCAATACCATCAATCATCTTTAGAGTGGGTCCCAGCCACGTATGAGCTATGAGCACACAAGAAGAACCAAGGCAGCCTACCATACGAACTCTCAGCTTTGGCAGAAATTCTAGGGAGCACCAAACAGTCCACACAAATAAAACACAGAGCACCAAAGCCTTACGTGTCAGAACCAGGTTAATCCTCTAACCATCCCAAAATTCTGAGAAAAAAGAAGTTTGTTGCCAAATTAGTATAGTATATATGCATACTCAAACCATTTGATCATGATAAATCACCCTTACTTCAGACAAGACGAACATGCATAGCAACTCACATGATATTCAACAAAGGAGTAGTTGATGGCGTCCCCAGGAACATGGTTACCACTAAACAAGCAACTTTTTAAGAAATAAGATATATAAGTACATATTCAATACCACAATAGTTTTTAAGGCTATTTTTCCCATGAGATATATATTGCAAAGACAAAGGAATGGAATTTTAAAGGTAGCACTCAAGCAATTTACTTTGGAATGGCAGAGAAATACCATGTAGTAGGTAGGTATGGTGGACACAAGTGGCATAGTTTTTGGCTCAAGGATTTTGGATGCACGAGAAGAATTCCCTCTCAATACAAGGCTTAGGCTAGCAAGGTTGTTTGAAGCAAACTCAAGTATGAACCGGTACAGCAAAACTTACATAAGAACATATTGCAAGGATTATAAGACTCTACACTGTCTTCCTTGTTGTTCAAACACCTCACCAGAAAATATCTAGACTTTAGAGAGACCAATCATGCAAACCAAATTTTAACAAGCTCTACAGTATTTCTTCATTAATAGGTGCAAAGCACATGATGCAAGAGCTTAAACATGATCTATATGAGCACAACAATTGCCAAGTATCAAATTATTCAAGACATTATACCAATTACCACATGTAGCATTTTCTGTTTCCAACCATATAACAATTAACGAAGCAGTTTCAACCTTCGCCATGAACATTAAGAATAAAGCTAAGAACATATGTGTTCATATGCAACAGCGGAGCGTGTCTTTCTCCCATATAATGAATGCTAGGATCCAATTTTATTCAAACAAAACAAAAACAAGAACATAAAGACGCTCCAAGTAAAGCACATAAGATGTGGCCGAATAAAAATATAGTTTCACTAGAGGAACCTGATAATTTGTCGATGAAGAAGGGGATGCCTTGGGCATCCCCAAGCTTAGATGCTTGAGTCTTCTTGAAATATGCAGGGATGAACCACGGGGCATCCCCAAGCTTAGAGCTTTCACTCTTCTTGATCCTATTGTATCATCCTCCTCTCTTGATCCTTGAAAACTTCCTCCACACCAAACTCGAAACAAACTCATTAGAGGGTTAGAGCATAATAAAAACTTCACATATTCAGAGGTGACGCAATCATTCTTAACACTTCTGGACATTGCACAAAGCTACTGAAAGCTAATGGTATAAAGAAATCCATCAAACATAGCAAAACAGGCAATGCGAAATAAAAGGCAGAATCTGTCAAAACAGAAAAGTACGTAAAGACGTATTTTTATGGGGCACTAAACTTGCTCAGATGAAAATGCTCAAATTGAATGAAAGTTGCGTACATATCTGAGGATAACGCACGTAAATTGGCATAATTTTCTGAGTTACCTACAGACGGGGCGACTCAAATTCGTGACAGTAAGAAATCTGTTACTGCGCAGCAATCCAAATCTAGTATCAACTCTACTATCAAAGACTTTACTTGGCACAACAATGCAATAAAATAAAGATAAGGAGAGGTTGCTACAGTAGTAACAACTTCCAAGACTCAAATATAAAATAAAAGTGCTCTAGTAAAATAATGGGTTGTCTCCCATAAGCGCTTTTCTTTAACACCTTTCAGCTAGGCGCAGAAAGTGTGAATCAAGTATTATCAAGAGATGAAGCATCAACAGCGGGGTTTGGAGTTTTCTCAACAATGCATTGTATTTTCTCTATGTAAGTTTCAGAGGCTCCTTTTTCATTACTTTTAGGCTTGCTATTCTCATCAAACAAATTTTCAGGAACAAGCCAATCAAAATTCTTTTCTAGAGCCTCATGCATTCCTAAGAGCTTGCAAGGTATTGGTGCTTTAATCTCCCCCTCACCATTGACATTATTAGTGTACTTTAATCTATCCATGTCCATCTTTTCAAGTGTTCTTTTAAAATCAGTGAACAGACCAAGCCTCTTGTGCTTAATAAAAACTTTTCTAGCTTCTTTAGCTATACCATCAAATTCTCTAAGAAGGACCTCTAAAACAAAATCTCTCTTTTCTACTATTTCCATATCACCTAGTGTAAGAAACATATGTTGCATTATAGGATTGAGATTAACAAATTTAGCTTCCAACATGTGTACCAAAGAAGCAGTAGGAATTTCATAAGTAGGAGCAAGTTCTACCAAATGTCTATCTTCAAAATCTTCAACCATACTAACGTGAGTGAAAAATTCTTCTATATTATCTCTTCCAATGATAGACCCTTGCCCTACCGGTATGTATTTCAGAGTGAACTTAGAGGAAAGCATGATGAAATAAACGAAAGGTAAATAAAGTAAATGCCAGTAACTAATTTTTTTTGTGTGTGTTTTTAATATGGAGAACGCAAACAAGATAATAAATAAAGTAAAGCAAGTAACTAATTTTTTTTGTATTTTGATATAAGAAAGCAAACAATGCAGTAAATAAAGTAAAGTGAAGCAAGACAAAAACAAAGTAAAGAGATTGGAAGTGGGAGACTCCCCTTGCAGCGTGTCTTGATCTCCCCGGCAATGGCGCCATAAATTTAGCTGCTGACGTGGGAGTTGGATTGCAACGGTGCCAGAAAGTAGCTTCCTTGTGACGGTAAAGCACTCGTCCGTTGGGAACCCCAAGAGGAAGGTATGATGAGTACAGCAGCAAGTTTCCCTCAGTAAGAAACCAAGGTTTATCGAACCAGTAGGAGTCAAGAAGCACGTTGAAGGTTGTTGGTGACGGAGTGTAGTGCGGCGCAACACCAGGGATTCCGGCGCCAACGTGGAACCTGCACAACACAATCAAAGTACTTTGCCCCAACTTAACAGTGAGGTTGTCAATCTCACCGGCTTGCTGTAACAAAGGATTAGATGTATAGTGTGGAAGATGATGTTTGCGAAGCAGTAAGAACAAGTATTGCAGAGATTGTATTCGTTGTAAAGAATTGGACCGGGGTCCACAGTTCACTAGAGGTGTCTCTCCGATAAGAAATAGCATGTTGGGTGAACAAATTACAGTTGGGCAATTGACAAATAGAGAGGGCATAACAATGCACATACATATCATGATGAGTAGTGTGAAATTCAATCGGGCATTACGACAAAGTACATAGACCGCTATCCAGCATGCATCTATGCCTAAAAAGTCCACCTTCGGGTTAGCATCCGCACCCCTTCCAGTATTAAGTTGCAAACAACAGACAATTGCATTAAGTATGGTGCGTAATGTAATCAACATAAATATCCTTAGACAAAGCATTGATGTTTTATCCCTAGTGGCAACAGCACATCCACAACCTTAGAACTTTCTGTCACTGTCCCAGATTTAATGGAGGCATGAACCCACTATCGAGCATAAATACTCCCTCTTGGAGTTACAAGTATCAACTTGGCCAGAGCCTCTACTAGCAACGGAGAGCATGCAAGATCATAAACAACACATATATGATAGATTGATAATCAACATAACATAGTATTCCATATTCATCGGATCCCAAGAAACGCAACATGTAGCATAACAAATAGATGATCTTGATCATGATAGGCAGCTCACAAGATCTAACATGATAGCACAAGAGGAGAAGACAACCATCTAGCTACTGCTATGGACCCATAGTCCAGGGGTGAACTACTCACACATCGTTCCGGAGGCGATCATGGCGATGAAGAGTCCTCCAGGAGATGATTCCCCTCTCCGGCAGGGTGCCGGAGGCGATCTCCGAATCCCCGAGACGGGATTGGCGGCGGCGGCGTCTCGGAAGGTTTTCCGTATCGTGGCTCTCGATCTGGGGTATTATCGACGAAGGCTTCTTATAGTCGGAGAGGTAGGTTTAGGGGCGACGCGAGGCCCACACAACAGGCCGCGCGCCGGGGCCGGGCCGCGCCGCCCTGGCATGTTGCCGCCTCGTCGCCCCACTTCGTTTCCCTTTCAGACTTCTGGAAGCTTCGTGGAAAAATAAGATCATGGGCGTTGATTTCGTCCAATTCCGAGAATATTTCCTTACTAGGATTTGTGAAACCAAAAACAGCAGAAAACAACAACTGGCTCTTCGGCATCTCGTTAATAGGTTAGTGCCGGAAAATGCATAAATATGACATAAAGTGTGTATAAAACATGTGAGTATGATCATAAAAGTAGCATGGAACATAAGAAATTATAGATACGTTTGAGACGTATCAGTAGGCGGCGCGGTTTGGTAGAGGAGCGCCGGGTATGAGGTCGATGCGGTGCTCGATGCCTCTAAGCGGTGGTAGTCCATGAGGAAGCTCGTCGGGGAAGACATCTTGGAACTCCTTCAAAAGAGATAACAAAGACGAAGGAATTGTTGTTAAATTGTTAGTCTCCGAGGGTGGCCCCTTGCAAATGAGCACATAGTGCAATTTGGTCGATGGGTTGTGGTGCACTGCTCTCATCTCACTCTTGGTAGCTATGAGGACACTCTTCATTTCACTCACATATGGCTTGTGGCACTCACTTTCTTTTTGGTGGGTCACTCTCTCACCTCTCATCTCACTAGTGATAGTAGCTTCCTTAGCCCTCGCTAAAGCCTTTGCGTTGTCCGCAATTACTTGGCTAGGAGTCATTGGGCGTAGGATGAATGTCTTGTCGCCGACCTTGAAGCTATAAGCATTTGTGTAGCCATCATGGTTTGCTCTTTTTTCATATTGCCAAGGGCGACCAAGTAGCATGTGGCACACCGTCATGGGCACGACATCACGATCAACGGTGTCTTCATAGGCGCCAATCTTGAGGGATATTGTGACGGCGTGTTGTATCTTCACATTTCCATTGTCACTTAGCCATTGCACATGGTAAGGATGGGGGTGTTTCCGGAGCGGAAGGTTGAGCTTGGAGCATAGGTCGGTGCTTGCAAGGTTGTGGCAACTCCCTCCATCGATGATAACCTTTATTGACTTGCCATTGATTCCGGCTCTTGTTTGGAAGATATTGCATCTTTGGTCTTCATTGGGGAGTGCATGGGTTGTCAACACTTTGGTCACCACAAGTGATAGGCTTGCATCATGCACACATAGGACTTTCTCTTGGTCTTCCAAGTCATCATCTTCATGATGGTTGCGGCTTGTACCAAGGCTTCATATTCACCTTCACTCAAGTACTCCACATCTCCATCATCCCGAGTTATCATAACTCTTGTGTTCTTGCATTCAAAGGATTTATGTCCTTGAGCACCACACTTGAAGCAAGTGATGTTACTAGATCCCGTGGAAGCTTTGGAGGACATAGTTGATTGATCCGGCTTGAAGCTTGTTGTCTTGATGGCACTCTTTGTTTGCTTGGGAGGATCCTTGGAGGCAATAGCACTTGTGTTTTTGATGCTTGAGGGGGTGTTTGTTGCATTTCTTGCGGCGAAGAAGGACTTTGTTTTTGCACTTGCTAAGTCTTCTCGCACTTGGCGCTCGGCTCTTGTAGCTTGATGAAGCAACTCAACCATGTTGGTGTAAGGCAAGAATTCCACTATCCTCTTGACGGGAATGTTCAATCCATTCAAGAATCTTGCCATAGTTTGCTCTTCTCGCTCATCCACATTTGCGCTCATCATGGTCATGTGCATCTCCTTGTAATACTCCTCAACGGACTTGAAGCTTTGCTTGAGTTGAGTGAGCTTGTTGAAGAGGTCACGCTTGTGGTGGGTGGGCACAAAGCGTTTGTGCATGACTTCTTGCATCTCTTCCCATGTGTCAATGGGCTCTAAGTCTTCCTTTTCACGCTTCTTGTTTACTTCTTCCCACCAAATATTTGCATATCCCTCAAACTCAAGTGATGTCATGGCCACCTTCTTTGCTTCGGAGAAGTTGTGTATGCGGAAGATCTTGTCAACCTTGAGTACCCAAGACAAGTATGCATCGGGGTCTTCCTCTCCTTGGAACTTGGTCATGGTGAACTTTAGCTTCCCAAAGATTTCTTCCTCATTACGGTCATTGCGTCTAGGAGGTGGTCTTTCTTCACCAAGGTCTTGACGTTGTTGAGGTAGATGTTGTGGACCTTGAGCATCTCTATTGTTGTTTCTATGTTGTTGATGAGGAGGTGGTCTTCCATGACCTTGATCTTGATCATGATCATCATTGTTGCGGCGGTGTCGAGGCATCACACTTTCTTCACTTGATGCTTGGTGAAGACTTGACTCCACATTTCTCTCCCTAGGAGGTGGTCTTCTACCATGAGGTCGATCATCATAATGGCGACGATTATCTTGACCTTGAGGGCGTGGTGCACCATTACGTTGAGGTTGCACAACATTGATGATTTGGCGCTCTTGATGCGCTTGCCTTTCTTCCTCTTCATGAAGGCGTTGCCTTCTAGCTTGAGCTTCTTGTACTTGTCGTTGCCGTTCTTGTTCTTCAAGTGCTTGTTGTTCATTGCGGATACGCTCTTGTTCCCTTGCACGAACTAGCTCTTGATCATGTCGAAGGCGTTCTTGCTCTTGTTGGAATTGAGCATGGAGATTCTCTTGTTGAAGGCGCTCTTCTTCAAGGCGTTGACGTTCTTGGACAAGTCGAAGTAGAGCTTGCTCCGCTTCTTGAGCTTGTTGGTGAAGCACTTAAGCATCCACATTATGGTGGCGTGGGTCTTCATTGGAATCATGGTGAGACGGTGTAGGAGCTCGTGACCTTGAACTTTGAGAGCGCGAAGACCTTGAGTGGTGTCTTCTATTGTCTTGACGGTTGAGTGTATGAAGGATATTGTCCAACGCCGTCTTCATATCTCTTGTTTCTTGACCTTGTATGGCGAGTGTTGCTTTCAACTCTTTGCCTTGAGCTTCAATATTCTCATTGAGGTCTTGAACTTGGTTATTGAGGTCTATCCTTTGCACTTGAGCTCTTTCTTCATAGCGGATGGCGGTATCTTTCATCATTGCTTCAAATTCATTGAGCTTGGAGTGGACGGCTTGAGTAGCTATCCAATGTTGGTGACGCGTCATCGGTAGTTGGTTTCCTTCTCCACTAGACATGGTTACAACTAAAACAAGAACTACGTGGTGGGTGGTTAGGAAAAACTACCAAAAGTGTCAAAACTTGCGAACCAAAATCGAAAAGGTGTTTCAAGTCGGAGGACAACCGATATGTATGCACACACACAAAAACAAAAACTCTATATGGTGTTAGGTATGGATGTGGAAAGCCAAATGGAAGAACCAAACGAAAAGTCTATTGTTAAAAGTGGGTAAGATCCAAAAGTCACAAGTCAAAAGCGGTGATCACAAAAGGCATACACAATGTGGAACACACGCGTGGGACAAAATGGGGTTAGAGCGACTTGGAAAATGAGCACGAACAAAATTGGTCCTAACGAAGACTACTAGCTCGGTGTCACGCTAACGCAAGAGAGACCGTGGCTTGGTTGCAAAATTGAGAAGCAACAAGATTTGCGCAAGACGCTCTCTTCTCTTTTCTCTCTTTTGCTTATAAGCTTTGGACTCTTTTGTGTATAGGTGTCACTCACACTCTTTTTCTTTTTATTTTTTCTTTTTCTCACTATGCAAGGATACTACTATCTATGTAAGTATAACACACTTCTTTTGCTTATCTTTTCACATGAGCTTGCTTCGTAGCTTTGCTCAACACACGCACACCCTCACGGTCGGGACGCTTGCGCAATGCTTCGCAACACTAGAAAGCCACTCTCGATGGGAAAGGTACGCAAAAGAGGCTAGGGCTACAAGTTAGGGGCAAGTTATACCACTTGATGATGGTGGCCGACGACCTTGAACTTGCTATGGTGGAGGTGTCAAATGAACCGCTTGGATCCTCGGGGTGCCGTCGTCGTTGTCGATGTTGTAGAAGCTTTGTGGTAGCTAAAATGGCACTCAAACCGAAGTCCAAACACAAAAGGGATAGTACCAATGCGAAAAACGAAGTTAACTGTGAAAAATTCAGCCAGGCGGAACTTCCGGTGTCTGTGGGCGGAACTTCCGGTCCTACCGGGCGGAACTTCCGCTCGCAATCAGATCTGCGGGCTGTTCTTCGATTTGGGCGGAAATCCGGGCCAAAAATTTTCGAATTAGCGAAAAATTTGGCACTAAAAGCTGGGGGAAGATGGGGGAATTGCAGATCAACACCAAAGACAAGTTTCTATTGGACCAAAACCACCAAAAACTCAACAAATCGCGAGATCCAACCAAGGCCAATTTGGGGCCTTTTTTTGGATTTTCGAAAATTTTCTCAAGAATTTTTTGGGGGTGGGGGTCAAATCCGTGGCAACCAAGGAGCTCTTGATACCATATTATAAGGGCTAAGCCCAAGGGTGTGCCCGATCTTCACGGATTTGGGTGGAATTCGTGGGGGAGGTGGAAGAACGCGATGAACACGAAGAACACAGAGGGGAATCGTGGGATACAAACTCACACACACACAAATCGGTTTGCCCTCGTTGGCCCGAACCACCAACTCGATAGAAGTTGCAGGAAAAGACCTTTCGGTAGAAGTCCCGCAAAAAGATCGATGAATCGAAATCGTATAGATCTAGAAGGGTGAAAAGACCAAAATCTATAGAAGTGCAAGCAAAAGACCCAAAGGTAGAAGTGCAAGCAAAAGACCAAGATTGGTAGAAGTCACCAAAGAGATACAATAGGATTCGATAAGGAGCCCGGGTGGGTACAAGATCTAAGATCTATGGTAGGGTTTCCCACAAGGGTCAAGAGCAAAGCTCATGTTTAATTTCACATCAAGTCTAATCTCAGATTTGAGCCAACAAGGCTATTTATAGTTGGTGGGGAGAAGGGGTAAGTTACATGCTGAAAAGTGCTGTTTGTGCTGAAAGTCGAGTAGGCGGAAGTTCCAGCCGTCCTGTTCGGAAGTTCCGGCTGGATTCCCTTCACTGGGGGCTGGACAACATCTTGGCGGCATCTGGGCGGAAGTTCCGGTCCTGGGGGCCGGAAGTTCCGGCCAACTTTCGGCCTAGTTTCGGAAACGACCGATTTCCTTGCAGTAACATCCCGTGGCGTTTTGGCGCATTTTCGGAACTAGGGCGGAACTTGGGCGGATGTTCCGGTGGGCGGAAGTTCCGGTCTCCCGGGGCGGAAGTTCCGCTGGATCCTGTCTTCTGGGCGCTGGAAGGCATCTGGAGGCATCTCGGAAGTTCCGGTCCGGGGAAGAGTTCGGCTGGGGCGCTGTAGCTCCATCTTCTTTATTTGCAGCTCCCTCTCCATTGGCTTGGTCTCCATGGCTTGCGTCTTGGTCGATGTACCTGATTGAACATAGGGTATTCGCATGAAGTAGCATGCCATCCAATGATGTATCAAATGTATACGTGGAAAGGAGCGAGTTCACCTCTTGGTGTAGGGCTTGGGCACAAGCTCGTGTCATTGGACCACGAGGAGGGCTTGTCGGACTTGAGGAGGCGGTGTCCAAAGGCCACCCCGTATCATGTTAGGTTAAAAATATCACCCATTAAACTGTACGAAAATCTGTAACGCCTTGTCAACGCCTAAGACAAGCGGTCAGATTTAATTGGTACTACAACTCTGAGGGAGAACCGTAAAAACTCTCAATGATTACAAATAAAGAACTTATACACAGATTGATTTCAATGTCTGTAATATATATAAACCGATAAATGAATATACCAACTATAATATCTTTTGGAGGGTTAACGAAGGGAAGGGAGATAGCTAAGGGCATTGCTACAGAGTGCTCAGGCACCGGTTAGTCTTAAGGAATGCTCCCCTTGTCTGAAACCAAAATTTACCGGAAAAGGAAAGTGGTCCCATGACTTGATAGCGACATGTTACTAAAACAGTAAATGTTCCCCGGACCTTTTATCGCTTAGTGCGGGCGTCAACGGAGGATGGTGCACCCCATCGACATGTGCAAATACGAGTATTAAAAGCATCAAGAGATCCAGCTGCCAGTCCGCAGCAAAAATTCCATAGATGAAAACTTTTATAGCAGAAATTACATGCGCTAGCAGGCACACCAAAGTAAAATAAAAAAGAAAGCATCTGGATTTACAAGGTAAAGCTTGTTTTTCCGCAAAAAAAAATCTTGATCTAAAACAACTATTCGAGATTCAAACCAGGAAAACCGCACATGGTTCTTCATCTTTTTAGATGTAACGAAATTTCAACAAATTCCCGAGATGAAAATCATATGTTAAAGTTTGAAGGGGGAACACAGTAACATGCATGTATAATATGAGTTGAGTTTCCTGTCAACATCATGCAACATGAGAGGTAGATATCTCACAGTAGATGCACACACTGTATGTCAACACCCGGATTTTTAAGTCCGAATGCCTATTATGTCATACATCGCAATCCCAGGAATATTGTTGTTGCGAGGCATAATAGTTAGTATCATCTATCATTCATTACAAACCATAAGTCTTACAAATTGGAATCACATGATCCATATTACACGAATAGTTGATCTATTGATCAACGGACAACACAAGTTCATAGTTCAACATAGCGGAAGCGTAAGATACAAGGACTCTCTAGTCCACAGGCCAACGCTTGACGTCGGAAGGCGCTTAGTTGTCGTAGGCATCCTGCTGGTCATCTCCTTGTTCATCTTCATACTCTGGCCATTTGAATAGCCAGGGACAAAGCCGTGAGTACGTTGAGTACTCGCAAACTAATACTAATGTAAGTGCTAGACATTCTAGTAGGGTTTGCTAAGCTCTAGTTTATTTGCATAAAGCTAGTTTTAGTTCACAAAGCTTTGAGAAAAGCCTACTCAAGTGCTAACTAACCCAAGTGGGAACATTAGTGTCATTCCCACCATTCAAGTGGTGATTTCAATTCAATTCACCACAAGTCATTTCACCACAAGTCAATTCACCATCACCTTTCAACATCATTTTCAAAGATATGACATCGGAAACTGTATGGCCTTTCCAACCGTCCGTAACCGTGGACGCGGCTATTCGAATAGGTTTACACTCTGCAGAGGTTGCACACTTGTGCCACAACATTTGATTTCATCCGTCGGGATTTCCCCGAATAATCGTAACACAGTACGCGGATCATCAACCATAACCTTTCACTTACGAATCCTAGTATGAGCACCTCTCCCCATGAGCTTGGCCTGAAGACCAACTGTCAACCTGGGAACTGCACAGGGCTTGGGCCGGACATTCACCTCATTTCATCATATCGTATCGTTTCTTTTGTGGTAGAGGCAGCTTTCGATAACCCCGATGACGCTTGTTTAGAGGGAACCCATACTAAGACGCATAAACTTCCAAAGCCCTACCCATAATCAGGTATTGTGGGGGTACTTGAGAATTGGAAAGGTATCGCATTCAAACCAACATCATGTTTTATCAAAAATCACCATCTTCTCTTGGTCATATTCACCTTCAACATTCATTCAATGGAAGGCATCTTCATTCCAAGGTTTTCAAAATCCTTTCAAATCACAAAGTTCCCATCTAGAGTTGTTTAGTTCATTAGCACTAGCTCTAATTCATGAGGGGTGCTACCTTGCTTTGCTGGGAAGGGACTAACTCACTACTCTAGTATCCAACTTGTATTTTGACCAAAGTTAACTATAAAAGGAAAATCATTTGGAAAACAAGTAAAAACTTGGGATGGGTTCACATAAGAAAAGGTAAGACATGGTGCCTTGCCCCAAGGGGCTTTGCACTTGGCAAGAATAAAAGCTTGCATAGTAAATTAGCTTGCCTTGGTAGTTCTCAAACTGTTCCTCTTCCTCCTCCTGGTAGCAACCTTCTTCTTCGGCGTACTCTCCGGTGCTACCGTCTAAATTTGAATACGAGTATAATTACTCACTAATTCCAGGGCTATTCCACACATCACAAATAAACACACAAACTACTCTATGCACACACATAAATAAACTAGGGTGCATGGGTTGTGGGATTAAAATAGGATTTGTATTCTATATGTAAATGATAGTTTCCATAGGGTTCTTGAGAAATAATTTCCTCTCATTGGAATCTTCTTAAGATTTAATTTCTCCAACAATCATGGATGAACTCATCTTGACCTAGATCAAATGTTCATCATCATCATCATTTGGTAGAATGATTTAAATGAGGTGGAACACCTCATGCCATTTAAATAACTCTACCTTTGATTTAAAACTCAAGTAATTCATATAAGAGAGTTTGGGACCAGGGGTCCAAACATCCCATGAATTCATGTGAGACAAGTTTAAATGAAGTGTAAGACTTCACACAATTTAACTTTAATAGTTTTGGATAATATCAACTAGTTAAACTAGTCAAAATATCCATTCATTAAACCATGGCATGATCATGCAAAGTGACCACACCATTTTATTGCATAAACAATTAGTGTAAGTCAAAAGTGAGCTATTAGAGTTGGAATTAACTTAATATCTATTTTGGTTGATTTTTAAGAATTATTTGAATAGGGAAAAGTCCCTGGCTTGTTATTTTTGTCACATTAATTCTACAAAGAATTTGACCAAGAGGCCAGTGGCATTGGATAGAGAATTTTAGTGGCTTTCTAACAATGTCAAATTCACTAAATTTGGTTTAGCCAATTTGAAATGGTTGAATTTCAAAGTTTGAGCAGTATTGGATTGTTTGGAAAATGTTTAAAACGAATTTGAATTAAACAGGCCGGCGGGAAAAGCTAACGGGCTGAAATAGTTTAAACAGGCCCAAGGCCAGCCCACCACGCGTCTGTGCCCGCGTGGGCTGCCTGACAGGGGGTCCCGCATGTCAGCGGCGTTTAAACGCCGAAGCGGTACGGGGCGACGTGGAGCGTAGGATTAGAGAGGGATCTAACGGCTGAGGTGCATCGTCTCGCCGGCGAGAGAGAGGTTCGCCGGCGGCTCGGGTAGGGGGTGGGAGAGCTAACCAGGGCTCCCGCGGTGGCTGGCAGTGTGCGTGATGTCGATGTGGACGACGGCGAAGCTCCTGGCACCGGCGGCGTCTCCTGGATCGGCTCCAATCGACGGCGGCGAGGTGCGGTACTGGCGGGCTCCGGGCTTCAAATTGGAGCAACTCCGGCAAGAATCGAGCGAGTGGTTGGGTGGAGGAGAAGCAGTGGAGGGTGGTGAACGTGGTGGTGTGCTCAGCTTCGTCCAGGGAACGCGGTATTTATAGATGGCCAAGGGTGCGGCTTGGCCGTGAAGAAGTCGACCGAGGTGCGGCGGTTCCGGCGAGGTGTTGGGCTAGGCGAGGGTGCTACGGTGTTCTCCTCGTCCAGGCGAATCCGTAGGTGGCGATGGCACGGTCGGGCGGCGTCTGTGGGCGAGGCATTGTTTCCGTGTCTGCCGTGCTGGTCGCGGGATCGCGTTGTCGTCTCCGGCGACGGCGGGCACGGGTCGGGGTCGAGGGCATGTCTAGTGACTGCGTGGCGACGCGGCGATGCTCAACGGCTGGTCAGCGAGTCCAGGGCGTGCTCGTGGTGACGGCGCGGCGCGTGGCCAGTGTGTGCCCGCGGCGTGCACACGCGCGACGTGCGCGGCGTCCAGGGCGCCATGGACGCGAGCTGGTCTCGGCGTTGTCGAGCTCCTCCTCGACCAGGGCTGTGCTAGGCGAGGCTAGGCAGTGTGGTGGCGTGCTGTGGCGAGGGGGCCAAGGTTGGCAAGCAAGGGAGAGAGGGGGAGGCTCGGCATGGTGATGCCATGGCCGGCATGGCCATGCCATGCAATCTAGCTCCTCCTCCTTAGCTCCACTATGCTTCCCTTAGGGTTAGAGGGGGCAGGGGAACCATGTAGTGTAGCTTTGGTTTGAAAAATGTGAGGTAGATCACTATTTGCAATAGTGTGTGAATAGGGTTCAAAATTGGAAAATTCAAAAATATCAAAAATGGAAATAATGCAAAAGGTGAATGTTTGTGAAATGTGAGTGTTGAGATAAGTTGTATTTGACCAGAGATGAGTTGAGGTGGTGGTGGAAAAATTGGATTTCAAAAATGGCCCAAAATGGCTAAGTGAAGATTGTTGAACTTATTATAAAGTTGCAACTTTGGATGAGCATAGCTAGTGATCAAAGATGAATTTGGCAGGGTGGTCTTCATCAAAGTTGTTCACCTTGATGTTGACTTTGAAATGGTGCAAGGAGTTAGCAAAGAATGGTTTGGGAAAATTGAATTGCAGGGGCTCAAAGTGGTGACCAGACTATAATTGGCAGATTTGGTCATCATCACATGTGAGTGGGAAAAGTGTTGGAAAATCAATTGAATTGTGAACCCTTGCTTCCAAAAGTTGGGATAAGTGTTTAGTAACATTATTCCACTAATGGTGAAGACAAAATAGGTCTAGGGTCAAAATTTATAAAAATGCCATAGGGCATATGTGAGGGTTTTTAGGGTTTTTCAATTATGGGAATTTCTTCCACTTTGATTTATTTGGTTGGTGATCTTCACATGATCACTCTAGGGTTTTAGAGCATAACAAATACAAGTAATAACAATCATCATGGCATATCACTCAAATGCACAAGTCCTATGCATGGTACTATATGCAAAAGAAAAGTTTTTGTTGATTTGAAAATTTGTATTTCTGGAATTCTCTAACTTTCTTTTTCATTGAAATTTGGGGTGTTACAAACCCTTCCCCCTTACAAAAGATCTCGTCCCGAGATCAAAAAGAAAGTTAGGTACTAAAGAGATCTGGGTACTCCTTCTTCATGAAGTCTTCGCGTTCCCAGGTGGCTTCATCCTCGGTATGATTGCTCCATTGGATCTTTAGAAACTTGATGCTTCGGGTGCGGGTGGTTCTGTAAGCTTCTTCTAGGATGCGAATCGGCACTTCGCGGTAAGTCAGATCCTTGTTGATATCCACCGATCGGTGATCGATGTTCTTGAACACTTCGGTCTTCTCGGGACTTCAAGACATTTCCGGAGAAGTGAGATGTGAAAAACGTCGTGCACAGCCGACATTTCTTCAGGCAACTCCAGTTGATAAGATACTTCACCTCGGCGGCTGAGGACTTGGAAAGGTCCCACGTAGCGAGGTGCAAGCTTTCCTTTCAGCTGAAACCTTTGCATCCCTTTCAAGGGGGATACTTTGAGATAGACAAAATCTCCGATCTCAAAGGTCATCTCCCGACGTCTCTTGTCGGCGTAGCTCTTCTGGATTGCGCAGTCTTGAGGTACTCACGGATCTTGTGAACCTTCTCTTCGGCTTCACGAAGAACGTCGGGCCGAAAACTTGACTCTCTCCGACTTCGACCAGTTCAGGGGGGTACGGCACTTCCTTCCGTACAAGGCTTCAAAGGGGGCCATCTGTAGGCTGGCTTGATAACTATTGTTGTATGAGAATTCTGCGTAAGGTAGGCGGTCTTCCCACTTGGATCCGTATTCCAGTACGCATGCTCTAAGCATGTCTTCCAATTCTGGTTTACTCTCTCGTCTGTCCGTCGGTCTGAGGGTGATAGGCGGTGCTGAAATTTAGGCGAGTGCCTAGTCCTTCATGCACCTTCTGCCAGAACCTTGAGGTGAACTGTGATCCTCTATCTGACACTATCGATTTGGGGGTTCCATGCAAAGCGACTATTCTGGAGATGTAGAGTTCAGCTAACTTGGGGCCTTGATAGGTGGTTTTGACGGCGATGAAATGGGCGACTTTGGTCAATCTATCGACCACTACCCATATGGAATCATTGCCTTTGCTGGATTTGGGCAGTCCGGTGATAAAGTCCATTCCTACGGAGTCCCATTTCCATTCTGGAATCTGAAGGGGTTGCAACAGTCCGGCGGGTCTCTGGTGTTCTGCCTTAACTCGCTGGCAGATGTCACACTTAGCGATATAGCTACCGATCTCTCTCTTCATTCCGTGCCACCAAAATTGTTCTTTCAGGTCCTGGTACATCTTGGTACCTCCGGGGTGGATTGAGTAAAGGGTGTCATGGGCTTCTTGCAGGATGACTTGTTTCAGTCAGAGTCCGATGGTACGCAGAGGCGTTCTTTGTACCAAAGCACTCCGGCTTCGTCAATGGTGAATCCGGGGCTTTTCCCGGCTATCTGTTTCTTGATTCCATCAATGCTAGCGTTGTCCTTCTGGGCTTCCTTGATCTGACCAATCAAGGTGGGTTGCAGTTCGATGCTGGCTAGGAATCCTTCACTCACAAGTTCAAGTCTGAACTGTTCAAACTCTTGGTGCAAACTAGGCTGTTCGGTTGCGAGCATGGAGTTCAAGGCACGGCAGTCGACTCAAAGCATCCGCTACCACATTGGCCTTGCCGGGGTGGTAGTGAATCTCCATGTCGTAATCCTTGATCAATTCGATCCATCGGCGTTGTCTCATGTTTAACTCCTTCTGGGTGAAAATGTATTTGAGGCTTTTGTGGTCGGAATAAATCTCGCATCGATTACCCATGAGGTAATGACGCCAAACTTTCAAGGCTAAGACCACGGCTGCAAGCTCGAGGTCGTGGGTTGGGTAGTTCTGCTCATGTTGCTTGAGTTGTCTAGAAAGGTAGGATACAACCTTTCCTTCTTGCATAAGCACGCATCCAAGTCCAGTCTTGGAGGCGTCGCAATATACGTCAAAGGGCTTTGCGATATCCGGCATGATCAGGATTGGGGCTGTTGTCAGTCTACTCTTGAGCTGTTTGAAAGCTCTCTTCACACTTGTCGGTCCACTCAAACTTTCTGTCCTTTTTCAGCAGTTGGGTCATTGGTCGAGCGATGCTCGAAAAACCTTCTACAAATCTGCGGTAATATCCGGCTAATCCAAGAAAAGCACGGACCTCAGTTTGTGTGGTCGGAGCTTTCCATTCCATAACAGTTTTGAT
This sequence comes from Lolium multiflorum, assembly GCA_030979885.1. Lineage (NCBI taxonomy): Eukaryota > Viridiplantae > Streptophyta > Magnoliopsida > Poales > Poaceae > Lolium > Lolium multiflorum. The sequence goes on along the minus strand of CM061753.1, from coordinate 24,156,267 downwards.
CTTGGCGGGATCTACGGCAATTCCTCCTGCAGACAAGATGTGTCCGAGGAATCCAACTTCTTCCAGCCAAAACTCACACTTGCTAAACTTGGCGTACAACTGGTGCTGTCTCAGGGTTTCTAGAACAATCTCCAGATGCTGTTCATGTTCTTCTTCGGACTTGGAGTAGACCAAAATGTCGTCGATGAAAACAACGACAAATTTGTCCAAGAAGTTCATGAAGATCTTATTCATGAGATTCATGAAATAAGCGGGAGCATTGGTCAGTCCAAATGACATGACGTTGTACTCATACAACCCATATCTGGTGGTAAAGGCAGTTTTTGGAATATCGGTGGCTCGGATTTTCAGTTGGTGGTATCCAGTTCTAAGATCAATTTTCGAGAAAACTCGGGATCCGGTGAGTTGGTCGAACAAGTCTTCGATCTTGGGTAAGGGGTATTTGTTTTTGATGGTGACATCGTTAAGCTTACGATAGTCGGTGCATAAACGATTTGCACCATCCTTCTTGTCGACAAACAAGACGGGGGATCTCCAGGGGGATGCACTTGGTCTGATCAAACCTTTGGCTAACATGTCATCTATTTGCTTCTTCAGCTCCACAAGCTCGGCTGCGTTCATGCTGTAGGCTCTCTGGGCGATGGGTCCAGTTCCGGGGATTAACTCGATGATAAACTCGATATCCCGTCCGGGGGCATACCGGGTAGATCATCCGGAAACACATCGGGGTAGCGACAAACGACCCTGATTTGATCCAGAGTAGGCTTGGATACACTTTGCAGGTAAATTTTCTGGGTAGTTTTTCAGAGACGTGCTCAACTACGATTCCGGTGCTGCTAGTCATGGTTATGGCTTTCTTGGCGCAGTCTATCAATCCATTGTGCTTGGACATCCAGTCCATTCCTAGGACAACTTCCAAACCTTTGGTTCCAAGTATGATGAGATTTGCAAAGAAATCAACATCATGGATTTTGATTGGCACATTTTTACAAAATTTTCTGGCTTTGGTGGTTGATCCGGGGATTTGAACTATCATAACATGCTTCAAACTGAGGGGTTGAATTTTACTTGTTGATGCAAAATCTTCGGTGACAAAGGAATGCGATGCTCCGGAATCAAACAACACTCTAGCAGGGGTGTGGTTGACAGAAAACATACCCAGCACCACATCTGGTGCTTCCTGGGCTTCTTCGGCGTTCATGTGGTAGAGGCGGCCGTTGCGGTTGTTGGGGTTGTTGGGGGCGAACTTCTTGCCGGTGGAGACACGGCGTTGCTGCTGAGCAGGTGCAGCGGTGTTGCCGGCGAGCTTGGCAAGACGCTTGGGACACTCGTTGGAGTAGTGCCCCACTACACCACACTCATAACAAGTGATAGTGCTCTTGTCCTGCTTGTTCGCAACGGGAATGGCATTGCTCCCGGTTCTGGGGTTGGTGTTGGTGTTGGTGTTGTTGGTGTTCGGGGCTCGAGGTGGAGCGCGGTTGTAGTTGTTGTTGTTGTAGTTGGGGTTGTAGCCTCCTGGCTTGGAGTTTCCTCCACTTCGGTTCTGATAACCGGGGCGAGAGTTCTGTATCGGGGGTTTGTTATGTCTCGGATTGAAACCTCCGCTTGAGCTAGGGCGAAACTTTTGGGGGTGGCTTGATCCACTCTGATTTGCCATGCGGCGCTTGCGGTTCTCATTGGCTTGGTTCAACTTGCCCTCCATCTGGATGGCGGAGTCAACAAGGGCTTCGAGGTCGGCGAAGGGGATGTTGACGAGGACAGTCTGCATCTCATCATGCAGCCCGTTCAGGAATCTCTCCTTCCTCTTTTCAACGGTGTCCGTCTCATCAGGGGCATACCTTGACAAGGTGAGAAACTTGTCGCGGTACTCAACCACCGTCATGCGACCTTGTTTCAGTTCACGGAACTCATCCCTCATCTTCTTGATAAGACCCGGGGGTACATGGTACTTGCTGAACTTGAGTTTGAAATCCTCCCAAGTCATGAATTGACCTCCGTTCATGGCACGGGTACTTGTCCACCAAGCGCGAGCTGGTCCAGCGAGGTAGTGAGTGGCGAACAACACCTTCTCGTTGGCTTCCACTCCAGCTACTTCCAGATTGTTCTCCATAGTCTGGAGCCAATCGTCGGCGTCGAGGGGCTCCTCGGTCTTGCTAAACACCGGAGGGTTGGTGTTCTGGAAGTTCTTGAGCTTGGATCCGGGGTGGTCATGATTTCCATGGCCTTGGGCGATGTTCTGCAAGGCGATGATGTTGGCTTGGCGCTCGGCTCTCTCGGTTTCCCGGTCTGCAAGCAGGGTTTGCAGAAGCTGCATCATCGCGTCGTTGGTGCGATTCGGAGGGGCCATCTGAAGGTATAGAAGATCATGAGATAAGAGGGAACATTCTATGGTTCATTTAAGTTTGAAAAACATTTGAAAACTTGTAATCTTTTCATGACAAACATAACATTCATTCATTCATGCAACACATAGTACAAACTACACACATACTCCAATGGTTTTAAGAACCATTCTCATGCTACGATACAAAGGACGGGATACAACTCACACCTACTATAAGTGAAACTAGTGCAACTACTCCTCATCGTCGATATCAATCGGGACGTAGTCATCCTGTCCGGCCTCCAGGAACTCGTAGTCCTCCTCCTCGGTGTTCTCGTCCTCCTCAAAGTCATCGTCATCGCTCAGAAAGGCGTCTCCTCCCTGAATATCGATGCCTTCATCGTCCTCCTCCATGTGACGAATCTGATCCTCCTGGGCCGTGACAGTGGCCTCAAGTGACGCGATCCGGTCGCGAAGGCGGCGAATCGTAGCGTCCTTCTTGGCACGCTGCTGGCGAAGGTTCCTGCGGTCGTTGTTGAGTAGCTTGATCGCCTCACCCTGCTCGATGATGTGAGCATGGGTCTGGTTCGCGTAAGCGCGAGAGGCGTCGAGGTCCCTCTGAGTCTGGTAGAGCATGAAGTCCAAGTGATCCACATGGTGCCTCAACTGGGGGTGGAGTGGCACATCCATGGGTCTTCCGTCAGAGTTACGCCGTGCGAGATGCGCAAAGCGTTCCTCACGAAGGGCTTCGGTATTCTGTCCGCACAGACGAGCAAGTGCTTCCTGAAGAGCACGTGCAAGCCCGTCGAGCCAGTTGCTTTCCCTGAAAGAGAAAAGGATCCTCTCCGAGGTGGGAGGCTCCAGCTTGCCCCTCAAGTCGGCAGTGATAATCCACTGCAGTTCCCCTCCCGGCTGGTCGTCCACCTGAATCCCGTGAAACTCGGGGTGTGGGCGGCCAAGGTGATCCGACAGGGAGTCGAGGTCATGCTCGAAGATCAAGCTTCCTCCGTTTCCAAGCTGATAAAACTTGGTGTTGAGGGGTTCATTCGGCTCCATCTGAAAGAGAATTGGATGAGTAAGTTAGAGAGTGCAAAGTGTGGCAAGGTTTTAAGTTGATTTAAATAAGATAGAACATGATCAAATTTTGGCAAAGTCTCAAAGACAAGAGTGTAGTAAATTTTCACAAATAAGTCCTTTCATTTGATTTCAAAGTTAAATTTTTCAGAACGCCCATTCTAACTAAGGTCTTCTAAGGTCAAACAATGGCTCTGATACCAACTTGTCAACACCCGGATTTTTAAGTCCGAATGCCTATTATGTCATACATCGCAATCCCAGGAATATTGTTGTTGCGAGGCATAATAGTTAAGTATCACAGTCATCATTCATTACAAACCATAAGTCTTACAAATTGGAATCACATGATCCATATTACACGAATAGTTGATCTATTGATCAACGGACAACACAAGTTCATAGTTCAACATAGCGGAAGCGTAAGATACAAGGACTCTCTAGTCCACAGGCCAACGCTTGACGTCGGAAGGCGCTTAGTTGTCGTAGGCATCCTGCTGGTCATCTCCTTGTTCATCTTCATACTCTGGCCATTTGAATAGCCAGGGACAAAGCCGTGAGTACGTTGAGTACTCGCAAACTAATACTAATGTAAGTGCTAGACATTCTAGTAGGGTTTGCTAAGCTCTAGTTTATTTGCATAAAGCTAGTTTTAGTTCACAAAGCTTTGAGAAAAGCCTACTCAAGTGCTAACTAACCCAAGTGGGAACATTAGTGTCATTCCCACCATTCAAGTGGTGATTTCAATTCAATTCACCACAAGTCATTTCACCACAAGTCAATTCACCATCACCTTTCAACATCATTTTCAAAGATATGACATCGGAAACTGTATGGCCTTTCCAACCGTCCGTAACCGTGGACGGCTATTCGAATAGGTTTACACTCTGCAGAGGTTGCACACTTGTGCCACAACATTTGATTTCATCCGTCGGGATTTCCCCGAATAATCGTAACACAGTACGCGGATCATCAACCATAACCTTTCACTTACGAATCCTAGTATGAGCACCTCTCCCCATGAGCTTGGCCTCCGGTGAAGACCAACTGTCAACCTGGAACTGCACAGGGCTTGGGCCGGACATTCACCTCATTTCGCATCATATCGTATCGTTTCTTTTGTGGTAGAGGCAGCTTTCGGCATAACCCCGATGACGCTTGTTTAGAGGGAACCCATACTAAGACGCATAAACTTCCAGTTAAGCCCTACCCATAATCAGGTATTGTGGGGGTACTTGAGAATTGGAAAGGTATCGCATTCAAACCAACATCATGTTTTATCAAAAATCACCATCTTCTCTTGGTCATATTCACCTTCAACATTCATTCAATGGAAGGCATCTTCATTCCAAGGTTTTCAAAATCCTTTCAAATCACAAAGTTCCCATCTAGAGTTGTTTAGTTCATTAGCACTAGCTCTAATTCATGAGGGGTGCTACCTTGCTTTGCTGGGAAGGGACTAACTCACTACTCTAGTATCCAACTTGTATTTTGACCAAAGTTAACTATAAAAGGAAAATCATTTGGAAAACAAGTAAAAACTTGGGATGGGTTCACATAAGAAAAGGTAAGACATGGTGCCTTGCCCCAAGGGGCTTTGCACTTGGCAAGAATAAAAGCTTGCATAGTAAATTAGCTTGCCTTGGTAGTTCTCAAACTGTTCCTCTTCCTCCTCCTGGTAGCAACCTTCTTCTTCGGCGTACTCTCCGGTGCTACCGTCTAAATTTGAATACGAGTATAATTACTCACTAATTCCAGGGCTATTCCACACATCACAAATAAACACACAAACTACTCTATGCACACACATAAATAAACTAGGGTGCATGGGTTGTGGGATTAAAATAGGATTTGTATTCTATATGTAAATGATAGTTTCCATAGGGTTCTTGAGAAATAATTTCCTCTCATTGGAATCTTCTTAAGATTTAATTTCTCCAACAATCATGGATGAACTCATCTTGACCTAGATCAAATGTTCATCATCATCATCATTTGGTAGAATGATTTAAATGAGGTGGAACACCTCATGCCATTTAAATAACTCTACCTTTGATTTAAAACTCAAGTAATTCATATAAGAGAGTTTGGGACCAGGGGTCCAAACATCCCATGAATTCATGTGAGACAAGTTTAAATGAAGTGTAAGACTTCACACAATTTAACTTTAATAGTTTTGGATAATATCAACTAGTTAAACTAGTCAAAATATCCATTCATTAAACCATGGCATGATCATGCAAAGTGACCACACCATTTTATTGCATAAACAATTAGTGTAAGTCAAAAGTGAGCTATTAGAGTTGGAATTAACTTAATATCTATTTTGGTTGATTTTTAAGAATTATTTGAATAGGGAAAAGTCCCTGGCTTGTTATTTTTGTCACATTAATTCTACAAAGAATTTGACCAAGAGGCCAGTGGCATTGGATAGAGAATTTTAGTGGCTTTCTAACAATGTCAAATTCACTAAATTTGGTTTAGCCAATTTGAAATGGTTGAATTTCAAAGTTTGAGCAGTATTGGATTGTTTGGAAAATGTTTAAAACGAATTTGAATTAAACAGGCCGGCGGGAAAAGCTAACGGGCTGAAATAGTTTAAACAGGCCCAAGGCCAGCCCACCACGCGTCTGTGCCCGCGGGCTGCCTGACAGGGGGTCCCGCATGTCAGCGGCGTTTAAACGCCGAAGCGGTACGGGGCGACGTGGAGCGTAGGATTAGAGAGGGATCTAACGGCTGAGGTGCATCGTCTCGCCGGCGAGAGAGAGGTTCGCCGGCGGCTCGGGTAGGGGGTGGGAGAGCTAACCAGGGCTCCCGCGGTGGCTGGCAGTGTGCGTGATGTCGATGTGGACGACGGCGAAGCTCCTGGCACCGGCGGCGTCTCCTGGATCGGCTCCAATCGACGGCGGCGAGGTGCGGTACTGGCGGGCTCCGGGCTTCAAATTGGAGCAACTCCGGCAAGAATCGAGCGAGTGGTTGGGTGGAGGAGAAGCAGTGGAGGGTGGTGAACGTGGTGGTGTGCTCAGCTTCGTCCAGGGAACGCGGTATTTATAGATGGCCAAGGGTGCGGCTTGGCCGTGAAGAAGTCGACCGAGGTGCGGCGGTTCCGGCGAGGTGTTGGGCTAGGCGAGGGTGCTACGGTGTTCTCCTCGTCCAGGCGAATCCGTAGGTGGCGATGGCACGGTCGGGCGGCGTCTGTGGGCGAGGCATTGTTTCCGTGTCTGCCGTGCTGGTCGCGGGATCGCGTTGTCGTCTCCGGCGACGGCGGGCACGGGTCGGGGTCGAGGGCATGTCTAGTGACTGCGTGGCGACGCGGCGATGCTCAACGGCTGGTCAGCGAGTCCAGGGCGTGCTCGTGGTGACGGCGCGGCGCGTGGCCAGTGTGTGCCCGCGGCGTGCACACGCGCGACGTGCGCGGCGTCCAGGGCGCCATGGACGCGAGCTGGTCTCGGCGTTGTCGAGCTCCTCCTCGACCAGGGCTGTGCTAGGCGAGGCTAGGCAGTGTGGTGGCGTGCTGTGGCGAGGGGGCCAAGGTTGGCAAGCAAGGGAGAGAGGGGGAGGCTCGGCATGGTGATGCCATGGCCGGCATGGCCATGCCATGCAATCTAGCTCCTCCTCCTTAGCTCCACTATGCTTCCCTTAGGGTTAGAGGGGGCAGGGGAACCATGTAGTGTAGCTTTGGTTTGAAAAATGTGAGGTAGATCACTATTTGCAATAGTGTGTGAATAGGGTTCAAAATTGGAAAATTCAAAAATATCAAAAATGGAAATAATGCAAAAGGTGAATGTTTGTGAAATGTGAGTGTTGAGATAAGTTGTATTTGACCAGAGATGAGTTGAGGTGGTGGTGGAAAAATTGGATTTCAAAAATGGCCCAAAATGGCTAAGTGAAGATTGTTGAACTTATTATAAAGTTGCAACTTTGGATGAGCATAGCTAGTGATCAAAGATGAATTTGGCAGGGTGGTCTTCATCAAAGTTGTTCACCTTGATGTTGACTTTGAAATGGTGCAAGGAGTTAGCAAAGAATGGTTTGGGAAAATTGAATTGCAGGGGCTCAAAGTGGTGACCAGACTATAATTGGCAGATTTGGTCATCATCACATGTGAGTGGGAAAAGTGTTGGAAAATCAATTGAATTGTGAACCCTTGCTTCCAAAAGTTGGGATAAGTGTTTAGTAACATTATTCCACTAATGGTGAAGACAAAATAGGTCTAGGGTCAAAATTTATAAAAATGCCATAGGGCATATGTGAGGGTTTTTAGGGTTTTTCAATTATGGGAATTTCTTCCACTTTGATTTATTTGGTTGGTGATCTTCACATGATCACTCTAGGGTTTTAGAGCATAACAAATACAAGTAATAACAATCATCATGGCATATCACTCAAATGCACAAGTCCTATGCATGGTACTATATGCAAAAGAAAAGTTTTTGTTGATTTGAAAATTTGTATTTCTGGAATTCTCTAACTTTCTTTTTCATTGAAATTTGGGGTGTTACACTGTACCAGCGCCCACTCCAACCACATGGAACATGCACATACATATTGTCAACAAGAACTAAACCAAATGAAGTTGAATATACTTTCCTAGGAACTTCCTCAGTGGTGTGGTTCCTCGAATTGTAGACCGCCATGGTTTGTTAACTGTGACAAAGTGACAAACATACACGTTAATAAACATAGTTGGTGTTGTATCATATAAATAGAAATACAAGTTTTAGAGTGATTCCAGGTCAAAAAAAAAAAAGGTTTAGAGTGATTGGCATTTTTAATAGGTCATCACCCAGATCAAATCCCCTAGCCGTCGGATCAATCATTTTGATGGTTAGATTTGCATGTAGCAAAAAAACATCTCCGGCAGCAAAAAATCACCCCCGGCAGCAAATGACTGAAGCAAAAAACGGTTCGTTTAGAAAAAGAAAATAAAAAGGCTGAGCTCGCCGGAGACCACGTAGCAAACATATTACGCAGATGTAGCAAAACCGCAAATAAATTGTAGCAATTTTTTTTTTCATATGCTGCAAATCCTCTAGGACATCAACGGAGACATCGCCTGAAGCCGGCAGCAACGCCGTCCGAGGTTGCAGCAACTCCGGCCGTCTAGGACAGCAACGCCACAAGCTGCTAGTAGCAACGCCCTATGCCTATGGTAGCAAAAATCCACCCTCCACCGGTAGCAATGTCGGACACCTTAAATAGCAAAACCGACCTCCGCAGGTAGCAACGCCGCAGGCCTAAGGCAGCAAAACTCCTAACGAAGCCGAGGAACGCGAGATGGAGGCAGCGCTGGTAGCATCGGCGGCGACCGCTTGTAGCATCGACGCCCTCGGCTGATAGCACTAGTGACAGCAACTAGTAGCATCCCAAAATTGGGCTACACAGCAGCGTCGTCGACCTCCGGTGCACGGGGCACGGAGGCGACGACCGCCGCGGGAGGAGCCCGCCGCTTGGCGCGACATACGCTGGCGGCAGCAGAGGAAGTAGCTCAGGGGAGACGGCGAAGCGGGCGCCCGTGGCGGCGAGCGCGGCGCGGGCCATGGCGGCGAGCCCCGTGGTGAGACGGCGGCGCGCGGCCAAGGCGGCGGCTGGCGGCGGCGAGCGGCGCCGTGGATGGGCGCAGGGGAGCGCGATGCCGTGGGGCGCGCGCGCGTCGGTTTCCATGGACGCAGTGTTGCGGGAGAGAGAAAACGAACAAAGTAGTCGTGGTGGGGCCCACCCATAACGCGTGGCCCTGGACGGTTATCGAACCGGGGGTTGCAGAGTGCGTTATCCCCCGGGGGGATTGAACCATTTTCCTTTTTAATAACCGTTCATCTGCCCCGATCTAACGGTGATAATTAGACGGAACCAAATTGACGGAACCGGAACCGCGGGACCGGAACCAAAATTTGTGGGACCGGAACCTCAAATATAATTTACCAACATTATAAAAAACACCTCATATTTACACATATCTTAAATCTGCCCGGTGTAGACCAAAAAAAAACCACCTCATATTATCAGTACTATCCGCTCGTCTCTCTCACAGCCGCTCAGCTCAGGGCCTGTTTGGTAGACTGGGGGAGCTCAGATTTTCTCACCTCATCCCACTTTTTTCCAAGAGATGTTGTTTGTTAGACCAGCTCGGGCCAACTGGGCACTGCCCACATGATACGAAAAAGAGGCCTTAGCCCTGCCCGAGAGCGAAGCTCAGATTGAGCTTCTCTACTCAACCGAGCTGAGCTCATACGGAAAAAGCCACCGCGGGCCGCGTGCGCGAGGCAGCCAGCTAGGGGTCACAGCCCCGCAGGCCCATTTGCCCCCGTATTCCATCCACGACCGCCTCCTCCTCATCGCCTCCACAACCTCGCGCGCCGCCGCGGTCTCGCGCCGCCTCCACAGCCATAGCGCCGCCGCGGTCTCGCGCCGCCTCCACAGCCTCGCGCCGCCGCCAAGGGCCTCGCAGACGAGCGCCTCCATGGCCACGGCGAGGGCCGGCTCCACCACAGCCGCGACCGAGCGCCGCTAGCCAGCGCCGCCGTGCTTCCTCGAGGGACAGCTCCGTCACGCCCGAGCGCCGCCACGGCCGAGTTCCGCGACGAACGACGGACAACGGACGAGCGCCGCCACTGACGAGCGCCGCCACGGCAGAGCGCAGTCAAGGCCGCCACTGACGAGCTCCGGCGTGGGCGAGGGAGCTCCGGCCAGGGTTCCTCTTTAGGGACCCGATTGCTTTTTTTTCCCTATTTACAGGGACCTTATTGGTTATTTTGTGTACATGTGGACTGGATCTCGTTTCATTTTTATATGCAGTGGTCTTTGTGCAAATTTTAGACAACCTCAGCTATTCTTAGCACATACCACCTACCAAACAATAGATGCACTCAACATATCTCGGTTGGCCCGACCTACCAAACATACAAGAAAATCTATGTTCAACCAAGTTAGGGTCAGCTTGTATGAAGGCAGATAGTTGTTCTCTGTTGGACCGGGCTACCAAACACACCCTCAGTCTCTCTCACTCTCTCCACAGCTGCGACTAGTACTGGCGTCGGGACGGAAGGGATGGCGAGGGGACGGCGACGGAGTCCCGGCGATCCCCGCGACGGAAGGGATGGCGAGGGGACGGCGGCGGCGGGTCTCTCCCGTCCATCTAATGGAGGGGAGGGGAAGGGGACGGACCAGCCTGCCCCGGCGATCCCCGCGACGCAGGTGACGGTGAGGGGACGGCGACGGAGTCCCGGCGATCCCCGTGACGGAGGGGACGGCGGCGGCGGGTCTCTCCCGGCCATCTAATGGAGGGGAGGGGAAGGGGACGGACCGGCCTGCCCCGTCGATCCCCGCGAGGCAGGGGCGGAGACGGCTGCCATCCGACGGAGGGGAGCCTGTCCCGGAGCCGCCGCCGCCACGGAGCCGCCGCGGCCTGTCCTTCGAGCGTCGACACCCCCTCTCCTCCGCCGCGAGCCGCCACGCCCTGCTCCCGTCGCGGGACCCGTCTTGTCCGCCGACGAAGGGGATGGGATGGTGGGAAGCGCTTGTCGCCGCGGCTGAGGAGGGGAGGAGCGGCGGCAGCGACGTTTGTAGAGGCCGGAGAGGGGAGGAGCGGCGGCTGCGGCGTGTAACGTGACCGGCGAGAAGAGAAGCGGTGGCGGCGGCGGGTGGCTGTCGGCCGACGGAGCTAGGGGAGGAAGGAGTGGGCGGCGGCCGCTTCGGCGCAACTTCACATGCCCGGTAAGGCATCGATCATTGCCAAAATGCCAGGTGACCTTAGTATAGCCTACTTCCGATGCCCTGTGCTTATCAGTATTTGATGTATCTCCAGTATTTGATTTATCTTCGGCGTTTCTTCTGATGCCCTGTGCTTATCAGGATACAGAAGGTATGATTGTTCTGATATCGTTAGCTACATGGGTGGTGTGAACTGTGGCAAAACGAGAATGACAAGAATCTGAATGCACTTAAGAAGCATAATCTTGTAAGGTTGTCCTCCTCCGATAGTTCTTTCCCCTGTTCTTGAAATTTTCAGTTTTGGACTAATATTCTCTGATGCTTCTGTTACTGAACTTTTGTAATTCTGTTTCTAGGTCCAGGCCACTGGTGAGGACTTTTCTGTTGAGCCATCTGATGAGAGGAGGCCGTTCAACTACACATTTTTACAGTATGTAAGACGGCAGGTGCATGTGTTTGATCTAAGGTAATGTATAGCTGTGACTGGAGCAAATATCTTACTATGCTTACCACATTACCGATGAACAGAAAAATCAGAAGCGGTATGGTGAAACAATAAAAATGCCTTCTAATGATGTTGGAACTTGTTCATTTGGCGTTTGTGAATAGTGATATAGTCAACCTTTATATACAATAACTGTGGTACTAATCATACTGATAACATCATCCCTTATTATCAACTTGAAACTTATCGGAAGCCAGCTGATGATCACAAGGATTTTGTAACCTATAACATTGCTTAGAACTAGTAGCATAGAAATAACAAGTCAAAACAACTGGAAAATTGAAGAGAATTCTAATAAGATCATTCATCACCGTTTGAGCAACTTCAAACTTATCGGAAGCTTAAAAATAATAGGTGATGGTCACGAGAATTTTGTAAGCTATAACAGTTGCTTAGAAGTAGTAGCGTACAAATAATAAGTGAAAAACAACTGAAAATTGAAAAAAAATGCTAATAAGATCATTCATCTCATTTAGAGACCACATCAAACTTCATGGTGTTGTGTACGGGCTGGTCTTTGTTTTTGATGGTTTGCGTATGCGTTTGCCGTCGGCAAGTCCAGCGGGAGTCTCGGTGGCAATTTCTTGTTCGACCGTATCGGTAGGAGTGTTAGTCTTTACTTTTCTCGGACGGCCACGTTTGCGCTTGGGTCTAGGAGGGCTGGTTTCCATGACGACGTCTTCCTTGGGTTTCTCGGAAACATTAGGATTGCTGATTTCCCTGATGTCGTCTTCCGCATCTTTAGGATCCTGTGCAATGCTGGCAGTATAGTTCTCTTTCTGTACAGCAGAAAGCGGTGTGTCAGTTGCATTCATGAAAAGTAGGAAATATGTGACATGAAACGTTGGCTGTGTAGCACTAACCGTTATAGGTTTCTTGTAGGATTCTTTTCGAAGCGGGTTGCAATCTGAACGCAGCAGCCTTGAGCATATTTTGAAGCTAAAAATATCTATCAGCGCCTAAATTCGATACCGGCGTAGATGTTAGCATAGCCTTGAAGGCATAGAAAATTAATGGGTGCAAATGAAATAGTTTTTTCACACTGACCTGCGTGAAATAATCCGCCATTTCATTTCCGTCCCATGACAACATGTATTTCAACGTGTACGCCCCACAGGAGTGGCTGCAATGTAAAGTAAAATTTTGGTAATCTTGTGCAGGTGAGTAATAACTTAGCAAGCATCACATACCCATCCTTCTGTTGTGGTATGTTAGTATAGCATACGGTTTTCCACTTGGCAATATTGATCTGCTTAGACGTTGTTACCCAGCCAGTGTTCACGGCTTCGTTAATGCACGACTGAATGGACAACACCTGATTTACAAATAGTTGTGTTAGTAATTTAGAAGTTCACGTGCCATGCGGTACTCACAGGCTTACCAGGTCTCTTTCCGACTCTTCGTCACGATATGCTTGGTGGGAGTTGAGGACCTGAACCTCTTCCTTGTCGAAATTAAAGACTGGGTGTGTACCACCGGAAGGATTGGTCCCCCTCTTAAATCAAGAGGATGTAGATGAAATGGTGAGAGCCCATCAAGATACAAAAAAGTGTGATTTGTACATTGTGGCAAATCATCATTTTCGAGGTGATGGTTACGATGAGAGTGACGAGGTAGGGTATATTGCCAATCTTGAACGTGTTGTATCATTTTTTTTGCATGCATTATTTTTAAATTAACTTTAATACTTTACTACTTTCGCCAGGATGGTGATGATGGGTCGAATGATGAAGCCCCTTTTGGTGCCTGCCTAGATGTTGGTCAGAGTGGGAAGGACGAAGATAGATCGTCGCCATGACCGAATATTATGTGTGCTTTTCATTTAAAATGATGAAGCCCCTTTTGGGTTGAATTATAGTGTCCGAAAGTCTTTTTGGCTTTCACTTAGGTGCCACTTTGGCCGTTAGAAGAGCAAATTTGCTCCTCTAAAGGTTTTTTTGCCTTTGGGTTACAGTCTTACAGATGCTCTTATTTGAAGACTCGAATAGTCAATTTATTTTGCATGAAATAGTCAATTTATTTTGCATGAATGAGCAGAGTACTACACTTGTGAAGTCTAGAAACAAATGCATGAATGAGTTACGTCTTGTTGGGCTTACTGAATGATGAGTAAAATGCAGTTATCAACCTGTATACAGTTACTAGTATATCAGTAATAAACCAGATTGCAGCGCTTCCGTTTCTACAGAAACATGCGGCTAAAAAGACGAAAGAACCGCAAATAGGCCGTTTTGAGACTGCCCGAGGAAATGAAGCAAACCATCACGATAAACAGGTACTTCAGCCAAACATGAACAAGACCACTCAATTTCAGCAAAATAGTACTAGATGCAGCAAGTCTTGTCAGACATGGTTGATACAGCAAACATTCTAATGGTGCAAAAGAGCAGGTTTTTGCTTGTGGCCGGATTGAACAAGAAAACGATAATCCAGCAAGCATTTATCAACACCAGAAACCTCTAAAGTGCTTAATTAAACAGTGTCAAAGTAGCGACCACAACAGTACGCGTACTAGAAGATTGCTATCGAAATCCAAGACCATCGGTTTCTGTTACACCCCAAGAACAGCTGGCGCATCAGACAAGTGTCTGGATTCAGCTTACTGTCCTTCTCCAGATTCTTTCGGAGCTGGGGCTTCCTTGATCTCATCACCACCATCTTCCTGCAAGAGTTGGAAAGAGTAGGATTCTTCACCCAGGCTGTCCAGCTCTGATATAGCCTCATCAAAGGCCTGCGACACAAAGGAAAGTACATTTGAGCAAATTCATAAATCACAAGTATATCAAAAGTAGAAGTAATAGAATGTACTAAGTTGCAAATGGCAAGTATAATTAACACATTTCAAGTCCATACGTGAAGGATATGTCAATTTTATATGACATATTACTTGTGGAAGAACAATACTGCATCAGTTACCCTCATGTATGCAGTGATACTAGCAAGTAAGGATCAATGGGTAAAATACAAATCAACAGTTCTCACATATCTCCTTTTTTAGTTCTCACTTCAGTTAAATGTAGGTAGCATAACACAGATCAAGAGGAATTATTTACGGGCCATGTGAAATTCAATCAACATAGTACACCTGAGAAACCACTACAAGATGATTGAGTTCAGATAATATTACTGCAGACATAGGGACACGTCAATTCAGTCAAATAAAATTGGCGTTGAAGCAGACTGCGCAAAGTATTAATTTACGATTTGTCAGATACACATACACAATCCATGATAAATGGCAATATGTAGTGCATCTTCAGATTATGCAGTTCATTAAGTTCTCAGATATGAAAGAAATGCAAGTTTCCTAGCAAAGTATATGCTTCCAAGATGAAGACAAATTGAAGTAATTAGGGAGTTTTACACAAGCAGAATGAGTGTTCCCCACAAGCCTAGATGCTGAAAGTGGATTTGGTTTCCTGCAACTTCATTTTCCAAGCAGAATGAGTTATTGAAATTAAAATTTACGCAAGATGCTTCCACCTATACAGAGATAACATGTTTTCTTTTTATTTTTTCTTGAAATCACTGACAAGTTGATAGAAAGTGAAGCACAAAGATCAGACAAGAATAATACCTCTACAATCAGACTTCAAATGCACCCGTCATAAAGCTTCTTCTCGCAGCTTGTTGTCCTACACAACAGAAGCAACCATTAATGGCACACACCACATTAATGACTAATGCACACACACGAAACAAGATCATTCAAGCGTCGTGTCGAAAGACAACGCTCATAATGCTCTAGCATTTTAAATAATGTCATCTGCGAACTAAGATGCGTATGAAGGACAGAGTTTAAGCTCTCGCTCCGCTGATTACTGCTCAATCCTAAGAAACAACGGCCCGCCAGATATGGGGCACACCACAGCTTCCTCATCTGATACATCTGATGCAGCCACGACTCCTCACTTGTTACTTTATTCCTTTCCAAGAAATCTAGCCATTTGCTCTCATGCTCGGCAATGGAAGAGGAATCATATATGAAAGATCTGAATTCCTCCTTAACCTTGTCATCACTAAGATGACGTACAATGTTCTGCTGAATGTGCCATACACACAGCCTATGGTTCGAGTCAGACCAGATCACCCTGATTGCTCTCTGCATTGCAAGGTCCCCGTCGGTGATCACAGATATTGGGTGCTTCTGGGACATGGCTTCACTGAAGACCTCCAGCATCCACTCGTACACCTCCGTCGTCTCATGGGAAATAATACCACATCCAAAAATAACAGTGCTGCGGTGGTGATTCAACCCAACAAACGGCACAAATGGCAGATTGTACTTATTGGTCCTGTAGGTGCTGTCGAAAACAACAACATCGCCGAAAGCCTTGTAGTCAAGCCGGGATTGACTATCACACCAGAACAGTCCCTTCAGATGATCATCTTTATCAACCAGGTATCTGAAGAAAAAACCTGGATCTCTCTCTTCACGCGCCATCATGTGACGGATCACAGTTTGAGCATCACCGTCAGCAACTGTTTCCTGCTTGTACTGATGGCAGAAATTATAAATGTCCCTTGTCGTGCATCCAACCTTATCGAAACCACCGCATTGCATGCGCAATACATCCATGATTTTGTGTTTGCGGATCCCAGCAGTTTCCATCTCTATAATGTCCGCTTTCTGCTCGGCGCTGATTCTTCTGTGTGAACGTAGCAGGCAAGCAATATCCCCTGGGGCCAGTTTATGCGTGTGTACATCGATAAAATCCTTCACAAACCACTGCCCTGTTTCCTCGGCTCTTGCGATGACCAGTTTGGCTTTACAACCAACACGAGTGATATTCCGTGGCCTCCTCTTCATATCTGCTCTCTTCCTCTTCATGTGCTTCTCTTCACGACAACCTTCGCGACTACACACAAATTTCCTCAAAATTATCTCCTTGTTGGCTTCATCCCACTCAACGTAGCTTCTCCGCACGCTAAATCCTTTCTCAAGAGCATAACTGTTGTAGAAATTGAATCCGTCTTCCTCGCTAACAAACGTCTTGATAACGATCTCATGGTACTCTTTACAATCCCCGCTCATATCAGCCATATCTTCCTGCATATCACATACAAACTAACAATTCATATTTTTAATCACGGTACAAGTATAAAGCAGAAAAGACCGAGGACAATATTATACGTGAATCATTAACGATTTAAAAAAGATTGTATGTACAACTAGTCCTTACCTGATTATATACTACGATATAGAATGGTTAAGTTCATAGCTATAATGGTACCAGTCAAACAAAGCATCCGAGGCCATACACTTGCCATAAATATACAACTAGCCCTACCAGCAATATTGTATCTAGTGGTGAACATGTAATAGCAAGAAGCAACCAGGTTCAGTTTCATGCCAAACTGTTGATCATCTATTAAAAACTGGACTCTCGTATAGTTGATTACAGTATCGCGTTATCTTGCTGATTTATTTGCTGCTCATATATCTGAGCACATGGGTAAGCTGATACAGTGATACTTACGGTACTTTTCATGCATATTTGGAGAAAGCAGCATCAGACTGCAAGCTCAACAGATTCAGAACACTATGTATAAAAATGGAAGACTTGTTTTGGCGGGACTCAGCTAAAGCACAGTACCAAAATAAAACTTACACTGTTACACACTATGTACCAGGTAGGACTTTAAAAATCTAGATATTGTGTTAATATAATTAACAATCTATAATTGCAACAGAAAAAGAAAAAACACTCGCAAAGCTGACACCAAGTTTCAGACTTCAGAGAACAAATGGGTGCACTTGCATGGCAAGAAGCAAGCAGGTTCAGTTTCAGCAGATGTTGTACACAGCAGATAGCTAAAGCATTGACAGACGGTGCCCGAAGAGGTCAAAGCTAATCAAACAGCGGAAAATGATAGGGCTTAGTTCAAGGATTAAGCCAATGTATCAATATTGAAGGACGCCAACACACGATCATTCTTGTCACCATTACCACATGGGCAGGCACCAGATCTTGAGACCCTTACATTAGTAGTATAGATTTACTCAGTAATGCGCGTCGACCGGCCAACCCATCCAATGCTACAAGAGACTCCTTTGATGATACTTTGTGTGCAAATTTTAATACTGTGGTTCCGCAGTGAAGAACAAAGCAATGTGCTGGCTCAATTTTAATACTTTGTGAAGAACAAAGCAATGTGCTGGATCAATTTTAACAAAGCAATCTTAATACTTTGTGTGCAAATTTTATGAATCGGAGCTTACCGACGTCCACAGAAGCGATGCTCCCGGCGATCCCAGCGAAGCTCCGGCTGATTCCCGATACCGAGGGGATGGGCCAGTGACTCCCCCGGCGATCCCCGTGACGGAGGGGAGGGGGTGGCGACGGAGATGAAGGGGCAGTGAATCTCCAGGCGATCCCCGCGACGGAGGAAGGGGCGGCGGCGGCGGCTCTCGGCTGCGGCGGACAAGACGGGTCCCGCGACGGGAGCAGGGCGTGGCGGCTCGCGGCGGAGGAGAGGGGGTGTCGACGCTCGAAGGACAGGCCGGGGCTGTGAGTCCCGCGACGGGGGGAGGGGCGGCGGCTCGCGGTGGCGCCTCGCGGATGCGACGGAGGAGGGGGGTGCGGGGCGGCGGCGGCTCCGGGGCGGCGGCGGCGGCTGAGGGGCGGCGGCTGTCGCTCTGGAAGACGAGTCAACTCGTTTCTGTTCTGGCCCGTTTTTCCTTTTCTATCCCTAATGATTTTGGTTTCATACAGATTCAATGAGTTGGAGTTTAAAAGGTGCTTTCAGAATTATCGTAGTATTGTACAAGTTACAGAAAAAGTTATCACTGATTTAATCAACGGTCAAGAAAAATTAGATTAGACGGAACCACATTTTAGTTAGACGGAACCAAAGTTCCGTGCCAATCACCGTAAAAGAGCTCAGATAGAAATTCGAAGAAAATTCATGCAAAAGTGCTAACTTCTCTGATGGAAGAAATGCACTTATTTTCCTGTTGCATGTAATTATCATGTGTTTAATTTATATTAAGATGTATAAAAATGCACCGTGTGAGCTTTATCAACCTAGAATGCAGCACCAAGGGAACACATGCAGAAGACAAACTACCACGAACGACAACAAAATCTGGTAACCAACAAGACCTGCAAAACTAAAACCAATACAAACTAAATTCATGACGATTCAAAAGCAAACTTAGGTGAAAATTTGATAATCTCAGATATGGTTCACAGTTATACACGCAACAGCTAGTAAGACAAGTGAAAAATACTACTATGTAACTCAAACTAAGTGTTTAGCACTAGGAGGTGACTACCCAATCGTAAAACAAGAAAAATGAGCCAAGCTGCTAGGCCATGGTACGAATTGACTGGCACATACCGTAAGTAACTAGCAAGTACTAGTAGCAAAGAAGCAAGCATTTACACTCTGCATGACAAAAAAAAGGAGGGGATCAAGCAGAGGAATAGGGCATGTGGACATGACATTTGGATTCGAATCCCTGTCCTAACATGTGGCGACATATTAATTCAGATCTGCATCAAAGAACATACATATGTCCTGACATGTGCTTAAGCTACTTCCTCTTCGTACCACTTTCTTAACTGCAAAGAGATCATGGTATATACTAATATACATCATGTTGAATCAAAGAAAAAAATCAGGAAAAACCTATTGTCTAATGTGGAACACAACTTGAGGGAATAAGATAATACACATCCTATGACTATACTAATACATCACATAGGCACATTTTCATTGAAAAATACATCTTGTAGAATAAAGAGAACTTCAGAAAAAACCTACGATCTAATCTGACCCAAAACTTGAGGGAATAAGATAGTACATCGTGTGTATATAATAATACATCACATATACACATTTTCATCGACAAAATACATCCAGCTGAATCAAGAAAAAAATCAGTAAAAACCTACCTTCTAATCTGACCCAAAACATAAGGGAATAAAAAAAGTACATCCTTTGACTATAATAATATATTCCATATGCAAATTTTCATTGAGAAAATACATCAGGTTGAATCAAAAATAGTTTGGGAAAGAACCATATTGTCTAATGTGAAACAAAACTTCAAGGGATGCAAAAGTACTTCCTATGATACAATAATATATCCCATATGCGCAGTTTGATTATGAAAATACATCTACCGAAAAATACATCATGTGAGCGCACTAATGCTAACGCCAGATAACCAAGATGTATATATTACGGAAAATATACATCCTGCCATATAACCCAAAACAGCATTACAACAGCATGACTACGACTGAAAAATACACCTACATACATCTGGTAATGTCCCGTACATGTATTATTGAACGAAATCTACATGTAATACCTGCAGTCTACACCAAAACAGATAAAACACAACTCATGGAGGATGTAAACTGAAGCCGACCCCCCTCCCCCATGAACACGACCGTGCCTGCTCCTACCACCCAGCGCGGAATCGAGCAAAACTAGCAGTGGAGAAGCAATGGCGGAGGCCGCTCGGATTGGAACACTAACCAGCTTCTCGTGCCCGCGGCGTTCCTGCTTGTTTTCTCGGGTTCAGAACGAACAGTCCCCATCTACCGCGGAAACGGAGTTGAGATACTGACACGCACCCAAATTGAAGCTAGCAATCAATGGCCAACCCGAGTCCCTAGACTCTTGGAGACATATCCGCCAGTGTGAGCCTTCTAATTCAGATCTAGCTGCAGCATGCTCCTACCACCCAGCGCCAAATCGCCCGAAATCAAGGAAAACCCAAACCAGAAGTAGAGAAGCAATGGTGGGGGCCGAGCGATTTGAAACACTAACCAGACCGTGGGCGCTTCTTCGCGAGGATGAGCCGCCGATGGTCCTTCACCGACCCTTGCGCGGCGGTCATCGGCCTCCAATGCGTCGAATCAGGAGGTCGCGCTACCGAACGAACCTGTCCTCGTAATCGTCGTGACGTGGTCGAACTGGACGGGCGCTTCGTCCACTAGGACGGCCGCGGCCTGCGGAGCGGCAACGGTGGCCATTGAGGGGCGGCGGAACGCGAGGAGCAGCCGCGGGTACGGCCGCAGCGACATCACGGAGGTGGCGAAAAGCGCACTGGAGTAGGCTGGACCCGCGCAAGTTGCGGCGGAGGAGGGAGGAGCGAGGTGGGAGGACGCGCAGGCCGCGGATGTGGCCATGGCGAGGGTGGTGGGTGGATGAAGCCGAGATAGTGGGGGTGGAGGGATGGATGCAGGGAGAGTCGATCCGCGCGACCCCGTCGTCGATGCTCCCCAATGCTCTCCCACAAGGAGTACACCCGACCCCGGCTGATTTCAGCGGGTCTTCTCGCCGCCGACGAGCCCAATTTACCGGTGGATTCGGGAGCTAGAGTGAGCCAAACCAAGAGGCGGAGAGGGGAATGGAGAGGATGAAGGAAGAGAGGGGCACGGAAGACGGGAAGAGAGACACGCAGTGTCTTTACTTTGGACGGTAGCGCGGTTTCGTTCCAGCCACCAGATGGCAATCGGACGGACGTGAAGGTGGAGCACCGTGTAAGACCAGAGAGTGTCCAGGCAATAATTAGAATTTGGGGATAGCTAAACTACAATAGCATCTAAGATATTCATTTAACTGCTTCTTCAGTTTTTTTTTTCTGCAATATAGGGTGCTCACATAGCCACAAAGGATTAATAAAAAGGAAAAAAAACGTGAAATACATAGTCATGCACAACTAAGCCACTAAGGGGGTGGATTGCATATTCTATCGAAGAATACACGGCCATACGTGTTTTTTGCCACCGTCTTCGACCGTGTACAAACCATTATAAACAAAGGTGTTTGTGTTGCCTAAGAATATATACCACGCACGGGGCCACTGTATACACTGGCATCAAATTCCATTTATTTGTGTCTCTCCTGACATAACAAACATAACATCGCCAAGTTTATCAAATAGTCCTTTGGCGTAAATTTTATGGCTAGATATGCATGGAAGCCTCTAGGGAGTACAACAAAGCAATTATGGTCGATTGAATAGAAATTTGCACAATTAACTCCTTGGACCATCATCAGACGACCATGTTGGATTGATCTGTCAGGTTAAATATACTGTCAGGTTCAGTTAACAGATAAAAGAGAGATTTTCAGAAACACTTAACGTTAAGAAGAAAAGGGGGCCCACAGGATCAACGTCCAGGACGACCTTTTCTGTACGTGACTTATCTCTAAACGCCCTGATCGGGGGCTTCGCTAACCAACTAATGGTTCATGGCCCCCTGTTGCATGCGCACATAAAAGGGGGAGCCCCGGTGGCTAGTGATCTCATCTGTTAGTCGCCTAGTCTCGCTGCTCCCCAATATTCCTAAGGCTCTGCACCGATCGCAGTCCGCGCATAAGCAACGGGAAGGCTGGAACCTCGCCGTGCTGTTCCAGGGCAGTGCAGGTGGCGAGGGGATCAGGAGGATCTCCAGATCGTCATCGACCACAAGTTCGTCATCAACACCGCCACACCAAGCCTGCCTCACGCAGGCGTCAATGGGATCGTCAATGCCCCGTAATGCATCCCTGAACCTCTCTGTTCATGTTCACTAGGTGTTCTAGATGGCTGCCTTTCACGATCTTGTGCTACTCATGAGGTTTTAGACCTAACAATGGTATCAGATGCCTAGTACTGCAAGCACTAGAACCCTAGTGGTGATCTGAGATCACGTTTTTGTATAAAGATCATGTTTTTAGGCAGTTTATGTTGATGTTTAGGCCCTTAGATTATTCCATCTACAAGCAATCTCTTGATGCTATCATGTTTTTAAGCCTCAGATTAGCCCCTGTCCTTGCATGATTAGAGTTTGGGGACTCACCTTACGCCGCCGGGTCGTTGCCTCTCCCTTCGGGGTCCGCCGGAGCAGCGATAGCTCCGGCGAGGGCAAGGATCCCGCGTTGCCGCTCTCTCCCGACGGAGGAGCGCGGATAGACGCGCGGTAATGCGTGGAATGGCTGCCGGCCTCGCCGGTGCGCGCCCCCCCTCGCAGACGGAAACGGCGCTAGTAGCCACGCTCGACGGAGGAGCGCGCCGGACATGGTCCATCGCACGCTGCTCCGGCGAGCGCCGCCACCGCGCCGGCATGATGAAGGGCGCCTCTGGCCGCCGGGCGTGGCCGCCTCGCGGGCCGCCGGCGTGGCCGCCGCCGCTCGGCCGCGGGCATGGACGCCTCGCGCGCCTCGCGTCGCCGGGCTTGGCCGCGTCGCGCCCCTCGCCCGAGCCGCCCCTCTCGTCGGCGCGGCGGCCGGGAGAGGGCGCCGCTCTCTCTCTCTGTCGAATCGGGGGAGAGGAGTGATTTTAGGGTTAGGGCCGGCGGCCGTTTTGTTCTGGACGTGGTCGATCTCGGCCGTCCGTCCCTTCCGACGGTCCAGATGGACGCGGGGCAGTAGCTGGGCTGGGGAGATTTTGGGCTGAATCAGAGAACGGGCTTTCGGCCCAGGTTGTCGACGGTCCAGTTGTTTTGGGCTGCCGAATTTCTCGGTTTTTCTTTTATGTTTTATGTTTTTCCTTTTTTTCAGTGCACCCTTATGTTCTTTAACTCATGTTTATGTACTGTAAAAAAAACAGAAAATAATTGCCTAAAATATGATCATCAAACATGTTATTATGTTCTGGACAGAAATGAACCAACGAGATTTTTTGTTTATAATATTTAACATGTTTTAATGTTGAATTATCAAATTAAGCATCACATATGTTGTTCCTTAAATGATTTAAAGTTGATGTTTATTTTGAGAATGTTATGGCTGCAAAATAATTCTGACCAACGTTGTATTATTTTTGCATGTCAACCCCTAATGTTGGTCTAATTCATGTCATTTCTGCCCAACGGTGTTTGACATAGAATAAGAATTTTATGGCATGTCTATTTTATATTCATGCTTCCGCTGCGATGCGTTATGATGTTGTCGAGCAGTTGACCGGCAGCAACTTTCCTCGTTGGAAGAACTCCATTGAGCTATGTTTGGCTTTCAACGAGTTTGATTATGCCTTAAGGGAGGATAAGCCCGTGGCGCCAGTTGCTGGTGCTACGGGGTATGATGAACTAAAGAAAACTCATGACTCCAAGATGGAGAAGTGGGACAAATCCAATCACGTTGCAATGCTCGTGATGAATTCTTCCATTTCACCTGAGATTATTGGGGCTCTCCCCAAGAAAGATACTGCTAAGGAATTTATGGAAGCCTTGGAGGAGCAATTCAAAGGCTCTGAAAAGGTTTATGCTCATGAGCTTTTTCACAAGCTACTTGGCAAGTATAAAAATGATGGTGATGTTAGGGGACACATACTGAGAATGATAAATGCTTCAAATAAACTGAAGCACCTAAAGTGTGAGCTCAGTGACAACCTCCTTATCATCATGATCTTGGAGTCCCTCCCTGAAGAGTTCGATCAGTTCAAGATCAACTACAATTCCATGAAGGAGAAGTGGACACTTGCTGAGATATCCCCTCGGATTGTCCAGGAAGAAGAACGAATGATGAGGCAGAACAAGGATCAGGCTTTTCATGTTGGCTCCTCAAAGAGAAAGCATGACGGGTCAGGCCCTTCAAAGTCGCCAAAGAAAACCTTCAAGAAGGAAATGCCAAAGTTTAAAGCAAAGGAAAAGGATAATGGACAGTCTTCAGCGCCTACTGATAATGTGTGTTTCCACTGTAAGAAGGAAGGCCATTACAGGAAGGACTGTCATGAATACCTCAAGTGGATGATGAAGAAAGGTACAGATGAAATCACGTTTGTTGATGAAATGTTATATACTGATTTCTCTTGTACATCATGGTGGATTGATTCAGGTGCAACTGCTCACGTTGCTAATTCTATGCAGGGATCAAATATGATCCAAACCATAACAAGTGGGGCAAGACGACTTAGAGTTGCAAATGGAGTTGAAGTTGATGTCGAAGCTGTTGGGTCACTCACCTTGGAGCTCCACACCGGCTTTCACCTTCATTTAAATAATGTTCTTTATGTACCTACTTTAAGTAGGAATTTAATTTTAGTTTCTTGTCTCGATGATAACATGTATGAGTGCAAGTTTGGTAACAAACAATTTGTTTTAAACTATTGTAATAATGATGTTGGCCTCGGTGTCAGACGAGGCAAACTATATATGTTATCTATGAATGATTATGTTTTGCATGTGAGTAATGTTTCGAATGTTGAGAAGAAATGGAAGGGTACTAGCACTTCTTCGAAATTGTGGCACTATCGTTTAGGCCACATTTCGAGGGGGAGAATGGAAAGACTTATTAAAAATGATGTACTCCTCCCATTAGACTTCTCTGATGCGGACAAATGTGTTGATTGCATCAAGGGTAAATATGCAAAAACAATTAAGAAAGGAGCGGTAAGAGCCATGAGTGTCCTCGAACTCATACATACTAACATATGCGGACCTCTTAATGTTAAGTCTATAGATGGTTTTGATTCGTTCATCACCTTCACAGACGACTTTTCTCGTTATGGGTACATTTACCCTATACGTGATCGATCGGAAGCTTTGGACAAATTTAAAGTGTTCAAAGCCGAAGTTGAGAACCAACTGAATGCAAAAATTAAAGTTGTACGATCTGATCGCGGGGGAGAGTATTACGGTAGGCACGCTCCTTATGGGCAAATTCCAGGACCTTTTGCTAAGTTCCTAGCTGAGAATGGAATTGTTGCCCATTATTCAATGCCTGGTGAACCTCAACAAAATGGTGTGGCTGAGCGCCGCAATCGCATGCTTTTGGATATGGTGCGTAGCATGCTCAGTCATGCAAGTTTGCCGGTAAGCCTATGGATGGAGGCATTGAAGACGGCTGCACATATTTTAAATCTTGCTCCCACTAAGTCAGCACCGAACACACCTCACGAGATGTGGACGGGAAAGAAACCGAGCTTGAACTATTTACATGTGTGGGGTTGTCCTGCTGAAGCTAGAATTTTCAATCCACAACTTAAGAAGTTAGATCCAAAAACGGTTACTTGTTTCTTCGTTGGATACCCGCACAGGGGAAAGGGATACCGTTTCTATTGCCCCGGTCATACCACTAAGTACGTGGAGACCCGGCAAGCGGTATTTTTTGAGGATAATGAAGTTACTGAAATAAGGAAGATTGATCTTGAGGAAAAACGGGTGTGTGCTTGATGTCTACGCCCCCTCCTTTTCCTGTAGACAGTGTTGGGCCTCCAAGAGCAGAGGTTTGTAGAACAGCAGCAAGTTTTCCCTTAAGTGGATCACTCAAGGTTTATCGAACTCGGAGGAAGAGGTCAAAGATATCCCTCTCATGCAACCCCGCAACCACAAAGCAAGAAGTCTCTTGTGTCCCCAACACACCTAATAGGTGCACTAGTTCGGCGAAGAGATAGTGAAATACAGGTGGTATGAATATATATGAGCAGTAGCAACGGTGCGAAAATAACTTGGCGTGTAGTTGATGGTGGTAGTATTGCAGCAGTAGTAACGCAGCAAAACAGAAACAAGCAGCGATAGCAGTATTTAGGAACAAGGCCTAGGGATTACACTTTCACTAGTGGACACTCTCAACATTGATCGCATAATAAATAACTCTTTCTCATATGTGCTACATACACTCTTTTGTTGGATGATGAACACATTGCGTAGGATTACACGAACCCTCAATGCCGGAGTTAACAAGCTCCACAATTCAATGTTCATATTTAAATAACCTTAGAGCATAATAGATCATTGCAAAATAAACCAAGAACTAACATAGTGCACACACTGTCCACATTACACTATGAAGGAGGAATAGATCACATCAATACTATCATAATGATAATTAACTCCACAATCTACAAGAGATCATGATCATAGCCTACGACAAGAACCACATGGTGCACACACTAGTCACCTTTACACCATGCAGGAGGAATAGACTACTTTAATAACATCACATGAGTAGCACACAACTAGTAGCTATACAAAGCTCATATGAATCTCAATCATGTAAAGCAGCTCATGAGATCATTGTATTGAAGTACATAGGAGAGAGATTAACCACATAGCTACCGGTACAGCCCCGAGCCTCGATGGAGAACTACTCCTCCTCATGGGAGACAAAGCGTTGATGAAGATGGCGGTGGTGTTGATGGAGAAGCCTTCCGGGGCACTTCCCCGTCCCGGCGGCGTGCCGAAACAGACTCCGTCCCCGCATCTTGGCTTCGCATGGCGGCGGCTCGAAGGTTTCGTGGTTTCGTCTATCGTATCGGGTTTTCGCGACGGAGGCTTTAAATAGGCGAAGAGGCGGCGCAGAGGGGAAGGGGTGCCCACACCATAGGGTGGCGGCCCCCCGGCCGCGCCGGCCTAGGGTTTGGTGGGCCTGCCCCCTCTTCTCGTGTGTTCTGGATGCTTCCGGTGAAAATAGGAACTGGGCGTTGATTTCGTCCAATTCCGAGAATATTTCGTTACTAGGATTTCTGAAACCAAAAACAGAAAACAGAACAGAACTGCACTTCGGCATCTTGTTAATAGGTTAGTTCCGTAAAATGCACGAATATGACATAAAGTGTGCATAAAACATGTAGATAACATCAATAATGTGGCATGGAACATAAGAAATTATCGATACGTCGAGACGTATCAGCATCCCCAAGCTTAGTTCTGCTCGTCCCGAGCAGGTAAAACGATAACACGTATACTGGAGTGACATGCCATCATAACCTTGATCATACTATTTGTAAAGCATATGTAGCGAATGCAGCGATCAAAACAATGTATATGACATGAGTAAACAAGTGAATCATATAGCAAAGACTTTTCATGAATAGCACTTCAAGACAAGCATCAATAAGTCTTGCATAAGAGTTAACTCATAAAGCAATAATTCAAAGTAAAGGCATTGAAGCAACACAAAGGAAGATTAAGTTTCAGCGGTTGCTTTCAACTTGTAACATGTATATCTCATGGATATTGTCAACATAGAGTAATATAATAAGTGCAATAAGCAAATATGTAGGAATCAATGCACAGTTCACACAAGTGTTTGCTTCTTGAGGTGGAGAGAAATAGGTGAACTGACTCAACATTGAAAGTAAAAGAATGGTCCTCCATAGAGGAAAAGCATCGATTGCTATATTTGTGCTAGAGCTTTGATTTTGAAAACATGAAACAATTTTGTCAACGGTAGTAATAAAGCATATGTATCATGTAAATTATATCTTACAAGTTGCAAGCCTCATGCATAGTATACTAATAGTGCCCGCACCTTGTCCTAATTAGCTTGGACTACCGGATCATCGCAATGCACATGTTTTAACCAAGTGTCACAAAGGGGTACCTCTATGCCGCCTGTACAAAGGTCTAAGGAGAAAGCTCGCATTGGATTTCTCGCTATTGATTATTCTCAACTTAGACATCCATACCGGACAACATAGACAACAGATAATGGACTCCTCTTTTATGCATAAGCATGTGGCAACAATTAATAATTTTCTCATATGAGATTGAGGATATTTGTCCAAAACTGAAACTTCCACCATGGATCATGGCTTTAGTTAGCGGCCCAATGTTCTTCTCTAACAATATGCATGCTTAACCATAAGGTGGTAGATCGCTCTTACTTCAGACAAGACGAACATGCATAGCAACTCACA
The DNA here is from genome assembly GCA_030979885.1 of Lolium multiflorum. Taxonomy (NCBI): domain Eukaryota; kingdom Viridiplantae; phylum Streptophyta; class Magnoliopsida; order Poales; family Poaceae; genus Lolium; species Lolium multiflorum. Next base: position 24,128,067 of record CM061753.1, on the reverse strand, counting down.
TGAAATTCAACAAAGAGTAGTTGATGGCGTCCCCGAAACATGGTTATCGCACAACAAGCAACTTAATAAGAGATAAAGTGCATAATTACATATTCAATACCACAATAGTTTTTAAGCTATTTGTCCCATGAGCTATATATTGCAAAGGTGAATGATGGAATTTTAAAGGTAGCACTCAAGCAATTTACTTTGGAATGGCGGAAAATACCATGTAGTAGGTAGGTATGGTGGACACAAATGGCTTAGTGGTTGGCTCAAGTATTTTGGATGCATGAGAAGTATTCCCTCTCGATACAAGGTTTAGGCTAGCAAGGCTTATTTGAAACAAACACAAGGATGAACTGTGCAGCAAAACTCACATAAAAGACATATTGTAAACATTATAAGACTCTACACCGTCTTCCTTGTTGTTCAAACACAATACTAGAAATTATCTAGACCTTAGAGAGACCAATTATGCAAACCAAATTTTAGCATGCTCTATGTATTTCTTCATTAATGGGTGCAAAGCATATGATGCAAGAGCTTAAATATGAGCACAACAATTGCCAAGTATCACATTATCCAAGACATTATAGCAATTTACTAGATGTAGCATTTTCCAATTCCAACCATATAACAATTTAACAAAGAGGAAACTTCGCCATGAATATTATGAGCTAAGAACACATGTGTTCATACGAACCAGCGGAGCGTGTCTCTCTCCCACACAAGCATGATGTAATCCAATTTATTCAAACACAAACGAAAACAAAGGCACACAGACGCTCCAAGCAAAGCACATAAGATGTGACGGAATAAAAATATAGTTTCAGGGAGGAACCCGATAATGTTGTCGATGAAGAAGGATGCCCAAGGCATCCCCAAGCTTAGACGCTTGAGTCTTCTTGATATATGCAGGGGTGAACCACCGGGCATCCCCAAGCTTAGAGCTTTCACTCTTCTTGATCATAGTATATCATCCTCCTCTCTTGACCCTTGAAAACTTCCTTCACACCAAACTCGAAACAAACTCATTAGAGGGTTAGTGCATAATCAAAAACTCACATGTTCAGAGGTGACACAATCATTCTTAACACTTCTGGACATTGCTCAAAGCTACTGGAAGGTAATGGAACAAAGAAATCCACCCAACACAGCGAAAGAAGCAATGCGAAATAAAAGGCAGAATCTGTCAAAACAGAACAGTCCGTAAAGACGAATTTTAAAATGGCACCAGACTTGCTCAGATGAAAATTCCCAAATTGAATGAAAGTTGCGTGCATATCTGAGGATCACTCACGTAAATTGGCATAATTTTCTGAGTTACCTACAGAGAATTTTACCCAGATTCGTGACAGCAAAGAAATCTGAAACTGCGCAGTAATCCAAATCTAGTATGAACTTTACTATCAAAGACTTTACTTGGCACAACAAAACACAAAACTAAGATAAGGAGAGGTTGCTACAGTAGTAAACAACTTCCAAGACACAAATATAAAATAAAATACTGTAGCAAAATAACACATGGGTTATCTCCCAAGAAGTTCTTTCTTTATAGCCGTTAAGATGGGCTCAGCAGTTTTAATGATGCACTCGCAGAAATAGTATTTGAAGCAAAAGAGAGCATCAAGAGGCAAATTCAAAACACATTTAAGTCTAACATGCTTCCTATGAAAAGGAATCTTGTACACAAATAAATTCATGAAGAGCAAAGTAACAAGCATAGGAAGATAAAACAAGTGTAGCTTCAAAATTTCAGCACATAGAGAGGTGTTTTAGTAACATGAAAATTTCTACAACCATATTTTCCTCACTCATAATAACTTTCAGTAGCATCATGAGCAAACTCAACAATATAACTATCACATAAAGCATTCTTATCATGAGTCTCATGCATAAAATTATTACTCTCCACATGAGCATAATCAATTTTATTAGATGTAGTGGGAGCAAATTCAACAAAGTAGCTATCATTATTATTCTCATCAAGTGTTGGAGGCATAGTATAATCACAACAAAATTTACTCTCCATAGTAGGTGGCACCAAAAGACCACTATCATTATAATCATCATATATGGGAGGCAAAGTATCATCAAAGAAAATTTTCTCCTCAATGCTTGGGGGACTAAAAAGATCATGAAAACCAGCTTCCCAAGCTTAGAACTTTCTATATCATTATCAACAATGGTGTTCAAAGCGTTCATACTAATATTACTACCAACATGCAAATAAGATTCCATAGGTTTTTTAATTTTCGCATCAAACAATCCATGTTTTAAATCAGGAAATAGAATAAGAAGCTCATTCTTGTCCATTATGTCAAACTAGTGTAAACAAGAAACAAAAAGATGCAATTGCAGGATCTAAAGGAAATAGCTTCGAGTACTTACAACGCGAAAATAGCTTAGTAGCCGAGATTCGGAGTGTGAGTACCTTTACCTTTCCTCCCCGGCAACGGCGCCAAAAATACTTGATGCTGTCCAGGACTGGCGCGTGGTTGACGAGGGAGGAAATCCCTGTGTAGCCGGCAACGGCGCCATAAAATAGCTTGATGTCTACGCCCCCTCCTTCTGTAGACAGTGTTGGGCCTCCAAGAGCAGAGGTTTGTAGAACAGCAGCAAGTTTTCCCTTAAGTGGATCACCCAAGGTTTATCGAACTCAGGGAGGAAGAGGTCAAAGATATCCTCTCATGCAACCCCGCAACCACAAAGCAAGAAGTCTCTTGTGTCCCCAACACACCTAATAGGTGCACTAGTTCGGCGAAGAGATAGTGAAATACAAGTGGTATGAATATATATGAGCAGTAGCAACGGTGTCAGAAAATAACTTGCTGGCGTGTAGTTGATGGTGGTAGTATTGCAGCAAAAGTAACAAAGTAAAACAAGCAGCGATAGCGATATTTAGGAACAAGGCCTAGGGATTACACTTTCGCTAGTGGACACTCTCAACATTGATCGCATAATAAATAACTCTTTCTCATATGTGCTACATACACTCTTTTATTGGATGATGAACACATTGCGTAGGATTACACGAACCCTCAATGCCGGAGTTAACAAGCTCCACAATTCAATGTTCATATTTAAATAACCTTAGAGCATAATAGATCATTGCAAAATAAACCAAGAACTAACATAGTGCATACACTGTCCACATTACACTATGAAGGAGGAATAGATCACATCAATACTATCATAATGATAATTAACTCCACAATCTACAAGAGATCATGATCATAGCCTACGACAAGAACCACATGGTGCACACACTAGTCACCTTTACACCATGCAGGAGGAATAGACTACTTTAATAACATCACATGAGTAGCACACAACTAGTAGCGATACAAAGCTCATATGAATCTCAATCATGTAAAGCAGCTCATGAGATCATTGTATTGAAGTACATAGGAGAGAGATTAACCACATAGCTACCGGTACAGCCCGAGCCTCGATGGAGAACTACTCCTCCTCATGGGAGACAGCAGCGTTGATGAAGATGGCGGTGGTGTTGATGGAGAAGCCTTCCGGGGCACTTCCCGTCCCGGCGGCGTGCCGGAACAGAGACTCCTGTCCCCCGATCTTGGCTTCGCGATGGCGGCGGCTCGAAGGTTTCGGGTTTCGTCGATCGTCGGGTTTTCGCGACGGAGGCTTTAAATAGGCGAAGAGGCGGCAGAGGGCGAAGGGGTGCCCACACCATAGGGTGGCGCGGCCCCCCGGCCGCGCTGCCTAGGGTTTGGTGGGCCTGCCCCCTCCGGTCCTTCTCGTGTGTTCTGATGCTTCCGTGAAAATAGGAACCGGGCGTTGATTTCGTCCAATTCCGAGAATATTTCGTTACTAGGATTTCAAAACCAAAAACAGCAAAACAAGAACTGCACTTCGGCATCTTGTTAATAGGTTAGTTCCTAAAATGCACGAATATGACATAAAGTGTGCATAAAACATGTAGATAACATCAATAATGTGGCATGGAACATAAGAAATTATCGATACGTCGGAGACGTATCAGTGCTCCATCCCCGATTATCCAAGAGGTCGTTCTACCGATGCATAGGAGAATCACTTCTCATGTTGAGGCTGAACCTCACAGTTCTGGTCCTCAACCTGATGGTGATCCTGAACCTAATGATAACGGAAATCCAGAAGGTGAAGAAAATCACCAGTCGGATAATGAAGAAGATCCTCATAATAATAATGCCACTCCACCACCATCTCCTGTGAGAAGATCACATCGAGAAAGAAGAAAAGCCATCTCAGATGATTATATCACCTACATGAGTGAGGATGTAGATGATATAGGAAAGGTGGAAGATCCAACCTCATACAAGGAGTCCATTAAGAGTTTGAATTCGTCTAAGTGGCAAATCGCCATGGAAGACGAGTTGAAATCTATGAGCTCAAATGATGTTTGGGACTTAGTAGAAGTTCCTAATGATGCCAAAAGAGTAGGCTGCAAATGGGTCTACAAAACTAAGTACGACCCCAAAGGGAACATCGAAAGGTTCAAAGCTAGACTTGTGGCAAAAGGATTCACGCAAAGAGAAGGAATCGATTACAATGAGACTTTCTTTCCTGTGTCATCTAAAGATTCTTTTAGGATCGTCATGGCTCTAGTAGCTCATTTCGACCTAGAATTGCATCAAATGGACGTTAAGATGACATTTCTAAATGGCGACCTTAATGAAGATGTGTACATGACTCAGCCGGAAGGTTTTGTTGTGGAAGGAAAGGAATATTTAGCATGTCGTCTGAAGAAATCCATCTATGGCTTGAAGCAAGCTTCAAGACAGTGGTACCTCAAGTTCGATAAGATTATTAGAACTTTTGGTTTTACTGAAAATGTTAAGGACAACTGCATTTATCTTAAGTTTAAGGGCAGTAGGTTCACAATATTAGTCCTGTATGTGGATGACATATTATTGGCATGCAGTGATAAGGATATGCTGCACGAGACCAAAAATTTTCTGTCTTCCAATTTTGATATGAAAGATCTCGGTGAAGCTTCATATGTCCTCGGCATTGAGATTTATCGAGATAGGTCTAAAGGTGTGTTGGGACTATCACAAAAGGCATACTTTGAGCAAGTACTAAAGAAATTCAATATGCATAAGTGCTCTGGCTCACCTGCCCCAGTAGTTAAGGGCGATAAGTTTGGGACATTTCAATGTCCGAGGAACCAAATTGAAACTGATCAGATGAAGTCGGTTCCTTATGCTTCAGTTGTCGGAAGCATCATGTATGCACAAGTTTGTACACGCCCTGACTTGGCTTTTATAACCGGGATGCTTGGCAGATTCCAATCAAATCCAGGACTAGACCACTGGAAGGCCGCAAAGAAAGTCTTGCGTTATATGCAAGAGACAAAAGGGTACATGCATACGTACAGAAGGTCTGATAACCTACAAGTTGTTGGTTATTCAGATTTTGATCATGCCGGTTGTGTGGATAGTAAGAAATCCACGTCAGGTTATATATTCACACTTGCCGGAGGAGCTATATCGTGGAAAAGCTCCAAACAAACGATAGTTGCTTCATCTACGATGCAAGCAGAGTTTGTAACATGTTATGAGGCCACTGGGTAGGCTGTATGGCTAAAGAATTTCATTCCCGGACTTAAAGTGGTCGACAGCATTTCAAAACCACTTCTATTGTACTGCGATAATGAACCCGCAGTTTTCTATGCGAATAACAACAAGTCAAGTGATGCTTCCAAACACATTGACATTAAGTATCATGTTGTGATGCATAGGATCCAGGATCAAACAACTAATGTTAAGCATATAAGTATGACTCGTATGCTTGCGGATCCGCTAACGAAAGGCTTACCACCCAGAATTTTTCGTGAACATGTTGCCGGCATGGGATTACTGGAAGCCTTATGATTTTGGAATAAAGGGACCACAATAAGAAGCACTCCCAATAAGTATTATGTTATCCAATTCGAAATAGGCTGGTATGCTATAAGTGTTGAGGTTTATTATTTCTATGGAGAATGGGCAAATGAAGCTAACCTAACGATCAAGGGGGAGAATGTTGGATTGATCTATCAGGTTAATATACTATCAGGTTCAGTTAACAGATAAAAGAGAGATTTTCAGAAACACTTAACGTTAAGAAGAAAAGGGGGCCCATAGGACCAACGTCCAGGACGACCTTTTCTGTACGTGACTTATCTTTAAACGCCCTGATCGGGGGCGTCGCTAACCAACTAATGGTTCATGGCCCCCTGTTGCATGCGCACATAAAAGGGGGAGCCCCGGTGGCTACCGATCTCATCTGTTAGTCGCCTAGTCTCGCTGCTCCCCAATATTCCTAAGGCTCTGCACCGATCGCAGTCCGCGCATAAGCAACGGGAAGGCTGGAACCTCGCCGTGTTGTTCCAGGGCAGTGCAGGTGGCGGCCCGAGGGGATCAGGAGGATCTCCAGATCGTCATCGACCACAAATTCGTCATCAACACCGCCACACCAAGCCTGCTCACGCAGGGGTCGATGGGATCGTCAATGCCCCGTAATGCATCCCTGAACCTCTCTGTTCATGTTCACTAGGTGTTCTAGATGGCTGCCTTTCACGATCTTGTGCTACTCATGAGGTTTTAGACCTAACAATGATCACGCAGATTGAAATCAGTTTATATTTGGAATAGCAATGTCTTGATAGAAAACTAGTGCTAGGTCAATATATTTTACAAGGTGGTATACTAAACCTGTGGTTGATAAACTTGTGTTGCATTATGAGTAGTTATTCATCAACTCATGGTGCGGCACTAAATCTGAATTACAAAACTCTATTACACGCTTACACTAAGATTCTCGCTTAAGATTAGGTTCTAGTACTATATTAGTCATATCGTGAATAGCAGAACTTTGTTACGCTAACATTCTATGTTGTGTTTTAGGGCTAGGTAAGGTCACCACTTATCCCTCAAGGTAACGATATCAGGAAAACTTCACATAAATAAATAACAAGCATTTAACCAAAAGTGCAAATTACGGGCAACCAAACACTGCGGTCCGCCTTTTGCTATGATGCAGGAAAATTATTATGGGTAACCAAAGTAGCAGCAAAACATGACCCAAATGCTGCATGCGCGGGTACAGCTTTGTGTCGGAACAATGATGCTTAGAAGCCCAAAATGGCTCCGAGCAACGAGGGATGAAGCTAGGAATATATTTTTGGCACTAGGGTCATCTCTAATTCCTCCATTTTCCATTAGTGACATGCTGTATAAGTTGATAGTATTTAACACTAATTAGTGAAAGTTTTGTTAATATCCATTGGTGTCAGCTGACACCATTGCCTACAAGGGAGCTCCATTCCTACGAGCAACCAAACGTACCCTTCGCAGTCTTAGGAAACTCGGTGTGCACCCAACGACATCGATGGCTGTATGAAGCTAGCATTTTACGGTTGGAGAAACCGATCAAATCAAATGAATTAACAGCAACATTACTCTCTTGGAGGAGGGTTGGTGAAGCCGTGAAGGGAGATATATACTAGCTATCGATATATATATATATCACGTACTGGTGCCACAACACTCGTGTACGTCATTCAACAGTTTCTTCCCCAATGCTAGAACTTGACCATCGTCGTACAATATCCTCCTGGTGCACAATGAGGGCTAGCTACCTAGGAATTGGAGGCGTTGGGGAGCACAACGGTAGTGTTTGAGGGCTCAAGTTTTCATGATCTCATTCTTTTATCGCTTTTTTTCTGCCTTAGTCGACGCATATCCTCAAAACAATTTCTTCAGGCACAGCGTTTTGCAGTGGGTCACAGCCTACCAGTGCTAAAAATGCAAATTAAGCATACATATAGCCACATTGCTGATAGCCAACTCAGATCGGTTGCCAACAACAACTACCGATTGAGACAGGAATAAGGCCGTGGTAGTCGTGGCTGCTCCTTGGCCACCATGCCCGTGACCGCTGGCTAGCTCCTTGTCCTGCTGTTGCTCTAGTGTTCTGTACTCGACTTGCCATATCTGTGCAGCGGTCCAGTTTGGTTATACAGTAATGCTAGCAAAAGGATATGTGTGTTGCAACGGTTCTAAAATAAATCAATCATCATAGGTTTTAAGTGTACTCTGATTTTGATTGTATCTTGTTTTAGAAGTATGTTTTTTTTTGCACTATACAAAAATCCTCACAAAAGGGAAAGAAAAACGTAATACTAATTTTTGTCAAAGAGTACGAAATCTTTATGGAAAGGATCACTTGTTAAATCACATGGAAGAAAAATCTTGTTAGGTTACAAATGAATTAATTCAAATGGAAATCCTGGTTCAATTTTCAACAAACGAAAAGCCCACAAAGGAGGTTAAAAGTGGCGGGTTATGTTGCACGATTATTACATCTTATATCCTCACGATATAACGATTTGCAAGTAGCTAAGACACATCTACACAAATATAATGAAGGAAAAATATAAGAGCAAAAGTCTTGTAGCAGCAACATCCCGTCGGGGCATACCGCCGGAAACCTGGGGACTGATGGCAACCGCGCAAATCAACCAAATCATCCAGAGTCATACACAGAGAGCCTAGGAAGCGCGTCGTGGTGGTGGTTATGGAGCAACAAAGTCTCGCATTATTAGCAACAACGGCGAACCAGGGCCATGAGATTAGGTCCTCGAATTTCTCCTTGGGGATGTGCAGCGGTCACTAGACGCTGATGACCTTAGAGAGCGAGCAGCTCGCAACAACCTCCACGAACCAGACCCCCTAACCGGTACAGTCTACAACAAGCTCGCAGGAGGACGGCTTCGTGATGCGTCCGACAAAAAATTAGTAGGGCACCAGCAACCCTGACTTGAGCTTCGCCATGGCCGCAACATCGCATCGGAGGCCGGCCGTGGCGCAGTGGTGGGTAATTGGGGATGGGACGTGGTGGCAGATGTAGAGTACCTGATGGAGATGGACGACGGCAGACTGGCCGGCTGCTCCCCGGTAGCGGGCTAGCGGCAGGGCGGAGGCTGCGACTCACGTCTTCTTAGGTAGGGGTTGGATAAGAAAAAGTATTTGTCGAGAGCCTTGTCAATCCGTGCACATGGCGGCCGATTGGGCGGGGAGGTGGTCGATCTCCGGGGTGTCGGGATCTCGCGCTGGACCGGCCGAGTCCTGATATACTGCATCCTGCCTAAAATATGTCGCATATAAAGTTTGGTAAAAGTTAAATTTTGTAAAGTTTAATTATGTATATTGATAAAATATAAATTCTATGGTGATAGATATTTTTAATAACAATTCATCCATCCTGATCAGAAGGTGGTAAATAAATGGAACCAAACAGTCAGAACCAAAAATGTTGAACCGGAGCCAAAGTTTGTTGGACCAGCACCAATAATATAATTTACGAAAATTATAAAAAACGAGAGTCCTTTTCAATGGCCGAAATTGCACAAATCTTAAAGCAACAAACAATAAATATCTCGAAGCAGCAAGCAATTGAACATCGGTTTTGCTAATCCTCAGTAAACTCAGACTTAACTTAGAGCTTAATAGACCATATGACTGTTACTAGACCATGATAGCGCGCGTTGCCGCGCCCGCCCCTATACAATTAGTAGTGAGCTGAGTAGAAATTTGTCAAGACTTGGTGCAACATGTAGGCCATATGCATTTGCCAGGCTCTTTGTGGATAGTTTCCATTCTTTCGTGAGTATATCCCATATTTGAGAAAATATTTAATGGTATTTATGGACAAGTAATTATTAGTTAGGACATTAATTAATTTGATGTCTCTTAAAATTAATATTGATAAATAACGTGCATGCTGCATAGATCTTCATTTTTTGAAGTACTTTTATTTTTATTTACAACCAATCATTTCATATACATATGATAACAAGTTGCATTAGGCTAACCGAAATTTTGCATCATAAATTAAACAATTGGAAGAATTTTGATGACTTAGACAAGGTTACTACGCACATTGCATATGATACTTAGCAGCCGGTGATATAATAAGCTGCCGTTCCAGAAAACCAGATATATAAGCATCATGAAGTTCCATAACAAATTGAGCTTCTCCGCAGCCGCATACGTAAGTACTAACAAGCTACAATACATACAGAGTCCGTCCTATATTAATATCATGATGTGTATAAAGGTAGAGCTTATTGCGGGCACTGCTTGAATGAGTTCCAGAAATAATTAGTGAACCGTACAAAGTGGATGGGATAATAACACTTACATGCATTAGTATCAAGGTACACTATCTCCTACCTCCTGGTATTTTGTACTTACACTGTTCTTTGGTAAGTCAATTTTGATGTCCAAAATATCTTCTTTTACGGAACAAAGGGAGTACTAAGTAAGGAACATTACAAAAATATCGTATGGAAGGAAACTGAGGTGAAACCAAAGGGAATAGGAATTCTGCTTGCTTGTAAATTACCTCGGGTTTAGTTTGCATATTTTATTCCCTTCTCTTACAAAAATGACTCTGACCGTCTACTTGCCCAAAGTACATAAACGACAACTCCATATCCAAACATTGGCAATTATGCACCACTCCATACTACATCCGTAGAGTCCACTTTAATTATTTCTGATTACAATGGCACACAAGAAATACATGTGAAACATATATCAATAAATAAATGCAAAGAAAAATTATATGTGAAGGTTAATCAAAAGAGTATCATCATGTTTATATAGAAATCAAGAGTAGCATGCATATATAGAAATCTTAATTGCATGGCCTTTGGTATTTGATTCTTGGTAACAGAAGTAGCACCTGCATGATAGAGAGTCTGAAGCTATTTTTTAAACAATTGGAGAAAGTGTTGTATGCTCTATTTTTATCTCTGAAGATACACAACAAATATGTTCTGCGTGTGATCAAACGATAGGCTCACTCACGAGCGCAACAAATTATGGCCCAAAGGTCCCTTAAGCAAGCATAACCCAGAAGAAGAGCTGCAGCTGACATTCATAATCCTTTTTTCCTTTGCGTGATCTGCACGAATAGTACATATGCCATGATAAGCTCATTTGTGAATGCTACCTAAATTCAATTGCTAGAATCTCAAGAAAGATATATTTTTAGATATTCATGGGGAAGAATGTTCTTACCATCATATGAATTCATTCAGATCTGATAAACAATACAAATTTTCCAAGTTGCTAAAAAGGCCCATTATCAAGAATACCTTGGAAGCAACAAATATCCAACAATCCGTTCTTGTTTGCAGGATCTATAGAAGCAGTAGATATGCCATTTGATCCAATGGGAAATGAAATAGGAGACTGTGTGTGCAAACAACAATGACAACATGTGTGCTGCTATGTATCTCACTTCACACCTGAAAAAACACATCTCGTTCATAATCTGTCTTATTAATGGTGAACTTGATCAGTAAAGCCGAATTCCTAAGCAAATCAATACCTATCAATGTCAGTGTTACATGAAGAATAAGCTGGGTAGTGAAATATATGCAAATCAACGTTGTAGTGAAGAATCTATGTTGGTCACTTTCCTTTTTCTTGTAACAGCAAGAAAGTATCCTTCGATTACAAGATTTGCCTGTCATCAAGTGGCTATGAAGCAAGCTTAGAAAGTTAAAAATGACTCTAATAATGATAGCTTTAATTCAGAGACTGGAATATTCAGATGATTATTTAGATAGTAAGGCGATTGAATTTTTTTTTGCATACCAGTAAACTGTACATATTTGAAGATTTAATAAGAAGTACTTTAATTTCTTGCAAATACGGGTCGTGCATGGCTGCATGCCATGGGATTCACAAACAACAGGAAGCCTGATCCACATAAACAAGTGAAAGTATGGTTCAGAAAAGTGCCTTCAGATAAGTCAACCATGGAGGAAGGGGAAAATGAGCATCGGAAGGGGCTGTAGTGAGGCGTTACAAAGGAACTCACCAGTCACCAACTTCAGTTCTCAAGCACCGAAGCGATGAGGTCATTGTGGTTGCTGAGCGTCAGGCGAGGCGAACATTGGTGCCCAAAATTAGCGAGGAGCTGGTGGTCGAGAGATCGGAGACAACGAAATCGATGGACGTGGAGCATCAACGTTACTGCAGCCTACCAAGTGGCTCACCGGCCACGGCACGACGTCCATGGAGTTGCATCTTGCGGACGGGGTTGGAAGCAACATCGGTGGCCATGCCATCCAGCGAAGAGGGAGCGGAGGGGGCGACCAAGAAAGTCACGACGCGAGAATATATGGACGAAAAGAGGAGGGAACACAGAGCGCGCACCACCACTACCAGCTGCATTTAGCCGCCAGTTCAGATCCGCCGCAATTATTTCGTCGCATTTAGCCAAGGGGCATTGAAGACGGAGGTTGCAACAACGCAACGCCGATCGGAAGACCCGGCAAGAACCACTCTATGCCGCGTAGCCTGTTGGGTTTCAGCCCGGTTGACCAGAGGACGCCGAAGTCATTATCCAGAGTAGAAGCCCTTCTACGTTGGGCCGATCGGGACGAGCGGAGTCACGCGTTGGAAAAGACCGACCAGAAGATGTGAGACGTCCAACTTCGAGATCGAACGGCTGGTAACATCAAATTGCTGTGGTGGCTCCTAGGTAGACAAGTTATACTGTTACTTAATGTATTAGGCGGAGATTCGTGCGTTTGTTTTCCTTTTGAGTTTTATCGGTTCGCTCGACGGCTAGTAGCAAAGTCACCTACACCCATCGATCGTGTTGTAATGTACATACACACGTAGCAGTGGGAGTTTTTTTTTTTGTGAAAGAGATATATATTGATTAAACCATGGAATTACAATCTCGCCGACAAAGCATCGGAATGTTTTCTGGTCCTGACCTTAGCCAGACCTCAGAACGCATCGAAGTGCGCCCAACAGCAGCTAAAGCGTGGCTAACTAAATTTTGCTCCCGCTTAATCTGAACTAACTTCACATCCACGGACTCCCTGATCAGAAGCTTGATTTCTCCAACTAGGGCAGACAAAGAAGATCTATCTCCCTCTCCAGATGACACCAATCTGACCACTTCGGACGCATCCGTTTCGACAATCACCGGTAGATTAGACCACTGCTTCGCCAAAGCTATACCCTCCATCACAGCTGCTAGTTCAGCTTCCAGCGCACATGAACAGTTGTTCAGGTAACGGCAGGAAGAGAAAATGATTTCACCTTCAGAGTTTCGCAACACCATCCCCGCGCCTCCAACTCCTTCCGCCTGCATGTACGAGCCATCGACATTGAGCTTGACCCAACCAGGGGACGGAGCTTGCCATCTCATGAATGTTTCATCTCTCTGCTTCTTCTTTTGTTGGTATGCACCTTGCTTGTCCCCAGGATATTGCACCACCATCTTCCCCTTTATAACGTCAGCTTGTGGAAATTGTTTGATCCCCAGTAGTGACTCCATATAACTGCAGAGAAACCGCCTTGAGCTCTCAATGCTAGGCGCCGGCTTGAGGTGGACAATTTCGTTGCGTACATGCCATATCCTCCAGAAAGTCATGAGGATCATGGCTCGCGTCGTGTCATCACGATTGTCCAGCATGTGCAGAAGCCATTCCGTCCCCGTGTTCTTCACCTCCTTTAGCGCCGGTATGTTCCACTTCTCCCTCATGGCCTCCCAGAGCGCCACCGCCGATGGGCACCTACAAAAGGTATGGAAAGTAGTTTCTCGTTCCACACCACAAATGACACAATTGTCAGTTATCTCCATATTTCTTTTTTGCTTATTTTCCCAAGTAGCTAGGGAATTTGTCGCTACACGCCATGCAAACGTGCGTACCTTAGGAGGAGCAGGGCACCTCCACACTGCCTTCCAGATGGCACGAGTGCCATCCGGTGCCCTGCTCGCTGCGCCGAAAGAACGGCGATATGTGAACTCCCATGCCAGCCAGTACGCACTCCGGACCGAGAAGACGCCCGAGTTCTCTGGAGCCCACGCCAATATATCATCATGAAGCCTTGGTGATGGTCTCAGCTTTACTATCTCATCTATATCAACCTGGAGGAAATAGCGACGTAGCGTCTGCATATCCCATGAGCCTTCTGGTGTCAGTAAGCCCGAAACTCTTCGGATGCGACACCTACGTTGTTTGGAGATAGGTCTAAAAGAGTGTGGTCTTGGTATCCATTGATCTCTCCATACGCGGATGCTCTGACCGTTCCCAACGCGCCATATTAACCCTTTCTTCAGAAGCTCCAGGCCATGTTGTATTGCTTGCCATGACGACGACGCACCTCTTGGGAAAACTGTATCCTGTAGGTGACCACGTGGGTAATACTTCGCCTTTAGCACCCTAGCACACAAGCTCTCTGGCTGGGTCAGCAAGCGCCAAGCTTGTCTGGCTAGCATCGCTTGATTGAAGAGGCGAAAGTCTCGGAACCCCAGGCCCCCAAAAGACTTCGGTTTCGTTAGCTGTTCCCATGCCTTCCAGTGAGTTTTTCGTTTCCCCTTCTTTGATCCCCACCAGTAATTTCTGATCATCCTTGTGAGGTCATCACAAACAGAGAAGGGCAACTTGAACACACTCATCAGATATGTTGGTATCGATTGGCCTACAGCTTTTATCAGAATTTCTTTTGCCGCTTGTGAAAGCAGCCCATCATCCCACTGGAGAATTCTCTTTGTCAATCTTCCCTGTAGGTTTTGGAACCTATCTCTGTGCATACGTCCCTCAGGCGTTGGCAGCCCCAAATACTTGTCCTCAAATGCTTCCTCCTGGACCTGAAGAGAGGCCCGGACTGCAATTTTTACCCCCTCTGGACAGCTATTCCCAAACATTACAGAACACTTAGCACGATTTATTAGCTGTCCTGTTGCTGCCGTGAACACATCCAAGATCTGCAGCACTTGTACCGCTTGCTCTTGGCTCGCCTTGAAGAAAAGGAGTGTGTCATCCGCAAAGAGGAGATGTGACAATCCTGGCGCTTGCGGACATATCCTCAGTGGTTGTAGCTCATTCAACTGAATACTGCGACTTAAGAGTGCAGACAAACCATCAGCAATAAACAAGAACAAAAATGGCGATAGAGGGTCACCTTGCCGTAGCCCACGCGACGGTGCGAAAGTATCCAAAATGGCTCCATTTAATTTTACTGCATATTTCACCGTGGTCACGCATGTCATGATCCATTGTACCCACCGGTGATCAAAGCCCATCTTTTTCAACATTCGCTCCAAGAACCTCCAATCGACACGATCGTATGCTTTTGACAGATCAAGTTTGTATGCACAGTAGCTCTTTTCTGGGTCCTTTTCTTGCTGAATATAGTGGAAGCACTCAAAGGCAATCAAAGCATTATCGGTAATGAGTCGCCCTGGCACAAATGCACTCTGCTCTGGAGATATAATGTCACCCAAGACCGGCCTAAGGCGGTTAACCAAACATTTGGAGAGCACTTTGTAAATCACATTACAGAGACTAATAGGCCGGAATTCAGACATCTTAGTTGGCACATCAACCTTTGGAATCAAAACTATAACTGTGTCATTAACTCCTGGTGGCATCACCCCGGTCCTAAAAAATTCCTTCACACCGTTGATCACTTCCTCCTTGAGGTATAGCCAATTTCTTTGCAAGAAACGCGCTGGGAAACCGTCCTTACCTGGAGCCTTCAGAGGCCCAATTTGAAAAAGGGCATCAGCTATTTCCTTGTCCGTGAATTCTGCACACAGCGTTGCATTTGTAGCATCATCAACTCTTGGTTCAATAAGCTGAAGTATTGGGTCTCCATCCAAACTCGGATCCATTGTGAAAAGCTTCTGGAAATAAGTGGTGGCAACTCGGCCCATAGTGACATAGGCGCCCCAAATGGGCCTGCCGAATATAGTACCCGGGGTTTATTGAAGGCCCACTACCCGAAGAATAAGAAGATTCGAGAGCCCAAGATGTATTTAAGGAAAAGATGAGTTGTAATAGGAAGTGTTATTTGTAATCTGGCGGGATGAGTTAGAAACCGTCCCGGAATCTGTAACTTGTATAGCACGAATCCCTCGGCTCCGCCTCCTATATAAAGGGGGAGTCGAGGGACGAAGAATCAATCGAATCATTGTCTGCAAACCCTAGTTTTCATAATCGTCGAGTACTTTTCGGCTGAAACCTTCGAGATCTACTTACCCTCTACTTCTAACTAAACCCTAGCCTACAATCCATAGGCATTGACAAGTTGATACCTTGTCAATTGGCGCCGTCTGTGGGAACTAGAGGCGTAAGGAGCTGATCTCGATGGCACGCTCAAGATCTTCGACATCGTCAACCGCAAGCAACACAATGGATCGAGGTAAACAGATCGCTGCTGGTCTTGTCGATTTTGTTCCTCACCCACCCTCCCGTTTGGATGCATATGCGTATCTGGCGGAGCCCATGGAGATGACGTTCGGAAGGTTTCACTTTCACGTCGAGAAGGAAGGATCGTATCGTGTCGAGATTCCGATTTCGTCGGGATCGTCGGTGGTCGATTCCGATTTTTCAAACTATGCATCGTCAATCGAGTCGGAGAAGAAGAAACCTCGGCGACACGCTACGTCAGCACCAGAGCAAGAGAGAAACTCGCCAAGATCTTCAACGGCATGTCGTTTGAGTCATCTGCGGACTCATATATAAGCGATGGCTCAAGCGATGTCGACAGTTACGACTTCGTCGACAAATCTCTCACAGTGGGCAAGGTTTTCATCAATCTCAAAGATGATGTCACCAAACCCAACGTAGATCTGAGTACAAAGTATCATCAGATTTACGCCATTGAAGATCAAGAGGAAACATCTGAGGCTTTCGACAGTCGGGAAATCCATACGTCGATCCCTCCAATCTGCGACAAGGCCTGGGCAACAAATACGTCGGGCCAGAGCCGCGAGATAGAGTTCAACTTTCACAAGCAGCGTGGGACAGAGCTGCGAGAGCTATGAACGGCACGGAACCAATGGCTACCACAGCCACACAGAAGAATTGCAAGCATATCAATATAGGCTCGCACGAGCTGCCAGGGAATTGGAAAAACAGACAGCTGAGTTGAACAGGAGAAAGGAGGCAGCTTCTGCATCCAGCAGGAGAAGGGCAGATCTAAGTCGACAATCTAGAACTACGGGTGATAGCCATCGGGAGGCGCGGAACAGAGCAAGATCAAGGCTGCAACACATACCCGAAGCAGAAAGAGAACACTTGGTTCAAAACCTCGACATGTCCTTTATGTCGATAGATACAAGAGGAAACATCATCCCTAAGACACCAGAGGCTGGGTATATGGCGACACATGCTTTTATCCTTGCATCTAAACCACCTCCGGGGATCCAAGGGAAACACCGTATAATATGGCGGTAGGAGTTGGAGCTATGGGGACAGCGTTTGTATCAACGCCTCCCGAAGGAGCGGCAAGGCAAAATAGTCCACGACCCGCAGCAGCACAGCGGCAGCACCTGAAGGGCCAAGTGGAGCAAGAGACACAAGAACACAAGCAAGAGTCGAGCGAGCGGCAGAGCGAAGGGATCATCGGCAATCCCCAACTTAACGACGAAGATATGTGCGGCTTGCCATGCTTCACGAGGAGAGTCCGAAAACTCGAGTCCCCTCAGGATTCAAGTTACCCGATAATTTCAAGAAGTTCGACGGCCTTCAAGATTGGCTAGTAGACTATCTAGAGACGGTGAAGCTGACAGGAGGAACTAGGGCAACAGCCATGCAAAGCATCCAGGTGCACTTGAGTGGAGCCGCACGATCATGGATAAAGAAACTCGCTCCAGGATCCATCGACAGCTGGGAAAGTTACGAGGACGTGTTGTCAAGAACTTCGATCCACGTGCAAAAAGCCCGTCGTTAGAAGAGTTGAGAGCGTGTCGACAAAAGCCGATGAGCCAATGAGAAAGTACATCCAGAGGTGGAATATCATCAAAAACTCGGCAGAAAACATATCCGACGAGAGAGCAATAGATGCGTTTGTCGCAGAGTCGCGTGGAGATTTTGTCGAGGACTTGGGAAGGACCAATCCAAAGACAGATCCGCGTTAATGGAGATAGCAAATAAATGGGCAGATGGAGAAGACGCTGTCCACAACAAACGACACAGTCGCCAGAGGAGGACCGCGGTCGAAACTATCAACCGAGGCGAAGATTTCTCGGCATAGAACTACGACGTTCCAGACAAATTTCGGCGTTTTCGGACAAATAGGAGGAAGCAACGAGATGATTACCAGAGAAGCAAGAACAGCGAGGTGATAACAGAGATGATTCACGCAACAGCAAAATAGCGGGCCTAGGTTCCCAAGACCTTTCGTGTCCCCCGAAGAGATGATGAACGGACCGTGCCGATGCACTTTTTCCTCGACATCAACGGCAAAGTGGCACTTGCGAAGGACCGTCGAAATTTTCAAGCAATGTTGCGGTATGCAGAGAACGCTAATGCGCGAGCAGCACAGAGAAATCCTCGAGAACCCGAAAGATTCACTTGCCGCCTCCTCCGCGATTACAGACGACAATCGCATCAGCTTAATAGCGGCAGCACCGCACCACCACCTTATGTTGATCCTAACTCCAATGGAGCAGGGTCGATGATTCAGAAGGGAAGGCCGTCCAATAGAGCTCAAAAGTAATCTCACGACAGGTGTTTATGGCAGAGAAAAAATGCCTCCACCAACAGCTGAGTACCTTAATTGGTCGACAAGATATCTTCACAATAGCAGATCATCCGCAGAAGTTCCCGACCGGGCGCAAGCACTTATTTTGCCATAGCTATCGCGGGATTTGATGTCTCGAGTGTTCATAGACGGCGGCAGCAGCTTGAACCTTATGTATGCAGATACATTGAGGAAAATGAACATATCCTTAGCAAACTTGAAACCAACAGACACAAGGTTCCACGGCATCACACCGGAGAAACCAAGCTATCCATTGGGAAAAATCAATCTTGACGTTCAGTTTGGGACCCGAGAAAATTATAGAATCGAGAGGCTCGAGTTTGAAGTCGTGGATTTTCCGTCGCAATATCACGCGTTGGGACGACCAGCATATGCTAGATTTATGGCGGTGCCACATTATACATACTTGTTGTGGAGGATGCCTGGACCAAAGGGACCAATCACAATCAAAGGAAGCTTCGCCTTAGCGATAAGTGCGACAAGGATTTCCACCGGTTGTCGAAACTTTCGGATGCAAGCTGAGTATTTAGCGTCAAAAAGCATGACTGATTACGACGTACTCCAGACGTTGGAAGGCCAAACAAAGAATCAACTTTCAGTACCGAGAAAAATTCAAAGAGGTGCAGATTCACCCGACAGACCAAAAAAGACGACATCTATCGCAAACGACATGGATATCGCATAGGAAAGCGCGCTGTCGAGTTCCTCCGTGAGCACTGGAAAATCTTCGCATGGTGTCCAGCCGACATGCCAGGAGTACCCAGGGAACTTGCCGAGCACCACCTAAACTTGGATCCACTAGCGAGACCAATCAAACAACCTTTGCGGCGTTTTCGGAACCAAACCGCTGCTGTCAGAAATCAATCGACTACAAGAAGCTGGTTTTATCAAAGAGATATTCACAGCCACATGGGTAGCAAATCCTGTGTTGGTACCGAAGAAAACACTAAGGTCCTTCGCATGTGCGTCGACTTTACGTGTCTCAATAAACATTGTCCAAAGGATCACTTTCCTCCCGAGGATCGATCAAATTATCGACTCCACGGCTGGATGTGAACGTCTTCCTTCCTGGATGCATATTCTGGTTATAACCAGATCAGATTGAAAGAAGAAGATGAAGTAAAGACCGCGTTTATTACACCTTACGGCGTGTTTTGCTACAGAACAATGCCCTTTGGTCTAAAAAATGCGGGAGCAACAGAGGATGATGCGAAGTGTTTGGCGACACAGATTGGGAAGAACGTCCAAGTATACATTGATGATGTCGTCATAACATCAAAAAAGGGGGCAACGCTGATCGAGGATCTCAAGGAAACCTTCGACAACCTTGATAAGTTTTGCTCAAATTGAACCCGACGAAGTGTTCTTTGGCGTCCCAGCAGGAGAACTGGGGTTCCTAGTCTCGCAAGAGGGATTGAAGCAAATCCCGATAAAATACAAGCTATCGTAACAATGAGGAAGCCAACAAAGTTGAAAGAAATACAACAAACTGGCGAGTCGTAGCTTTGAGCAGATTCGTCGCGAGGCTGGGAGAAAAAGCGTTGCCGTTCTACGCTTTGATAAAACAAGGAGACAAATTCCAGTGGAACGAAGAAGCCGACAGAACTTTCGAGGATTTGAAGCGCACAATTTCGACACCACCAATTTTGGTGGCGCCAAAAGAAAGGGAACCTCTCCTGTTGTATATCGCAGCCACGCCCCAAGTGGTGAGCACGGTGCTAGTTGTCGAAAGGGAAGAAGAAGGAAAACTCCACGGCGTGCAGAGGCCAGTATACTTCGTCAGCGAAGTTTTATCGCCCTCAAAACAAAGGTATCCTCAAACCAAAAGATAGCATATGGAGTGTTCACGACAGCACGAAAATTGCGCCACTATTTTTCGGCACATCCAATCGTAGTGGTCAATGAAGCTCCTTTGTCAAATATATTGAACAATCCAGAAGCTACGGGTCGTGTCTCCCTTTGGGGAATAGAACTTTCCCTCGGGACATGTATGAAAAGAAAGCAATCAAGTCGCAAGTTCTGCCAGACTTCATCGCAGAGTGGATGGAGTTGCAAAACACAGGACCCCGGACTTATCGAGAACTTGGACAATGAACTTTGATGGGTCCAAGAGACTAGAAGGGGCTGGCGCAGGAGTAGTCATATCACCCGAAGGCGACAAGTTAAAGTACATCCTTCGGATGACGTTCCCTAACGCATCTAACAATGAAGCAGAATATGAAGCTCTCACACGGGATGAAGATGGCGAAAGCTTGCGGTGCAACCCGACTAAAAATCTTGGCGACTCACACTGGTGGCACAGCAAGTTATGAACCAATGTGACGCAGTCAATGATAGCATGATGGCATATAAGGAGGTGTACAACGAGCTCGAGAAGTTGTTCGATGGATGCGAAGTAAATCATATTAGTAGATTGAGCAACGACGGCCGACGTTCTTGCAAACATCGGATCGCAATGCCTTGCAGTCGCGGTGTATTCGGGGAAGAGATAACAGAGATCCACTAAGTCGACAAAATCAAAAAGAAGGAGAAGAAACCCTGGGGCTACCAAGGAAAAGCAAGAAGATGAAGAAGAAGACCAGGACCTGGTCATGGTGATACAAATACCGTGGATGCAGCCGTACATATCATACATCCTCGGAAAGAAATACCCGACGATCCATTTGAGGCAAGACGAGTAATTCGACGTTCCAAAGCTTTCACGGTGGTCAAGGAGAATTGTATAGCGAAGTATTTCAGGCGTCTTGCAAAGGTGCGTCACACCCGAAGAAGGAAGAATAATTCAAGGATGTACACGAAGGAATATGTGGCCACCACGCAAGTAGTCGAGCTATCGCAGCCAAGGTTTTCGAGCATTCTACGTTGACAGCAATCGAGGACGCCAAGGACATAGTAAGAACTTGCGACGCGTGTCAAAGGTTTGCCGCAAAACCTCACTCTCCAAAGTAGAGCTAGCACCAATACCATTGTCATGGCCCTTTGCTCAATGGGGACTTGATATGGTGGGCAAGTTACACAAATCCCGGCCAGGAGGAAAGGAATACATGTTAGTAGCTGTCGACAAATTTACAAAGTGGATAGAAGCGAAGCCGATAAATTCACCAGACGGAGCATCCGCAGTAAAATTCAAAAGGCCTCGTCAGATTTGAGTGCCCCACGCATCGTCACGACAACGGCAAGAATCTCACATCCCATGAATTCAAAGATTATTGTGAAGAGGTGGGTATCAAGCTAAACTTTGCGTCGCCGCACATCCTCAAACCAATGGGCAAGTCGAGAAAGCCAATGGCATCATCTGCAATGGCATCAAGAAGCGCTTGTTAGGACCACTGGAAAAGCTCGACATACCTGGCCAGAAGAACTACCAAGCGTGTTGTGGAGCATCCGAACAACACCAAACACAGCGACGCAGAAACTCCGTTTTTGGTTCATGGAGCAGAGGCAGTACTACCAATCGAGATAGAGCACAACTCTCCACGTGTCGCCGAATATGATGAAGAAACGTCGAGAAGAGCGCTAGAAGATGACGTCGACGCACTTGATGAAGCTCGAGATGAAGTATTATCTCGAGTAACTAAATATCAACAGGACTTGAAAAATTACCACAACGATTGCGCCAAGATCTTTTCGTGGGAGACCTAGTTCTTCGGCTCACGCAAAAAAGTCATGAAAAACTCGAGTCACCATGGCTTGGCCCTTACATTGTTACTAAGTACCTGAGGAGGAGCATACAGATAAAGGATAAGAAGACAGGTGGAGGAGCCAAACCCTTGAACGTGGCGCACTTAGGCGGTTCTACGCAGAGTCGAAATATAGTCCTTGTAAAACTTCAATGTACCGAAACGCCCGCGAGTTTTCGCACTCTTTTCCTTTTCGGGCACCGAGTGGGGCCGAGAAGGTTTTTAATGAGGCGGGCTCGCGGTGCTGCAATATAATAAAGATAGTGATAATATAACTTTTCTTCTTTATCGACATGATCAAAGACTTTGCTCCGACAAATTTTCAATATAGTTCATCGACAAAAGAAAAGCCTTGCCTTGGTATTCAAATACCTTGTGAATCAGCAAAAATACAAAATAGTATTCAATAAAAAGCTCGGGGGCTCATATTCCCCATAAATATATAAATGCCTTGGTTCAAAACCTCGCAAATATACAAATACAGTAAAGAGTCACCGAAACACTCGGGGGCTAGACAAACAGAGAAATATAATGATTGCTTTACAATATAATCATAGTCATGGGTTACAAAGAAGAAATATCTACAAGAGGAAAATAACTAGTCTTGATTCAATATATCATCAAGAGTAACTCTGTTTTCTTCAGGAGCAGCCCAAGAAAATCGGCATAATGGCCATCGGCAAAAAAGTCGGCGTCCATCCGAAGAAGGTCCTCAATCATTTCTTCGGCTATAGGCGTAACCTTCGTGTTAATCCTGTCAATACCAACTCTTCGACGTTTTACCTTTTGATGCACTTTCGTGACAACTTCGGTAAGGTCAAGTTTTGAGTGGCAGATCTGGAGCATGATAAGAGCAAATCTGGCGCCACTACCTGAGCTTTGACAAAATCATGGATACTGCGAGCATCCTTGAATCTTTCCATCAATTCAGGAAGAGTTTTTGGTTGGACGTTCCGAGGAAACATGGAGTTGTAAACCATGGACAAGGTCTTGGTACAGAAGTCAAGGAAGTCGCGAGTTTGAGAGGTGCGATCTTGAAATCTGACAATTTGGCGGGTCCTCTCTGGGGTAGCCCAAAACAAGAACCATGGTCCAGGGAAAGATTAACAAGGAGGTTTGTCCTAGCATTTACCCTCTCTTCCTCGGCAGCAGCATCAATAAAGGCACCTATCAAAACAAAGAAGTGGAAACCTTTAAGAGACAATAGCATGAAGATGAAAGATATCGGAGGATGAAACAAGCATACCCGACATATCTGCACTGGCTTCATTCATTAATTCGAGCATGAAATTTTCTCGAGTAGTCGCCTTTTCAGTCTCGGAAGGCAATTTCCTTAGCAGCCACGGCCTCGCGAGCTTGCTGGAGAGCAACTTTTTCGGCTTCGGATGACTTACGAGATTGCTCCATCATCACAAGTGTTTGCTTCTTCGCATACTGAAGTTGTTCAAGTTCATCCAGTTCTTGCGACAAGGTATCGTCGACAGGTGCAGTATCAACAAAAGTTCTCCTCGCGCGAGAAGAAGAAGGCGAAACATTGGAAGGAGCGGAAGTTGGAGTATAGTTATCAAATATCAACTGAAATTTAAACAGGACAACATCAAACGACAATCAAAGATAGAATTTTTCATTAATCTCGTGGAATAATTACAAGGGCATTACAGTGGAGCTAAGGAAATACGTGTCGCCAAATGACTACTTTGGCGACAAGAGCAAAAGAAACAGAAAGAAAAAATAGAGGCATGCAACTAGACCTCCGGCCTTGACGAGCTAGGAGTCGACGATGGCTTAATCCCAAGATAGGCCAAGATCTTCTTTGTGTTGGGCTTGGCTGCCTTAATCAGCCCTCCACCTTGATTGCTCTATCTGCGTGTCGCCAACTTTCATCCAATGATAGTCTGTCGATGTCGCCAATCAACGACAGTGTTCTCAACGGCAACCTTCATATTTTCTTGGCGCATCTTCAGTCCAAGGTCTTCCGATGTATTGAACATCTTGGCAAGGTTGAGGAAAGTCGCAGGCTCCTCTTTCTTCGGGAAGAAGTAGGGGAACAATGCCGACAATACCGCGTTAGCATTCGACACACCTTCACGAATCTCGGACCCATGAAGTTCCAGATAGGAAAGTGCGTCAAGGACGGGGTCATTGACAGGATTTGTCAGATCAAAATCCTGGTTTGTTTGGGCTGTTAAGGAAACAAAGCATTAGTGAAAAGACAAGAAGCAACGATTCTCATAAAAATAGAAGAGATCAGCAAAATTACTGAAAGTGCGCGACTCTGCGTTTTCAGGCGCTTGAGGATTCCTTCTTCACGAGAAGCTTGCGCAGCTTTGTGCCCATCTAAGGCAGCTATAGCATCCTCAAGTTTTTTTTGCAGTTCCTCGACACCGGCAGCTTTCGCCTTGGCTTCGTCAGCTTCGGCCTTGGCGTTGCTAGCAGCGAGTTCGGCTTTCTTGCGAGCCGCCTCACTTTGCTCAAGTTTTAGAGCAAGTGCGTCGGCGCGTTCGTTGGCCTCTGCAAGTTTCTCTATCGAGATATAGAAAAGAGAGGGAAGAAAAGATCAAAAATCGCGACAAGAGGAGCAAAAAATCAAGGAAAAACAGCAAGTATAAAAGTCGTTACCTTCGACTCTATTAGCATATTCACGGTACCCAATAAATTGAGAACCGATGCGGAGAAGATCCTTGATCATAGGCTATTCAACGTGAACATAGCAAGAGAAATATCGGCATGAAAAAGAGAAAGGTGTGAAAACAAAATAAGGAAAATATAGATGTCGACAAGCTTACATCATCTAGGAGCAGAGTCGACGAACTGCCCAACTGAGGGGCTTCAGCAATCTTTTCAACCCTTGTCCTTTTTGGTGAAGGAGCAAGGGGGCTTGATGGTGGAGTAGTGGTGACGACGTTTTGTTGAGGAGGCGACGTTTCTTCCCCTTCAACTAGCGTGTCTGAGGCAAGTACAGACGTGACGTGCTTGTCCGAGGAGCCACGCCAGTTTGTACTTCTTCCTCGTCATCACTGTTGGTCAAAAAATCGGCAGCATAAAAAGCAAGACAGGATAAAAATTTCAAGTACAAAAATAGGGAGAAATAAAGGTGACTTACGAGCTGACGAGGGATTCAACGTAAGGATCGTAAGCTGCCTTCGGATGAGAGGGAACAACTTCTTCAGCCTTAGAGGTGCCAGAATCCTCGGCATCAGTCCTTTTCCTTTTGTTCCTTGGAGAAACAGCAGGAGGAAGGGATTGCGTCGACTCACTGGCTTCAGACTCAACTTCTTTTTCATGAGAAGCCGCAGATTTGTGAGAACCCGCGACTTCACTTTCAGGAACAGAAGAACCTTGAGTATCTTCGGCAACGATGGCTGTTCTTCGACTTCTCCACCCTCCGGAAGAGGAGGAAGGGAAGTCATAGTAGGATGGTTCTGAAAAAATAGTGACCAAAGGAAAATTAAAGAGATGACAATACAATGAGATGCAGAGAAAGTGCGGAATAAGATAAAAACTCGAGAAGACAAAATACCTCGGGAAGTGGATTGGCGGAGCTGTATGGTTCCACGCGACAAGAGGAAGGAACTGGTCCTTGCCCAGGCGAGAGAGTCTTCGAACCAACTTCTCCAAGTCCTTGGTGGAAAGATCACCGGAGATTCGGTTGGCGTCATTTTTACCAGCATTCAAAGGGGATTTTTGCGAGCCCGAAGAGGCTGCACTCTAATCCTAAGGAAGTAGGCAGTGATTTGAACACGACAGCTCTTTGCCTCGAGTGTTTTGAAGCTGGGATACGAGACATCAGTGCCCGCCGCTTTTTCTCTCCTAAGCTTCGCATCCCAGAGCGGCGGCGCTGAATTCGGCACTTCCGTCGAAAGGAACTATGTTGTGCTCAACGGAGTTGGCGCTTTCTTCGTGGATGTAGAGCCACTTTTTGCGCCATCCTTGGACAGAATCAGGAAACTTGACGTCGAAATAGTCGACATCAGTACGAACACAGATAACAACGCCACCGGTTATAAGTGACGTTGTGGGAGCCATTGCGGAGGCAGGAAAATGCGTTCCACAGAGCCCAATTGGGAGGGATTCCGAGGAAGCATTCGCAAAGCGTGATGAAAATAGAAATGTGAAGGATGGAATTGGGGTCAAGCTGGTGCAGCTGAATCCCATAAACGAAAAGAAGGCCGCGGAGGAAATCGTGGATTGGGGTCGAAAGGCCGCGGATTAGATGATCAACAAAACTAACCCGTACTATTGGAGGCTTGGGGTAGCTTTCTTCGGGGAAAGCGATCACCTTCTTCATGAGGCCGAGCCTCTTCAGCATGTTGGTGTCTTGGTTGGAGATTTTGGATCTCTCCCACTCAAGATCTTCGGCGGCCATCTTGGATTCCGGAGTGCTGATGAGTCGACGCACGCGCGGTGGCATCAACGGCAATGGGCAAAGCAATGTATGGGCGTGCGGAAGATCAGAGAGAGTTGGGCGCAGGGGAAGTTTTGGAAGAGGAACAGATGATGGCGGCGAACGGGAGGAGGTTGAAGAAAGGTTTATATAAGAATTGGGTGAAGTAGTGTGCCGTTGGATGAAGAAATCGTGTGGTGAGAATAGATCTTCTAGATACAAGGGCAAAAAGTATTTTTACTGAGATAGGCGTTACCGTACGTGCGCCAGAAAAAGCGGAGGACGTGTGTCCCCCACTTGCACGACGTGTCAACGTGGTGGAAGCAATGGACCCACAGGGCAGGAAAATCACGACTATTCGAGAAGGATAAAGTAAATTTGATTAAGGGAAGCATGTCGACAAGAAAAATAAAAGAAGATTGGCGACAGGAAGAATTATTCAATACTTGGGAGCCTTTGATCAAAAACAAGTTTTTGCCCAAATGCTCGGGGGCTACAAAAAGTAAGATTTCGACTATGGCAATATAGAAATTGTGGGAGCCTACAACCAAGCACAAGTTCTTGGCTGTAGCCTCGGGGCTACTCCCATCGGGAGCGCTGTTCACCCGAGAGATAAAAAAAGAGAGAAGAAGAAAGAGATCATATTGGGAAGTAATGACAATATAGCGACAAGGTGGACTAAAATGTTGAGCCTACAACCAAGCACAAGTTCTTGGTTGTAGCCTCGGGGCTACTCCCATCGGGAACGCGTTCGCGTGCCCGATGAAATTATCAAATAAAAAATAGAAAGAGAGTATATTTCGAGTTATAATTAACTCTACATATACTCCCATCGGGAGAGCAATATAAGTCATACTTGACTCGATAAAATGTGCCATTCCAACAGCCGGAAAAGCACTCGACAATATATTCTCAGAACGCCAAAGTTGTGATCAATTTCTGAATGCCGCAAATTTGCGAAGGTAAGACCCTGATCCGTTTGGGCGTGGCATCGCCAAAGACATGCTTTTTTTATCCGTATCAACAGATACGAAGAAAAATCCTAACGGACGCGTTAGGTATCCGATAAATTTGACGGGACTCGACGAATGGTAAGACCTTAAGCGGCACTGCGACGTTTACACCATCCCGAGATCATGTCCAGGGACGTGGTTTTGAAGTAGGTTTTGAGGATTGCCACTAGAGCAGTTAACTAGTACCTGATCCGTCAGATGAACTAGCCCCAACTACCAGTATCCCTGTACAATATAGAATTTTATGTGAAGAAATATAAAAAGTTAAAGCTTTCGAGTAAAAGGAGATTTTCCCTGACTCTACGATTCAAGCAAAATCTCGGGGCTACTGACATAGGCGCCCAAATGGGCCTGCCGAATATAGTACCCGGGTTTATTGAAGGCCCACTACCCGAAGAATAAGAAGATTCGAGAGCCCAAGATGTATTTAAGGAAAAGATGAGTTGTAATAGGAAGTGTTATTTGTAATCTCGGGATGATTAGAAACCGTCCCGGAATCTGTAAACTTGTATAGCACGAATCCCTCGGCTCCGCCTCCTATATAAAGGGGGAGTCGAGGGACGAAGAATCAATCGAATCATTGTCTGCAAACCCTAGTTTTCATAATCGTCGAGTACTTTTCGGCTGAAACCTTCGAGATCTACTTACCCTCTACTTCTAACTAAACCCTAGCCTACAATCCATAGGCATTGACAAGTTGATACCTTGTCACATAGCATCATGGTTGTCATGCCAGCCACCCTCATCATCACACAGCCTTTTTATTTTGTTTTTCCTAGCTCTCCAGATAGCTTTACTGTGGAAGAATTTGGTATTTCTATCCCCCTCCTTTAACCAATCTACACGTGACCGTTGCATCCACATCATCTCTTCTCTATACAACAATTCATTCATGTGGTCTGTCACCCTTCTTATTTCTGCCCTGTCAGCATTCATGTTCATTAACTCTTCTAGCCGAGTCCTAGATTGCTCAAGCTGTTTTGTTACATTTCCAAATTTCTCCTTACTCCAGGTTTGGAGGTCAGTCATGACCCTTCCAAGCCCAGCCGACACCTCTCCCAAGTTCTTTTTTAGCCCAGCCTGCTTCCATGCCGTTTCTACTCTCTCCGGGAGGCTCGCCTCTCTTTCCCACATCACCTCATAGCGAGCACTACTGGCCCGGATCCGCGGCCCACTCTCCTTTTCACAACTCAGTGTAAACGGTGTGTGATCAGAACAGGGGCTCACCAAGTGCTTAACCTGAGCTTCCACAAAAATATTTCTCCAGGCGTTGTCCGCCACAACACGATCCAAACGAACTTGCACATTATTGTTTCCACTTCGCTTATTATTATATGTGAAAGGATAGCCTGTGAATCCTAGATCAACAAGGCCACATGTTTCAAGCACATCTCTGAAAGCCAACATTTGTTGCTCTGGCCGCCGGTTCTTGGACATTTGCTCAAACGACCACATAACTTCATTAAAATCTCCAAGCACGCACCAGGGCAAGTCAGATTGGACCCTTAAGTTCTCCATGGTGGTCCACATTAGGTGTCTATTTTCTAGCCGTGGTTCACCATACACACATGTCAGCCTCCATAAAGGGTCCTGCGGCGCCAACCGAACAAACACATCGATATATCTAGCTGTTACTTCCTGAACATCAATATACAAGCTTTCATCCCAAAACAGCGCTAGACCACCACTCAGGCCATTGCTATCAAAACCAACAAAACCTCTCATTCCCAGCCTACCACGTAACCTTTTCATTTTATCCGCTTTCTGCCTGGTTTCACAGAGGAAAATTAGTTTAGCATTTGCACCCTTTGACAAGGCTGCAAGCTCACGAACTGTCGGTTTGTTCCCCGCACCCCGACAGTTCCATCCGAAGCAACTCATTGTTGCTGACGGGTCGCGTCTTGCGAACCCGTCAGTTGATCAGCGGCCCCATGGCTGATAGCCTCCACAACCTCCACTCCTTCCATCGGTCCAAAGTTTATATTTCCTTGCCTATCCGAGACCACCCTACCCCTTTTCTGAAATTTTCCTCCTTCCTCTCCTGAATGCAGAGTGAGTGCCTTAGACTGATCATGTGACTTTGTTTCTTCCTCTGTGTCACTCGCCAACCTCTTCCCAAGAACTGAAGACACCTCCATGTTTGTATCAGCACTACTTTCAGAGGGTGCCCATGAGCTCAAACCTCGCAGTGCAGGGATCATGTCCGATGTACCGAACCGTCCAGGATAATTCACCATGGCTATTGGCTGCACTAACACGGCAGGTACCTTATTTTGCTGGCTTATATCCTCCAGAACAGGCATCTTCATCTCCCCTTTACTAGCCAGCTTGTCTAGATGGTTCCAACATCTTTCCCTTATTTCAGTTAACGATTCCTTTGGATATTGCACGCGCAGCGCTTGCAACATGACTGCAAGATCCCTGTCAGTATTTTTATCACCTTGTTGTTCCTTTGCTTCAAATCCATCCCTGGCACCTATCTCCTCAGGCATCACAGCCACAGGTTTGCGGTATACCGGCCTATTTCTGTTGCGCGATTTGGGCTGACCAAGTGTTCCAGAATTATCATCACTGACCGAGAAATCAAGCCCCTTTTTCACCGCAGACCCGACCACCGGTGGTTCATAAGCTTCGCGGTACTCAAACTTACGCATCGGAGACGTGCGCAGGCTGGCATCATACGCCAAGGATGGCACTCCAATTCTCTTCTTCTCACATGTCGTGTCATTGTGACCAATAAATCCACACCAGAAGCAAAAGTATGGAACTCGTTCGTACCGCAGGAGATATGATTGATGCGTCTCTGGCCTCTCCTTGACGCCAGTTGTGATCTTCGTTTGCAGCCTCCTATCTATGGGGATTTCAATGCGAACTCTTAGAAAGTCTCTGAATTTTGTGCCCAGCGGATCAGCCTCAACCTCTAGGACTTTACCCAGCTTCCTTCCCCACTTCCTTCCATTCGCATCAGTCTGCTTGTCCCAGGGCACATCAAAGATCTTTACCCACAGTGGTATCGTTGTAAGATCAGTTTCAGACGGTCGCGCTGCGCCCACCATTGCCTTGACCAGGAGAGCATTGCCCAAGTGTACCCATGGTCCACCATTGATCACAAAATTGTAGTCTCCTTCAGAAAAAAGGGTGACCGTGAACCACTTTGGCTTGATCGGCGCAAAGATCACCCCTGTGCGTAGTCTCCAAACTTTTTTAAAGTGCTCCTTGAGCGTTTCCGCTGATGGCGAATTCTGCCCAACATACCTAGCATGGAGCCGCCATGGCAAAGGTTCGGCGGCCGGCACCTCATCTGGATCATCCTCAATGAACACATCATCCTCCATATCCACCTCACCTCCTATCAGATCCTCTTCATCTGCACCCAAGCCTTCCAAGATCGGAGCATGCCAGTTGCTAGAACTCACCTCTTCCACCACGTATTGATCACCATCCGCTGGTTTATCCTTTAACAGCAACATCCGTCCGCCAAGCGACTTCGGGTGGGTAGGTTCCTCACCGGATCCCCCTTTTTCACCCCCATCGTTGGTGGCCGACATCACCGGAATTGGATCGAGTTTACCAGGGTCGGGAACAAACAGCGGGTTAGAGAAGAACGCAGATCTGTTTGAGGGCGATTTAGGCATCGTGCTCTGCATATAACCCTCACGGCGACTGTCTGGAACCTGGACTCTTCCTTGACTCGGGAAGAGATCACCAACACCAACACGATTTCCTGATTGCTGAGCCTCCGAATCCATCTCTAATACGCTAAATCTACTCATACTCGTGATGCTCCCGGTCGTGGATGAGGCGGCGGCGCAGTCGCCCACGCAGTCGCCTAAACCTAAACCGTAGCTAAACCGGTAAAAACAAAACAGCACACACGCTATAACTTGAGAGCGTAGCAGTGGGAGTTGCTTTGATTTCGATCGTTCCATGATTAATTAATGCAAACATGTACTAGTAAAATAATATAGATTTGCTAGTTCTCAAAACCACATCTAGATTTCTGTGAGTTTTTTTTTTTGGGTTTTGTTTTCTTTCGTGCCGAAGATGATAGGTTTATCATTATTCATTATAGTTGTAATTTGCAAATAGGTTTGTAACTGAGATTTTTTCAGTTGCAAATTTCATTGCAACAAAGTTTTTTTTTTGTATTGAAACTTTTTCTAGCTGCAAGTGTGTTGTAACTGAGATATTTTGCAACTGTAAATGTGGTTGCAACTGATTAATTTTTTTTATTGCTTTTCCCATTCAAGTAATATTTTTCCGAACGCCGAGATTTTTGTAGTTGCGCGTGGAATTGTAACCATATTTTTTTCGATTGCAAGTCAAATTGCTAACGAGATTTTTCTATAGTTGCAAGTCGGGTTGCAACTGAGTTTTTTCTAGAGTTGCAAATCAGGTTGCAACTGAGTTTTTTTTCTGGAGTGCAAGTCGGGCTGCAACTGAGTTTTTCTACAGCTGCAAGTCAAGTTGCAACTGATTTTTTTCTCGACTTGCAAGTCAAGTTGCAAATGATTTTTTTTCAAGTTGCAAGTCAGATTGCAACTAAGTTTTTTTCTGGAGCTGCAAGTTAGGTTGGAACTGAGTTTTTTTTCTCATGTAGCAAGTCGGGTTGCAACTGATTTTTCGCCAAGTTGCAAGTTAGGTTGCAACTAAGCATTTTTCTCAAGTTACAAGTCAGGTTACAACCGAATTTTTCCCGAGTTGCAACTGTGTTTTTATTCAGCTACAAGTTGGATTTCACCTGAGATATATTTTTTGATTTATAAGTTAGGTTGCAAATGGAACTTTTAGTTGCAAGAGGCGTTGCAACAGACTTTTTTCAATTACAAGGTGGGTTCCAAGTGAACTTTTAGGAATTGTCTCTTGATTTTCCTAGTGTACTTTATTGACATTCTTTTTTAAGATGATTGACATTTCTTGAGAAAAACGTGAAGGAAAAAATACCACCATACGTACCTTTAAGCCATATATTGAGCTAATTAAAGGAAAACAATATAAAACGGATGAAATGGGAAGGCCCAACAAGCTAATGGAACATGGAAATGGGTGAAATGAGACAACCCACGTCAAAACCCTTGATTGTTTTCACCGAATCAGGAATACTTACTGCTAGGTCTTCTTCCCTCACAAAAAAGATACGGAGGTGGTGTTTTGGCAGATAGATGCATATGAACCTATTCTATAAAATATAGAAAAATAAAATAAAAAATGTCAAAAAATTCCGAGATAAAATTTCGCATGTACAAGTTTTCGGGGGAAACGAACATTTTATGTGGTCTATATAAAAAGACAAAAAATTTCCTCTGAATAGTCAAGTTTTGAATATTAAAATTTGTATTTTTTACGCGAGACATAAAAAATATTATTTTTCCCGAAAATTTATGTGCGAACATAGAATGTCTAATTGTACATGCACAATTTTTTTTAATTTTTTTTTTGATATTTTAAAAATATGTTTTCACATAGTGGATTCATATGCACCTGTGAGCCAAAATAAATACTACCTCCGGACTTAAAAGATCGACGCACGCACCTGCCAAAAACGTACATGCGCATACCTCCCTCCGCGTCGATTAAATCCGACCGGAGGGAGTATCTTCTAAATCAATCGCTAAACAGAAGCTAGTCCAGATCGCTCAGAAACAAGTGACGTCGTCTACTGAGAGTGAGAGCAGTAGACTGAGTCCTAGATACTCCCAGTGAACAGGAGTATCTGTCCCACCATCATACCATTATCCTCTCTTCCTCTCTCAATCATTTGATGGTCTCTCCATGAGGAGCTCGCGAATTAGGGGAAGAGGCCGCCGCGGAGCATAGTGCATCGTCGGCGGTCGCCATATGATGGGCATAGCATGGGCTGCTTCATTTGGCGGCCGTGTGATGGCGTGGTAGTTCTCGTACCGGCACGCCGCCTTGGTTGTCTGCATCGGCAACCTCATCACCGCGTTGCTCTTGCTCCACTCCCTCACCTCCTTCGCCCCCGCGCCTAGGCTTGTCGACATTGTGCGGTACACAGAGGAGCAGATTAGAAGGTTGGAGGAGTCGATCCGGATTCGCCATGACTCGGAGTCTGTCGAGCTTGTACATGCGGTACCAATCTAGAATTTCACTGCAAAATTTGATGGGCTATAGCTAGCTCGCGATATAATTCAGAGCAACAACCCGTATTACGGTTGGAATATGAAGATTTCGTTCAGCTTCTCATTGGGTCGCTGGGCAATATTGAGAGCAGCAACCATACGCGTGTACTCTGCTTCCTCTGCAAACTGCGTACATTGACCGTGGAGTTTTCTACCAAGTATTCCACTACCGTGGCTCCCTAATAGAATGTTTAACCTGTTCTGCTATACCAAGTATTCCACTACCGTGGAACGTTCTGCTGCTATACCCATGATGATGAAATGCATGAACTGTGTAAATGGCCAAACTTTTCTTGAGAAATTACAACCGTGACAAGAAAAAAACCGGTAGCTACCGATCTCCAGTGATGTGCATTTTGCAAGTGTGCAGCTGGGTTTATGTGCCAAGCTAAATAAAGGCAGTGTCGAGAACAAAAAATGAGTAACATTATTACATATATGCAGATAATGCAAATCAACTAGGAACACTATACACTTGCACGGCACCAAATTATCACCTCAAAGCTGAAACCATCTACGTGTGCATGCTCCCTATCCAGTGGATCGGATGAGGACGACAACTCCAGCTTGCCGAGAAAGGGATGGGTATACGTGCATGAGGCAAACGTGACGGCGCCATGGCAGAGGACTACTTCGGCGGGAAGGCCAAGCTAGGCGGCCGACTTTCACTCTCAAGGTCAGTCCACACGATGATGTTTCCAGCATGGAAGATGTCGGCGGCGAAGGGAGAGGAAGATCTTGGCTGCGGTGGCGTTCGACTAGGACGGCAATCTGTTTAATTAGAATTTGGTTCTGAAATCTTTTGACATTGTAAACACACATATTCCGAGTACTTACATATATTTTTGAAATTTTGTACTCTTGTAAATTTGAGTTTTGAATAGTGGTTAACTTAGATTTCAGGTGTTGTCATGGTGGTGTTTGTGCCGTTGTTGTAAGGTCTGGAACACTATAGCAAAACTTTTTCATTTTTAGCCTCTTCATTTTTGTTTTGGGTGTGTGCATACGTACTACCATTAGGATACAATGTTATTGCAGATGCTGGATATAATTATTATCTTTACTATATTAATATTTTTCCATTATTGTGAAAATGGTACACCTAACCTAAATGAAGATGCTCCTCGGTGGATATTCTCAAAAGCCAAGACATATCACCGCAGTACGTGGCCATCTACATATATATAGGAGATGCGTTTTCTCGGTTTCATACGATCCTACTTACCTGATGTTAACCAGCAACAGAAAGAGAGTTTGTCATACCAATGAACAATACCAGCGGCTCATGTCTAGCTGAAGTAGTAGTTGTGTATTGATGTCGTTGCGACCGGAAACCACCGCTATGTGCATGTTCTAAGTGTGGGATTGAGAGCTGTCGGGAAGAAAATCAATGCCGTGGCGATATTCCGTCTCAGCTAGGCTAGATATCAAATTATGCTCAGAGATGTCTGTAGGCGTCTCTCCCCCTCATTCTGCAACAGTACCGCGATATCGAGCATATGCTTCGGAAGGAAACAGGCTTGGGCGAAGGCTCTAAATCGGGGGCGAACCCATATCCTTTTTTTTTTTTTTGAAACATGGGGGTGGGGGGCGAACCCATATCCTTATTCAGGGAGTCCGCGTGCGTCGGTGGAGAATTCAGTAAAATGTCTCAACTTGCACTGATGTATTGTCGGCCTTTGGATGGAAAAGGAAGGGACATGGTTCACTTTGATGATAGGATTAAGGTTGAGATAGGATGCTGGTTCAATTGACTCGAGTGATCATGTAAACACTAGTTTGATTCGAGAGATTGGAGCTATGATTGAATCTTAGTTCATACAACTTAGTCTGGTTCGCTACTTTGTCCTTATCCATCTGGCCAAGCCAGCTATTTCTTTGGCGAGCGCTAGCTATAAAGGCAAAGTTTTAAATAGCCGGTTACAAACTGACTATAGCCTTTTCAATACCCTCCTGCCTCGCCCCCGCGCGGCGACCAGGGGGAACCTTAGATCGCGCCTCCGCCAGGCCCCCCTCCTGCCTCCCCCTCCTCCCTTACCGCTGCCTGAGGGCGCGGCCGGGCAAAGCACGGTCGGCGTCGGTGGCGGTAGGTCCTCTCGTCCTCAGGCTTGGGTGGAGGGGTGCGGGGTGTCTCCTCCGGGTCAGGGCGTGGCCCATCCGTCGGGGGCCATGGCGTGCCGGCGCGGGCGTGTCCTGCTGCGGTGACGTGACGAACGACGGTGGTGGCTGCGCATCTCCGGGCGGCTCGGGCGGGTGGCGGCAAGGGCGGTGGTGGCTGC
Source organism: Lolium multiflorum (assembly GCA_030979885.1). Classification (NCBI taxonomy): domain Eukaryota; kingdom Viridiplantae; phylum Streptophyta; class Magnoliopsida; order Poales; family Poaceae; genus Lolium; species Lolium multiflorum. Next base: position 24,092,008 of record CM061753.1, on the reverse strand, counting down.
TCAGCCGACTTCTGCGAGGAAGGGAGGCTCAACGGCGGCTGCGTGGGGGCCGACTCCGGATCGCTGCGGGTTCGATCTAGGCTGCCGGGCCTGGATCTGCCGATTGCGGCGCGACGGTGCCCTCTGCGGATACGGCAACCGAGGGACAACGGTGGTGGCTCAAGGAGGCGCAATCTTGCTTGCCTCGGCACTACGCTTGGAGAGGTGGGGATGCGCGGCTGCCGGTGAAAACTGTACTCCGACTCCGGTCTTGGCGGGCGATGGCGGTGATACGTCTCCAACGTATCTATAATTTCTGATGTTCCATGCTTGTTTTATGACAATACCTACATGTTTTGTTCACACTTTATGATGATTTTATGTGTTTTCCGGAACTAACCTATTGACAAGATGCCGAAGTGCCAGTTGCTGTTTTTGGTTTCAGAAATCCTACAAAGGAAATATTCTCGGAATCGGACGAAATCAATGCCCAACATCTTATTTTTCCCGGAACCTTCCAGAAAGTCGAGAGGACCAGAGGGGTGCCCGGGGCCCCACACGTGGGCGGCGCGGCCCAGGGGGGGCGCGGTCCAGGGGGGGCGCGCCCCCCTAGTGTGAGGTGGCCCCGTGGCCCCTCCGACTCCGCCTCTTCGCCTATAAGTTGCCTCCTGACCTAAATCTTCGACACCGATTGACGAAACCCGAGAAAACCTTCCAGAGCCGCCGCCATCGCAAAACTCCAATTCGGGGGACAGTCTCTTTTCCGGCACCCTGCCGGGACGGGGAATTGCCCCCGGAGTCATCTCCACCGCCGTCTCCACCGCCATCTTCACGCCATCGCTGTCTCCATGATGAGGAGGAGTAATTCACCCCCCTGAGGGTTCCGTGTAGCTATGTGGTTCATCTCTCTCTATGTGATCTAGTTGAATATCATCTATGTGCTACTCTAGTGATGTTATTAAAGTAGTCTATTCCTCCTCCATGATGTAATATTGACAGTGTGTGCATCATGAAGTAGTTGGTATATGCTATGATTGTGATCTCTTGTAGATTATGATGAAGTTAACTATTTCTATGATGGTATTGATGTGATTTATTCCCCCTTTCATAGCCTGTCGGTGAAGGTGTGCATGCTATGTTAGTACTCGGTATAATTGCGTTGGTCTATCATGCACTCTAAGGTTACTTAAATATGAACATCGAATGTTGTGGAGCTTGTTAACTCCGCCATTGAGGTGCTCTTGTAGCCCTACACAATTAATGGTGTTCATCATCCAACAAGAGAGTGTAGAGTGGTTCTATTATGTGATCATTGTTGAGAGTGTCCACTAGTGAAATTGGGATCCCTAGGCCTTGTTTCCACACATCGAATCTCCGTTTGTTTACTGTTTTGTTGTATGTTTACTCGCTGCCATATTTTATTCAGATTGCTATTACCACTTATATACATCCATATTACTTGCATTTTACTATCTCTTCGCCGAACTAGTGCACCTATACATCTGACAAGTGTATTGGGTGTGTTGGGGACACAAGAGACTTCTTGTATCGTGATTGCGGGTTGCTTGAGAGGGATATCTTTGACCTCTTCCTCCCGAGTTTGATAAACCTTGGGTGATCCACTTAAGGGAAACTTGCTGCTGTTCTACAAACCTCTGCTGTTGGAGGCCCAACACTGTCTACAGGAATAGAAGCGCGCGTAGACATCGAGCACTTTTCTGGCGCTGTTGCCGGGGAGGAAAGGTAAAAGGCACTCACACGCTGGTCCCAGGTAACTAAGTTATTTTCTGGTGCCGTTGTAAGTGCTCGAAGCTATTTCCTTTAAATCCTGCAATTGCATCTTTTTGTTTCTTGTTTTACACTAGTAAGGCATAATGGAAAACAATTGTGAGCTTTTTAATTTATTTCCTAAGTTAAGACATGAATTGTGTGATGCGAAAATTAAAAAACCTATGGAACCTTATTTGCATGCTAGTAGCAATGTTATTAGTATGAACGCAATTACTGCTAATGCTATGGAGAAGTCTAAGCTTGGGGAAGCTAGTTTTTATGATCTTTTTAGCTTCCCATCTTTAGGGGAGAAAATTTGCTCTGATAATTCTTTATCTTCCATATGCGATAACTCTAATGATGCTTGTGATATTTTAAATCCACCTACTGCAAGTACTGCTTTCGAGATACCCATGAAAATTATTGAACGTGTTATGGATAACCGCTATGAAGGGGATGGAACTGTCCATCCTGGAGATCATTTACTGTTTTTGCATGAATTATGCAGGTTATTCAAGTGTGCAGGTATCTCTATGGATGAAGTGAGGAAGAAGCTATTCTCTATTTCGCTGTCTGGTAAAGCAGCGCATTGGTATAAATTGCTGAAGAATAGTCATTCTCTTGGTTGGGAGGAAATTGTACCTCTCTTTTATTCTAAAGTTTATCCTCCTCATGAAGTGCATACTGATAGAAATTACATTTATAACTTTTATCCTCGTGATGGAGAGAGTATTTACCAAGCATGGGGGAGATTGAAGTCACTAATGCTCAAATGTCCCATTCATGAGCTTCCCCGTAATGTTATTATTAATAATTTTTATGCAAGGCTTTCAGGACATCAAGGACTATCTAGATGCCTGTTTGGAGGGATCTTTCACAAGCAAGGAGGTTGAAGCTAGGTGGGATCTTCTTGATCGGATTGAGGAGAACGCTGAAGATTGGGAGAACGACAAAGGTAGAGAGTCAGGTATAAATTATGATTATGAATGCATTGAAACTTTTATGGATACTGGTAAATTTCGAAATATGAGTGCTACCTATGGTATTGACTCTCAAATTGCTGCAAATCTTTATAAAGCTTTTGCCTCTCATTTTGAATTGCCTAGGAAGAATTTTGATAAGTATCATGAACCTTTTAAAGAGGCTTGCATGAAGGATGAAATTGTTGTTGATGATTGCAATAAACATGCTCAAACTCCTAAGAATGCTATTTCCTATAAGCATGTTAATTTTTGTGGAATGCATAGACCTTGTGGAATTAATCAAATCGAAGATGAATATTGTATCCATCATATTAATGAAAAAACTAGAAAGTGGTCTAGGGCTCTAGATGATCTTGGTAAAAAGTTTGTACCCTCTATCCTTTTATTTGTGAACTTTGCCATAGAGCGGGTCATTTTAATTTGCAATGTTCCTCCAATGATAATTCAACCCCATGAGTGCTGCAAATTTGTATTGTGATGATGAAATTACTCCTAATCAGCATGATGAACTTACTTTATTTTTGTGGTGTGAAGAGTTATCAAGAAAAATCTCTTTGTTACATATGAGTGATCTTGATATTGATGATGTCCTGCATGGGTGTTTTTCTTATTGCATTGATAATTGCCATACAAATACTTACATACAAAATATTTTAGAAGATGACACTTTGCCAAAATATGATAGGACCGTGTGTGTTTTGAACTTATTAATGAAAAGGAGGAATCCTCCCAAGTTTTTCTATTGTTTCTGAAATAAATCAGGTTATGTGGAGGAGCCCCCCTTCAAGCCTCTTCCTCCTAAAGAAGGGAACGAGGAGAAGGAGGAGAAGAAGAAGAAGAACGAAAAGAAGAAGAAGAAGAAGGGGAATAAAAAGAAAGAGGTAACAGCATATCCCCGCGTGTATGAGATAACGATACCGTAAGTATGTTCCCGATGATTATTATGATAATGAATCTGAATACAATGATCTTCCTATGCCCTTTACCTACATTAGTGATCATGATTTGGAAGAGCACACTACTTTTGATATTGAAAATCTCTGGAAAACTAATTCTGAAAATGATGATGATAATAATTGCCATAGTATCAGTACTATCCATGCTTCCTCCCATAATGATATAGAAAGCTCTAAGCTTGGGGATGAGGTGTTTGAAAATCCTTTTGCTACTGATCATTATATGTTTGATACATCTCCTTCTAGTAACAATGATGGTATGGTCACAGATGAACATACTGTGAAAGATAACTATTCTATTTCTTATGATGACACTATGCCTCCAACCTTTGATGATTATTATAAAGAATGCTATGATATAGGTTATAACTATCCTTATGAAACTTGTCATAGTTATGATTGGATTGCCAAAAACAATTCCCTTAGTATGCAACTTGTTTACCATGTTCAAATTCTTGATAATAATCTTGCTCCAATTACTATTAATGAGAAGAACTCTTCTTATGCCAAAATTAATGATACTTTTATGCATATGAACCATGATAAGAATGTTTTAAGTGATGGGTATATTGTGGATTTCATCAATGATGCTACTGAAAGTTATTATGAGAGAGGGAAATATGGTTATATGCCTCTTAATAATATTAAGTTTCCCCTCTTTATGTTGAGAATCTTGAAGTTACTCATGTTTTATCTTCCTATGCTTGTCACTTTGTTCTTCATGAATTTATTTGTGTACAAGATTCCTTTTCGTAGGAAGTGGGTTAGACTTAAATTTGTTTTGAATTTGCTTTTTGATGCTCTCTTTTGCTTCAACTCTTATTTCTTGAGTGCATCATTAAAATTGCTGAGCCCATCTTAATGGCTATAAAGAAAGCACTTCTTGGGAGATAACCCATGTCTTTATTTTGCCACTGTTTTGTTGTGTCTTAGAAGTTGTTACTACTGTAGCAACCTCTCCTTATCTTTATTTTATTGCATTGTTGTGCCAAGTGAAGTCTCTAATAGAAGGTTGATACTAGATTTGGATTACTGCGCAAAAACAGATTTCTTGCTGTCACAAATTTGAGTAGTGTTCTCTGTAGGTAACTCAGAAAAATCTGCCAATTTACGCGTGATCCTCAGATATGTACGCAACTTTCATTAGTTTTGAGTTTTCTCGTCTGAGCAAGTTTAGTGCCCCGTAAAAATTCGTCTTTACGGTCTGCTTTTGACGGATTCTGCCTTTTATTTCGCATTGCCACTTTTGCTGTGTTGGATGGATTTCTTTGTTCCATTAACTTTCAGTAGCCTTGGGCAATGTCCAGAAGTGTTAAGAATGATTGTGTCATCTCTGAACATGTGAATTTTTGATTATGCACTAACCCTCTAATGAGTTTGTTTTGAGTTTGGTGTGGAGGAAGTTTTCAAGGGTCAAGAGAGGAGGATGATACAATATGATCAAGAAGAGTGAAAAGTCTAAGCTTGGGGATGCCCCGTGGTTCATCCTGCATATTTCAAGAAGACTCAAGCATCTAAGCTTGGGGATGCCCAAGGCATCCTTCTTCATCAACAACTTATCAGGTTCCTCTAGTGAAACTATATTTTTATTCCGTCACATCTTATGTACTTTACTTGGAGCGTATGTGTGCTTTTATTTTCATTTTGTTATTTTCATTCTCTGAATAAATGCTTGTGTGGGAGAGAGACACGCTCCGCTGGTTCATATGAACACATATGTTATTAGCTTTTAGTGTTCATGGCGAAGGTTGAAACTGCTTCGTTAATTGTTATATGGTTGGAAACAGAAAATGCTACATGTGGTAATTGGTATAATGTCTTGGATAATGTGATACTTGGCAATTGTTGTGCTCATATAGATCTTGTTTAAGCTCTTCCATCATATACTGCACCCATTAGTGAAGAAATACATAGAGCTTGCTAAATTTGGTTTGCATGACTGGTCTCTCTAGAGTCTAGATATTTTCTAGTAAGGTGTTTGAACAACAAGGAAGACAGTCTAGAGTCTTATAATGCTTGCAATATGTTCTTATGTAAGTTTTGCTGTACCGGTTCATACTTGTGTTTGCTTCAAACAACCTTGCTAGCCTAAGCCTTGTATTGAGAGGGGAATACTTCTCGCGCATCCAAATCCTTGAGCCAAATACAATGCCATTTGTGTCCACCATACCTACCTACTACATTGTATTTTTCTGCCATTCCAAAGTAAATTGCTTGAGTGCTACCTTTAAAATTCCATTCTTTGTCTTTGCAATATATAGCTCATGGGAAAAATAGCTTAAAAACTATTGTGGTATTGAATATGTACTTATGTATCTTATTTCTTAATAAGTTGCTTGTTGAGCGATAACCATGTTCCTGGGACGCCATCAACTATTACACGTTTGTTGAATATCATGTGAGTTGCTATGCATGTTCGTCTTGTCTGAAGTAAGGGTGATTTATCATGATCAAATGGTTTGAGTATGCATATTGTTAGAGAAGAACATTGGGCCACTAACTAAAACCATGATCCATAGTGGAAGTTTCAGTTTGGACAACAATCCTCAATCTCATATGAGAATATTATCTGTTGTTGAATGTTTATACATTAAAGAGGAGTCCATTATCTGTTGTCTATGTTGTCCCGGTATGGATGTCTAAGTTGAGAATAATCAAAAGCGAAATCCAATGCGAGCTTTCTCCTTAGACCTTTGTAGGCGGCATAGAGGTACCCCTTTGTGACACTTTGTTGAAACATATGTTATGCAATGATAATCCATGTAAATCCAAGCTAATTAGGACAAGGTGCGGGCACTATTGGTAATCTATACATGAGGCTTGCAACTTATAGGATGTCTTATACATAACACATATGCTTTATTACTACCGTTGACAAAATTGTTTCTTGTTTTCAAAATAAAAGCTCTAGCACAAACACAGTAATCCATGCTTCCCTCTGCGAAGGGCCATTCTTTTACTTTTATGTTGAGTCAGTTTACCTACTTCTTTCTGTCTTAGAAGCAAACACTTGTGTTAACTGTGCATTGATTCTTACATGCTTGCATATTTGCATTCATCATATTACTTTATGTTGACAATATCCATGAGATATACATGTTGAAGTTGAAAGCAACCGCTGAAACTTAATCTTCCTTTGTGTTGCTTCAATGCCTTTATTTAGAATCTATTGCTTTATGAGTTAACTCTTATGCAAGACTTATTGATGCTTGTCTTGAAAGTACTATTCATGAAAAGTCTTTGCTATATGATTCAATTGTTTAGTCATTGTCTTTACCATTGCTTTGAATCGCTGCATTCATCTTATATGCCTTACAATAGTATGATCAAGATTATGTTGGTAGCATGTCACTTCAGAAATTATCTTTGTTATCGTTTACCTACTCGAGACGAGTGGAACTAAGCTTGGGGATGCTGATACGTCTCCAACGTATCTATAATTTCTGATGTTCCATGCTTGTTTTATGACAATACCTACATGTTTTGTTCACACTTTATGATGATTTTATGCGTTTTCCGGAACTAACCTATTGACAAGATGCCGAAGTGCCAGTTGCTGTTTTCTGCTGTTTTTGGTTTCAGAAATCCTACAAAGGAAATATTCTCGGAATCGGACGAAATCAATGCCCAACATCTTATTTTTCCCGGAACCTTCCTGAAAGTCAGGGAGGGACCAGAGGGGTGCCCTGGGGGCCCCACACGTGTGGGCGGCGCGGCCCAGGGGGGGCGCGTGTAGGATAATGTTGCATAGAAAACAAAAAAATTCCTACCGCGAGAACGCAATCCAAACCAAGATGCAATCTAGAAGATGGGAGCAACGAGGGGATGATCGAGTCTCACCCTTGAAGAGTTCCAAAGCCTACAAGATGAGGCTCTTGTTGCTGCGGTAGAAGTTCACTTGCCGCTTGCAAAAGCGCGTAGAAGATCTTGATCACGGCGCCACGAACGGGCAGCACCTCCGTACTCGGTCACACGTTCGGTTGTTGATGAAGACGACGTCCACCTCCCCGTTCCAGCGGGCAGCGGAAGTAGTAGCTCCTCTTGAATCCGGTAGCACGACGGCGTGGTGTCGGTGGTGGTGGAGAATCCGGCGGAGCTTCGCTAGCGTGCGGGGAAGAAGGAGGAGTGGGCGGCTAGGGTTTGGGGAGAGGGGGCGCCGGCCACTATGGGGTGCGGCCACCTTGTGGTGTTTGGGGTGGCCGGCCCTCCCCTTGGCCCTCATTATATAGGTGGAACACCCAAGAGTTGGTCTACAAGTCTTCCAATAAGACCCCAAACCAAAACCTTCCATATCACATGAAACCTACCCAAGCTAGGACTCCCACTAGAGGTGGGATTCCCACCTTCCCTGGGAGGGGGTGGCCGGCCACCATAGGTGGAGTCCACCTGGGACTCCATCCCTTAGGGTTGGCCGGCCATGGTGGTGGAGTCCCTTCGGGACTCCGCCTTCCAAAGTGACTTTCTTCCGGAATATTCTAGAACCTTCTAGTACCTTCCATAAATGCACCGGATCATTTTCAAACTCATAAAATGACTTCCTATATATGAATCTTATTCTTCGGACCATTCCGGAATTCCTCGTGATGTCCGGGATCTCATCCGGGACTTCGAACAAATCTTCGAACTCCATTCCATATTCAAGTTCTACCATTTCAACATCAAACCTTAAGTGTGTCACCCTACGGTTCATGAACTATGTGGACATGGTTGAGTACTCTCTCTGACCAATAACCAATAGCGGGATCTAGAGATCCATAATGGCTCCCACATATTCAACGATGACTTTAGTGATCGAATGAACCATTCACATACGATACCAATTCCCTTTGTCACACGATATTTTACTTGTCAGAGGTTTGATCATTATATACTCTATACCTTGTTCAACCTCGTCTCTGACAAGTACTCTTTACTCGTACTGGTATGTGGTCTCTTATGAACTTATTCATATGCTTGCAAGACATTAGACGACATTCCACCGAGAGGGCCCAGAGTATATCTATCCGTCATCGGGATGGACAAATCCCACCGTTGATCCATATGCCTCAACTCATACTTTCCGGATACTTAATCCCACCTTTATAACCACCCATTTACGTAGTGGCGTTTGATGTAATCAAAGTACCTTTCCGGTATAAGTGATTTACATGATCTCATGGTCATAAGGACTAGGTAACTATGTATCGAAAGCTTATAGCAAATAACTTAATGACGTGATCTTATGCTACGCTTAATTGGGTGTGTCCATTACATCATTCATATAATGACATAACCTTGTTATTAATAACATCCAATGTTCATGATTATGAAACTGATCATCTATTAATCAACAAGCTAGTTAAGAGGCATACTAGGGACTCTTTGTTGTTTACATATCACACATGTATCAATGTTTCGGTTAATACAATTATAGCATGGTATATAAACATTCATCATAAACATAAAGATATATATAATAACCACTTTTATTATTGCCTCTTGGGCATATCTCCAACAGTCTCCCACTTGCACTAGAGTCAATAATCTAGATTACATTGTAAGGTACCTAACACCCATGGCACTCGGGTGTTGGTCATGCTTTGCCCTAGGGAGAGCTTTAGTCAACGGATCTGCTACATTCAGATCAGTGTGTACTTTACAAATCTTTACTTCTCCATCTTCGATGTACTCGCGAATCGAATGATAACGCAGCTTGATATGCTTCAGCCTCTTGTGTGACCTTGGTTCTTGTGCATTGGCGATGGCACCCATGTTGTCATAGTAGATGACTAATGGGTCCAATGCACTAGGAACCACACCGAGCTCTACAATGAACCTCTTCATCCATACCGCTTCCGATGAAGCCTCGAAGCCGCTATGTACTCCGATTCTTGAAGACTTCGCCACCGCAGGTACCTGCTTTGAGCTTGCCCGCTTACCAGCACCATTCAATATAAACACGTACCTACACTGTGACTTAGAGTCATCGGGATCGGTGTTCCAACTTGCATCGTGTAGCTGGTTACAACGAGCTCTTGGTCACCTCCATAACAAAGAAACATATCCTTGGTTCTTTTCAAGTACTTCAGGATATTCTTGACCGCTGTCCAGTGTTCCATTCCTGGATCACTTTGATATCTGCTAGTCAAGCTAACATGTGCTATATCCGGTCTAGTACATAGCATGGCATACATGATAGAGCCTGCCGAGGCATAGGGGATCCGACTCATCCTTTCTCTTTCCTGCCATAGCCGGTCCTTGAGTCTTACTCAAGACCTTGCATGGTAACATAGGTAAAAATCCTTTCTTACTTTCGTCCATTCTAAACTTCTTTAGAATCTTGTCCAGGTATGTACTTTGTGATAGCCCTATTAGGCGTCTTGATCTATCTCTATAAATCTTGATGCCTAATATATACGATGCTTCACCAAGGTCTTTCATTGAAAAACTATTATTCAAATAACCTTTTACACTGCTTAATAGTTCTATATCATTCCCAATCAATAATATATCATCTACATATAATATCAGGAATGCTACAGAGCTCCCACTCACTTTCTTGTAAATACAGGCCTCTCCATGACACTGTATAAACCTGAAGTCTTTGATCACTTTATCAAAGCGTCGGTTCCAACTTCTCGATGCTTGCTTCAGTCCATAAATTGAACGCTGAAGTTTGCATACTTTGTCAGCATTTTTAGGATCGACAAAACCTTTGGGTTGTACCATATACAACTCTTCCTCAATGTCTCCATTAAGGGAACGCCGTTTTGACATCCATCTGCCAAATCTCATAATCGAAAAATGCAGCTATTGCTAACAAAATCCTCACAGATTTTAGCTTCGCTACAGGTGAGAAAGTCTCATCGTAGTCAACACCTTGAATTTGTCGGAAACCCTTTGCGACAAGTCGAGCTTTATAGACAGTAATATTACCATCAGCATCTGTTTTTCTCTTGAAGATCCATTTATTCTCGACAGCCTTTCGGCTATCAGGTAAGTCTACCAAAGTCCATACTTTGTTATCATACATGGATCCCATTTCAGATTTCATGGCTTCTTGCCATTTGTTGGAATCTGGGCTCATCATCGCTTCTTCATACGTCGCAGGGTCCTCATCATTGTTGTCCATGCTGACGTGAGAGTTGACGTGGGATCAACGTCGCCAGAAAGTAGCTTCCTTGTGACGGTAAAGCACTCGTCCGTTGGGAACCCCAAGAGGAAGGTATGATGTGTACAGCAGCAAGTTTTCCTCAGGTAAGAAACCAAGGTTTATCGAACCAGTGGAGTCAAGAAGCACGTTGAAGGTTGATGGTGACGGAGTGTAGTGGCGCAACACCGGGGATTCGCCAACGTGGAACTGCACAACACAACCAAAGTACTTTGCCCCAACGAACAGTGAGGTTTTCAATCTCACCGGCTTGCTGTTACAAAGGATTAGATATATAGTGTGGATGATGATTGTTTAAAACAAAGAGAACAAGTATTGCAGAGATTGTATTCGATTAAAAGAATGGACCGGGTCCACACACTGAGGTGTCTCTCCCATAAGATAAATAGCATGTTGGGTGAACAAATTACAGTTGGGCAATTGACAAATAGAGAGGGCATGACAATGCACATACATGACATGATGAATATTGTGAGATTCAATTGGGCATTACGACAAAGTACATAGACCGCTATCCAGCATGCATCTATGCCTAAAGTCCACTTTCAGGTTATCATCCGAACCCCTTCCGGTATTAAGTTGCAAGCAACAGAACAATTGCATTAAGTATGGTGCGTAATGTAATCAATAACTATATCCTCGAACATAGCATCAATGTTTTATCCCTAGTGGCAACAACACATCCACAACCTTAGAACTTTCTGTCACTGTCCCAGATTTAATGGAGGCATGAACCCACTATCGAGCATAAATACTCCCTCTTGGAGTTACTAGCAAAAACTTGGCCAGGGCCTCTACTAACAACGGAGAGCATGCAAGATCATAAACAACACATAGGTAATAGATTGATAATCAACATAACATAGTATTCTCTATCCATCGGATCCCAACAAACACAACATATAGCATTACAGATAGATGATCTTGATCATGTTAGGCAGCTCACAAGATCAGACAATGAAGCACATGAGGAGAAGACAACCATCTAGCTACTGCTATGGACCCATAGTCCAGGGGTGAACTACTCAATCATTAATCCGGAGGCGACCATGGCGGTGAGTCCTCCGGAGATGATTCCCCTCTCCGGCAGGGGCGCCTAGGCTCCGAATCCCCGAGATGGGATTGGCGGCGGCGAGGTCTCGATAGGTTTTCCGTATCGTGGCTCTTTACTGGGGGGTTTCGCGACGGAGGCTTTAAGTAGGCGGAAGGGCAACGCGGGGGGCCACACGAGGGCCCCACACGCCAGGGCCGCGCGGCCTAGGGCTATGCCGCGCGGCCTAGGGCTGGGCCGCGCCGCCCTGTTGTGGTGGCGCCTCGTGGCCCCACTTCCTTTCCCCCTCGGTCTTCTGGAAGCTTCGTGCAAAAATAGGACCACTGGCTTTGATTTCGTCCAATTCCGAGAATATTTCCTTACTAGGATTTCTGAAACCAAAAGCAAAAGAAAACAAGAACTCTTCGGCATCTCGTTAATAGGTTAGTGCCGGAAAATGCATAATAATGACATATAATGTGTATAAAACATGTGAGTATCATCATAAAAGTAGCATGGAACATAAGAAATTATAGATACGTTTGAGACGTATCAAGCATCCCCAAGCTTAGTCGTCCGAGTAGGTCGATAACAAAGATAATTTCTTAGTGACAATGCTACCAACATAATCTTGATCAATACTATTGTAAGCACATGTAATGAATGCAGCAATTTGAAACAATGGTAAATGACATGAGTAAACAATTGAATCATAAAGCAAAGACTTTTCATGAATAGTACTTAAAGACAAGCATCAATAAGTCTTGCATAAGAGTTAACTCATAAAGCAATAATTCAAAGTAAAGGTATTGAAGCAACACAAAGGAAGATAAAGTTTCAGCGGTTGCTTTCAACTTGTAACATGTATATCTCATGGATATTGTCAATGTAAAGTAATATAACAAATGCAATATGCAAGTATGTAGGAATCAATGCACAGTTCACACAAGTGTTTGCTTCTTGAGGTGGAGAGAGATAGGTGAACCTGACTCAACATAAAAGTAAAAGAATGGTCCTTCAAAGAGGAAAGCATCGATTGCTATATTTGTGCTAGAGCTTTGGTTTTGAAAACAAGAAACAATTTTGTCAACGGTAGTAATAAAGCATATGAGTTATGTAAATTATATCTTACAAGTTGCAAGCCTCATGCATAGTATACTAATAGTGCCCGCACCTTGTCCTAATTAGCTTGGATTACGGGATTATCATCGCAATACACATGTTTTGACCAAGTGTCACAAAGGGGTACCTCTATGCCGCCTGTACAAAGGTCTAAGGAGAAAGTTCGCATTGGGTTTCTCGCTTTTGATTATTCTCAACTTAGACATCCATACCGGGACAACATAGACAACAGATAATGGACTCCTCTTTAATGCATAAGCATGTAGCAACAATTAATGTTCTCATATGAGATTGAGGATATATGTCCAAAACTGAAACTTCCACCATGATTCATGGCTTTAGTTAGCGGCCCAATGTTCTTCTCTAACAATATGCATGCTCTAACCATTAAATGAGTGGTAAATCGCCCTTACTTCAGACAAGACGGACATGCATAGCAACTCACATGATATTCAACAAAGAGTAGTTGATGGCGTCCCCAGAAACATGGTTATCGCACAACAAGCAACTTAATAAGAGATAAAGTGCATAAGTACATATTCAATACCACAATAGTTTTTAAGCTATTTGTCCCATGAGCTATATATTGTAAAGGTAAAGAATGGAAATTTTAAAGGTAGCACTCAAGCAATTTACTTTGGAATGGCGGAGAAATACCATGTAGTAGGTAGGTATGGTGGACACAAATGGCATAGTGGTTGGCTCAAAGATTTTGGATGCATGAGAAGTATTCCCTCTCGATACAAGGTTTAAGCTAGCAAGGTTTATTTGAAACAAACACAAGGATGAACCGGTACAGCAAAACTCACATAAAAGACATATTGTAAACATTATAAGATTCTACACCGTCTTCCTTGTTTTTCAAACTCAATACTAGAAATTATCTAGACCTTAGAGAGACCAAACATGCAAATCAAATTTTAGCGTGCTCTATGTATTTCTTCATTAATAAGTGCAAAGTATATGATGCAAGAGCTTAAACATGAGCACAACAATTGCCAAGTATCACATTATTCAAGATATTATGCCAATTACCACATATATCATTTTCCGATTCCAACCATATAACAATTTAACGAAGAAGATTCAACCTTCGCCATGAATACTATGAGTAAAGCCTAAGGACATATTTGTCCATATGCAACAGCGGAGCGTGTCTCTCTCCCATACAATGAATGCTAGGATCCAACTTTATTCAAACAAAACAAAAACAAAAACAAACCGACGCTCCAAGCAAAGTATATAAGATGTGATGGAATAAAAATATAGTTTCAGGGGAGAAACCTGATAATGTTGTCGATAAAGAAGGGGATGCCTTGGGCATCCCAAGCTTAGATGCTTGAGTCTTCTTGATATATGCAGGGGTGAACCACCGGGGCATCCCCAAGCTTTCACTCTCCTTGATCATAGTGTATATCATCCTCCTCTCTTGATCCTTGAAAACTTCCTCCACACCAAACTCGAAACAAACTCATTAGAGGATTAGTGCATAATCAAAATTCACATATTCAGAGGTGACACAATCATTCTTTACACTTCTGTACATTGCACAAAGCTACTGAAAGTCAATGGAACAAAGAAATCCATCTAACATAGCAAAACAGGCAATGCAAAATAAAAGGCAGAATCTGTCAAAACAGAACAGTTCGTAAAGACGAATTTTTAACAGGCACCAGACTTGCTCAGATGAGAAAACTTAAAACTAATGAAAGTTGCGTACATATCTGAGGATCACTCACGTAAATTGGCATAATTTTCTGAGTTTCCTACAGAGAATTTTACCCAGATTCGTGACAGCAAAGAAAACTGTTTCTGCGCAGTAATCCAAATCTAGTATCTTACTTCTATTAGAGACTTTACTTGGCACAACAATGCAATAAAACTAATATAAGGAGAGGTTGCTACAGTAGTAAACAACTTCCAAGACTCAAATATAAAACAAAAGTACTGTAGTAAAAACATGGGTTGTCTCCCATAAGCGCTTTTCTTTAACGCCTTTCAGCTAGCAGAAAGTGTATATCAAGTATTATCAAGAGATGAAGCATCAACATCATAATTTGTTCTAATAATAGAATCAAAAGGTAACTTCATTCTCTTTCTAGGAAGTGTTCCATACCTTTCTTGAGAGGAAATTAATATTTAATATTACCTTCCTTCATATCAATGGTAGCACCAACAGTTCGAAGAAAAGGTCTTCCCAATATAATGGGACAAGATGCATTGCATTCAATATCCAAGACAACAAAATCAACGGGGACAAGGTTATTGTTACCATAATACGAACATTATCAACTCTCCCCAAAGGTTTCTTTGTAGAGTTATCAGCAAGATTAACATCCAAATAACAATTTTTCAATGGTGGCAAGTCAAGCATATTATAGATTTTCTTAGGCATAACGGAAATACTTGCACCAAGATCACATAAAGCATTACAATCAAAGTCATTGACCCTCATCTTAATGATGGGCTCCCAACCATCTTCTAACTTCCTAGGAATAGAAGTTTCGATTTAGTTTCTCTTCTCTAGCTTTTATGAGAGCATTTGTAATATGTTTCGTGAAAGCCAAATTTATAGCACTAGCATTAGGACTCTTAGCAAGTTTTTGTAAGAACTTTATAACTTCAGAGATATGACAATCATCAAAATCGAAACCATTATGATCTAAAGCAATGGGATCATTGTCCTCAATGTTGGAAAAAATTTCAGCAGTTTTATCACAGGCAGTTTCAGCAGCAGTTTAGGCTTTTCGCGCTTTGCATTAGAAGTGGAAACATTGCCTACACTAATCCTTTTACCATTATTAGTAGGAGGTGCAGCAACATGTGTAGCATTAGCATTGCTAGTGGTAGTAATAGTCCAAACTTTAGCTATATTATTCTCTTTAGCTAGTTTTTCATTTTCTTCTCTTTCCCACCTAGCATGCAGTTCAGCCATTAATCTTATATTCTCATTAATTCTAACTTGGATGGCATTTGCTGTAGTAACAATTTTATTTTCATTATCCCTATTAGGCATAACTTTCAATTTCAAAAGATCAACATCGGCAGCAAGACTATCAACTTTAGAAGCAAGTATATCAATTTTTCCCAAGCTTTTCTTCAACAGATTTGTTAAAAGCAGTTTGTGTACTAATAAATTCTTTAAGCATGGCTTCAAGTCCAGGGGGTGTATTCCTATTATTGTTGTAAGAATTCCCATAAGAATTACCATAGCCGTTGCCATATATTATAAGGCCTATAGTTGTTACTAGAATTGTTCCGGTAAGCATTGTTGTTGAAATTATTATTTTTAATGTAGTTTACATCAACATGTTCTTCTTGAGCAACCAATGAAGCTAACGGAACATTATTAGGATCAATATTTGTCCTATCATTCACAAGCATAGACATAATAGCATCAATCTTATCACTCAAGGAAGAGGTTTCTTCGACAGAATTTACCTTCTTACCTTGTGGAGCTCTTTCCGTGTGCCATTCAGAGTAATTTATCATCATATTATCAAGGAGCTTTGTTGCTTCACCAAGAGTGATGGACATAAAGGTACCTCCAGCAGCTGAATCCAATAGGTTCTGAGAAGAAAAATTCAGTCCTGCATAAAAGGTTTGGATGATCATCCAAGTAGTCAGTCCATGGGTTGGGCAATTTTTAACCAAAGATTTCATTTTTCCCATGCTTGTGCAACATGCTCAGTATCTAATTGTTTAAAATTCATTATGCTACTCCTCAAAGATATAATTTTAGCAGGGGGATAACATCTACCAATAAAAGCATCCTTGCATTTAGTCCATGAATCAATACTATTCTTAGGCAGAGAGCAACCAATCTTTAGCTCTTCCTCTTAATGAGAAAGGAAACAATTTTAATTTTATTATGTCACCATCTACATCTTTATACTTTTGCATTTCACAAAGTTCAACAAAATTATTGAGATGGCAGCAGCATCATCAGAACTAACACCAGAAAATTGCTCTCGCATAACAAGATTCAGTAAAGCAGGTTTAATTTCAAAGAATTCTGCTGTAGTAGCAGGTGGAGCAATAGGTGTGCATAAGAAATCATTATTATTTGTGGTTGTGAAGTCACACAACTTAGTATTCTCAGCGTTATTCATTTTAGCAACAGTAAATAAAGTAAACTAGATAAAGTAAATGCAAGTAACTAATTTTTTGTGTTTTTGATATAGCAAACAAGATAGCAAGTAAAGTAAAACTAGCAACTAATTTTTTTGTGTTTTGATTTAGTGCAGCAAACAAAGTAGTAAATAAAATAAAGCAAGACAAAAACAAAGTAAAGAGATTGGATTGTGAAGACTCCCCTTGCACGTGTCTTGATCTCACAACGGCGCCAAAAGAGCGCGACGTGAGTTGACGTGGGATCAACGTCGCCAGAAAAGCTTCCTTGTGACGGTAAAGCACTCGTCCGTTGGGAAACCCAAGAGGAAGGTATGATGTGTACAGCAGCAAGTTTTCCTCAGTAAGAAACCAAGGTTTATCGAACCAGTAGGAGTCAAGAAGCACGTTGAAGGTTGATGGTGACGGAGTGTAGTGCGGCGCAACACCGGGATTGGCGCCACGTGGACCTGCACAACACAACCAAAGTACTTTGCCCCAACGAAAAGTGAGGTTGTCAATGTCACCGGCTTGCTGTTACAAAGGATTAGATGTATAGTGTGGATGATGATTGTTTGCAAAAACAGAGAACAAGTATTGCAGTAGATTGTATTCGATTAAAAGAATGGACCGGGGTCCACAGTTCACTAGAGGTGTCTCTCCCATAAGATAAATAGCATGTTGGGTGAACAAATTACAGTTGGGCAATTGACAAATAGAGGGGGCATGACAATGCACATACATGACATGATGAATATTGTGAGATTCAATTGGGCATTACGACAAAGTACATAGACCGCTATCCAGCATGCATCTATGCCTAAAAAGTCCACTTTCAGGTTATCATCCGAACCCCTTCCAGTATTAAGTTGCAAGCAACAGACAATTGCATTAAGTATGGTGCGTAATGTAATCAATAACTATATCCTCGAACATAGCATCAATGTTTTATCCCTAGTGGCAACAGCACATCCACAACCTTAGAACTTTCTCACACTGTCCCAGATTTAATGGAGGCATGAACCCACTATCGAGCATAAATACTCCCTCTTGGAGTTACTAGCAAAAACTTGGCCAGAGCCTCTACTAACAACGGAGAGCATGCAAGATCATAAACAACACATAGGTAATAGATTGATAATCAACATAACATAGTATTCTCTATCCATCGGATCCCAACAAACACAACATATAGCATTACAGATAGATGATCTTGATCATGTTAGGCAGCTCACAAGATCCGACAATGAAGCACATGAGGAGAAGACAACCATCTAGCTACTATGGACCCATAGTCCAGGGTGAACTACTCACTCATCAATCCGGAGGCGACCATGGCGGTGTAGAGTCCTCCGGGAGATGATTCCCCTCTCCAGGGTGCCGGAGGCGATCTCCTAAATCCCCGAGATGGGATTGGCGGCGGCGGCGTCTCGGAAGGTTTTCCGTATCGTGGCTCTCGGTACTGGGGGTTTCGCGACGGAGGCTTTAAGTAGGCGGAAGGGCAACACGGGGGGCCACACGAGGGCCCCACACGCCAGGGCCGCATGGCCTAGGGCTGGGCCGCGCCGCCCTGTTGTGGCGGCGCCTCGTGGCCCCACTTCCTTTCCCCCTCGGTCTTCTGGAAGCTTCGTGCAAAAATAGGACCCTGGGCTTTGATTTCGTCCAATTCCGAGAATATTTCCTTACTAGGATTTCTGAAACCAAAAACAGAAACAACAACTGGCTCTTCGGCATCTCGTTAATAGGTTAGTACCGGAAAATGCATAATAATGACATATAATGTGTATAAAACATGTGAGTATCATCATAAAAGTAGCATGGAACATAAGAAATTATAGATACGTTTGAGACGTATCAGTCCACAATCATGACATTTAGACAAGGATCATACCAATCAGGAGTGGCACGTTCCCTTGTCAATCTGCGAGGTTCAGTAGCTATCTCGTTTGAAGTTTCATGATCATTATCATTAGCTTCCTCTGTCGGTGTGTAGGCGACAGGAACAACTTCCGACTGCGCTACTACGATCAACTAGTGAAGATTCATCAATCTCATCGAGTTCTACTTTTCTTCCAGTCACTTCTTTAGTGAGAAATTCTTTCTCAAGAAAGGTTCCGTTCTTAGCAACAAAGATTTTGCCTTCGGATCTGTGATAGAAAGTGTACCCTATAGTTTCCTTAGGGTATCCTATGAAGACGCATTTCTCCGCTTTGGGTTCTAGCTTGTCCGGTTGTAACTTCTTTACATAGGCTTCGCAACCCCAAACTTTAAGGAACGACAGCTTAGGTTTCTTGTTAAACCATAATTCATACGGTGTCGTTTCATTTTGATGGTGCTCTATTTAAAGTGAATGCGGCTGTCTCTAATGCATAACTCCAAAATGATAACGGCAAATCAGTAAGAGGCATCATAGAACGAACCATATCTAAGAGAGTTCGATTACGACGTTCGGACACACCGTTACGTTGTGGTGTTCCCGGCGGTGTCAATTGTGAAAGTATTCCGCATTTCTTTAAATGCATGCCAAACTCATAACTCAGATATTCACCTCCGCGATCAGATCGTAGAAATTTGATCTTCTTGTTATGTTGATTTTCTACTTCACTTTGGAATTCCTTAAACTTCTCAAAAGTTTCGGATTTATGTTTCATGAAATAGATATACCCATATCTACTCAGATCATCTGTGAAGGTTAGAACATAACGATAACCACCGCGCGAGGCTACACTCATTGGTCCACACACATCGGTATGTATGATTTCCAATAAGTCTGTAGCTCGCTCCATAATACCAGAGAATGGAGTCTTAGTCATTTTTCCCATTAGATATGCTTCGCATCTATCAAGTGACTCAAAGTCAAGTGATTCAAGTAATCCATCGGTATGGAGTTTCTTCATGCGTTTCACTCCAATATGACCAAGACGACAGTGCCACATATAAGTAGAATTATCATTTAATTTAATTCGCTTAGCATCAATGTTATGTATATGTGTATCACTACTATCGAGATCTAACAGAAATAAGCCATTCTTTTCAGGTGCTTGACCATAAAAGATATTATTCATAAAAATAGAACAACCATTATTCTCAGACTTGAATGAATAACCGTCTTGCATTAAACAAGATCCAGACATAATGTTCATGCTCAACGCGGGTACAAAATAACAATTATTCAGGCTTAAAACTAATCCCGAAGGTAGATGTAGAGGAAGTGTGCCGACAGCGATCACATCGACTTTGGATCCATTTCCAACGCGCATCGTCACTTCATCCTTTAGTAGTCTTCGTTTATTCTTTAGTTCGTGTTTGAGTTACAAATATGAGCAACCGAACCAGTATCAAATACCCAGGTACTAGTACGAGAACCGTAAGATAAACATATATAACATGTATATCGATATACCTTCTTTCTTCTTCTTGACAAGGCCGCTCTTCAGATCCGCCAAATACTTGGAGCAATTACGCTTCCAGTGTCCCTTCTCCTTGCGTAATAGCACTCAGCATCAGGTTTAGGGCCAGTCTTAGGTTTCACAGAGGCGTGGCAGCTTTCTTGCCACCCTTCTTGAATTTGCCTTTAGACTTGCCCTGTTTTGAAACTGGTGGTCTTATTGACCATCAACACTTGGTGCTCTTTCTTGATCTCAATCTCAGCAGCTTTAAGCATGGAGAAGAGTTCAGGTAACTCTTTGTTCATGTTCTGCATATTGTAGTTCATCACAAAGTTCTTGTAACTAGGTGGCAGTGATTGAAGGATACGATTAATCCCCAGTCTGTTAGGAATAACTATTTCCAAGTCACTGAGTTTCTTCGCATGCCCGGTCATAACGAGCATGTGCTCACTAACGGAGCTACCTTCTTCCATCATGCAACTGAAGAAGTGTTTCGATGCTTCATAGCATTCCATGGCCGCATGAGTTTCAAAAATAGTCTTCAACTCTTTTATCAACTCATGTGGATCGTGGTGCTCAAAACTTTTTTGAAGATCGACTTCCAGACTGCACAGGATGGCACACTGAACTTGAGAGTACTGAGTTTTCCGAGTTGCGTAATCATTCTTTACTTCATCGGTTTCAGTTTTTGCAGGAGGGTCACCTAGCGGTGCATCAAGCACATATTGCAGATTTCCGCCACGAGGAAAATCCTCACATGACGGAACCAGTCGGTGAAGTTGCTACCGTTGCTCTTAAGCTTTTCTTTCTCTAGGAACTGGTTAAAATTGATTGGGGACGCCATATCTACAACATATATTTGCAATAGTTTAGACTAAGTTTATGACAAATTGAGTTCAAATTTTAATTCAACATAATTAAAAACTAGGTGAACTCCCACTCAAAACAATATCCCTCGAATTGTCTTAGTGATCACACGAACCAAATCCACCACACCTAAGTCCGATCATCACGAGACAAGATATAATTTCAATGGCGAACACTCAAAGTGTTCATCATATCAATCATATGATTCATGATCTACCTTTCGGTATCACGTGTTCCGAGACCATGTCTGTACATGCTAGGCTCGTCAAGGCCACCTTAGTATCCGCATGTGCAAAACCGGCTTGCACCCGTTGTATGCACTTGTTGATTCTATCACACCCGATCATCACGAGATGCTTCGAAACGACAAGTCTTGGCAATGGTGCTACTAAGGATGAACACTTTATTATCTTGATATTTAGTGAGAGGGATCATCTTATAATGCTACCGTCGCGATCTAAGCAAAATAAGATGCATAAAAGGATTAACATCACATGCAGTTCATATGTGATATGATATGGCCCTTTTGTCTTTGCGCCTTTGATCTTCATCTCCAAAGCACGGACATGATCTCCATCGTCATCGGGCATGATCTCCATCATCGTTGGCGTAGCGTCAAAGTCAATGGCGCCGTCTTCATGATTGTTCTCCCATGTAGCAACTATTACAACTTCTTTGAAATACTACTCAACATGAATTTTAAAGACAACCATAAGGCTCTGCCGGTTGCCACAATACAATAATGATCATCTCATACATATTCATCATCACATTATGGCCATATCACATCACCAAACCCTGCAAAAACAAGTTAGACGTCTCTAATTTGGTTTGCATATTTTACGTGGTTTAGGGTTTTCGAGAGAGATCTAATCTACCTACGAACATGAACCACAATGGTGATACTAGTGTTGTCAATAGAAGAGTAAATTGAATCTTCACTATAGTAGGAGAGACAGACACCCGCAAAGCCACTTATGCAATACAAGTTGCATGTCGAGCGTGGAGCAAATCTCATGAACGCGGTCATGTAAAGTTAGCCCGAGCCGCTTCATCCCACTATGCCACAAAGATGCAAAGTACTCAAACTAAAGACAATACAAGCATCAACGCCCACAAACCATTGTGTTCTACTCGTGCAACCATCTATGGATAGACACGGCTCTGATACCACTGTAGGATAACGTTGCATAGAAAACAAAAAAAATCCTACCGCGAGAACGCAATCCAAGCCAAGATGCAATCTAGAAGATGGGAGCAACGAGGGGATGATCGAGTCCCACCCTTGAAGAGTTCCAAAGCCTACAAGATGAGGCTCTTGTTGCTGCGGTAGACGTTCACTTGCCGCTTGCAAAAGCGCGTAGAAGATCTTGATCACGGCGCCACGAACGGGCAGCACCTCCGTACTCGGTCACATGTTCGGTTGTTGATGAAGACGACGTCCACCTCCCCGTTCCAGCGGGCAGCGGAAGTAGTAGCTCCTCTTGAATCCGGCAGCACGACGGCGTGGTGTCGGTGGTGGTGGAGAATCCGGCGGAGCTTAGCGTGCGGGGAAGAAGGAGGAGTGGGGCGGCTAGGGTTTGGGGAGAGGGGGCGCCGGCCACTATGGGGTGCGGCCACCTTGTGGTGTTTGGGGTGGCCGGCCCCCTCCCCTTGGCCCTCATTATATAGGTGGAACACCCAAGAGTTGGTCTACAAGTCTTCGAATAAGACCCCAAACCAAAACCTTCCATATCACATGAAACCTACCCAAGCTAGGACTCCCACTAGAGGTGGGATTCCCACCTTCCCTTGGGAGGGGGTGGCCGGCCACCATAGGTGGAGTCCACCTGGACTCCACCCCTTAGGGTTGGCTGGCCATGGTGGTGGAGTCCCTTCGGGACTCCGCCTTCCAAAGTGACTTTCTTCCGGAATATTCTAGAACCTTCTAGTACCTTCCATAAATGCACCGGATCATTTTCAAACTCATAAAATGACTTCCTATATATGAATCTTATTCTCCGGACCATTCCGGAACTCCTCGTGATGTCCGGGATCTCATCCGGGACTTCGAACAAATCTTCGAACTCCATTCCATATTCAAGTTCTACCATTTCAACATCAAACCTTAAGTGTGTCACCCTACGGTTCGTGAACTATGTGGACATGGTTGAGTACTCTCTCCGACCAATAACCAATAGCGGGATCTGGAGATCCATAATGGCTCCCACATATTCAACGATGACTTTAGTGATCGAATGAACCATTCACATACGATACCAATTCCCTTTGTCACACGATATTTTACTTGTCCGAGGTTTGATCATTGGTATCACTCTATACCTTGTTCAACCTCGTCTCCCTCTTTACTCGTACCGTGGTATGTGGTCTCTTATGAACTTATTCATATGCTTGCAAGACATTAGACGACATTCCACCGAGAGGGCCCAGTATATCTATCCGTCATCGGGATGGACAAATCCCACCGTTGATCCATATGCCTCAACTCATACTTTCCGGGATACTTAATCCCACCTTTATAACCACCCATTTACGCGTGGCGTTTGATGTAATCAAAGTACCTTTCCGGTATAAGTGATTTACATGATCTCATGGTCATAAGGACTAGGTAACTATGTATCGAAAGCTTATAGCAAACAACTTAATGACGTGATCTTATGCTACGCTTAATTGGGTGTGTCCATTACATCATTCATATAATGATATAACCTTGTTATTAATAACATCCAATGTTCATGATTATGAAACTAATCATCTATTAATCAACAAGCTAGTTAAGAGGCATACTAGGGACTCTTTGTTGTTTACATATCACACATGTATCAATGTTTCGGTTAATACAATTATAGCATGGTATATAAACATTCATCATAAACATAAAGATATATATAATAACCACTTTTATTATTGCCTCTTGGGCATATCTCCAACAGCGCGCCCCCCTGATACGTCTCCGACGTATCGATAATTTCTTGTGTTCCATGCCACATTATTGATGATATCTACATGTTTTATGCACACTTTATGTCATATTCGTGCATTTTCTCGAACTAACCTATTAACAAGATGCCGAAGAGCCAGTTTGTTTTTGGTTTTCAGAAATCCTAGTAACGAAATATTCTCGGAATTGGACGAAATCAACGCCCAGGGTCCTATTTTGCCACGAAGCTTCCGCACCCGAAGGAGAGTCGAAGTGGGGCCACGAGGTGGCCAAACCATAGGCGGCGCGGCGGCCCTGGCCGGGCCGACCTATGGTGTGGGCCCTCGTGCCGCCTCTTTACCTGCCCTTCCGCCTACAAATAGCCTCCGTCGAAACCCCACCGAGAGCCACGATACGGAAAACCTTGCGAGACGCCGCCGCCACCAATCCCATCTCGGGGATTCAGGAGATCTCCTCCCTGCCGGAGAGGGGATTCATCTCCGGAGGACTCTTCACCGCCATGGTCGCCTCCGGAGTGATGAGTGAGTAGTCTACCCCTGGACTATGGGTCCATAACAGTAGCTAGATGGTTGTCTTCTCCCCATTGTGCTTAATTGTCGGGTCTTGTGAGCTGCCGAACATGATCAAGATCATCTATCGTAATTCTATATGTTGCGTTGTTGGGATCCGATGAATAGAGAATACTTGTTATGTTGATTATCAAAGTTATATCTATGTGTTGTTTATGATCTTGCATGCTCTCCGTTATTAGTAGATGCTCTGGCCAAGTTGATGCTAGTAACTCCAAGAGGGAGTATTTATGCTCGATAGTGGGTTCATGTCTCCGTGAATCTGGGGAGTGAGAGAAACCTCTAAGATTATGGATGTGTTGTTGCCACTAGGGATAAAACATTGGTGCTATGTTCGAGGATGTAGTCACTGATTACATTACGCGCAATACTTAATGCAATTGTCTGTTGTTAGCAACTTAATACTGGAGGGGTTCGGATGATAATCAAGGTGGACTTTTTAGGCATAGATGCATGCTGGATAGCGGTCTATGTACTTTGTCGTAATGCCCAATTAAATCTCACAGTACTCATCATAATATGTATGTGCATTGTTATGCCCTCTCTATTTGTCAATTGCCCAAGCTGTAATTTGTTCACCCAACATGTTGTTTATCTTATGGGAGAGACACCTCTAGTGAACTGTGGACCCGGTCCTATTCTTTACATCGCATACAATCTACTGCAATACTTGTTTTTGTTTCTGCAAACAATCATCTTCCACACAATACGGTTAATCCTTGTTACAGCAAGCCGGTGAGATTGACAACCTCAGCTTCGTTGGGGCAAAGTACTTTGGTTGTGTTGTGCGGGTTCCACGTTGCGCCGGAATCTCTGGTGTTGCGCCGCACTACATCCCGCCGCCATCAACCTTCAACGTGCTTCTTGACTCCCTGGTTCGATTAAACCTTGGTTTCTTACTGAGGGAAACTTGCCGCTGTGCGCATCACACCTTCCTCTTGGGGTTCCCAACGGACGTGTCAGCACGCATCAAAAATTTGCGCCGTTGCCGGGAGATCAAGACACGTAAGGGGAGTCTCCACTTCCCAATCTCTTTACTTTGTTTTTGTCTTGCTTATTTTATTTACTACTTTGTTTGCTGCATTATATCAAAACACAAAAAAATTAGTTGCTAGCTTTACTTTATTTACTGTCTTGCACTCTATATCAAAAACACACAAAAAAATTAGTTACTTGCATTTACTTTATCTAGTTTGCTTTATTTACTACTGAAATGGCCACCCTGAAAATACTAAGTTGTGTGATTTCACAACCACAAATAATAATGATTTCTTATGCACACCTATTGCTCCACCTGCTACTACAGCAGAATTCTTTGAAATTAAACCCCTTTCTGAATCTTGTTATGCGAGAGCAATTTTCCGTGTTAGTTCTGATGATGCTGCTGCCCATCTTAATAATTTTGTTGAACTATGTGAAATGCAAAAGTATAAGGATGTAGATGGTGATATTATTAAATTGAAATTGTTTCCTTTCTCATTAAGAGGAAGAGCTAAAGATTGGTTGCTATCTCTGCCTAAGAATAGTATTGATTCCT
Organism: Lolium multiflorum; assembly: GCA_030979885.1. Classification (NCBI taxonomy): domain Eukaryota; kingdom Viridiplantae; phylum Streptophyta; class Magnoliopsida; order Poales; family Poaceae; genus Lolium; species Lolium multiflorum. Next base: position 24,065,605 of record CM061753.1, on the reverse strand, counting down.
GGACTAAATGCAAGGATGCTTTTATTGGTAGATATTATCCCCTGCTAAAATTATATCTTTGAGAAGTAGCATAATGAATTTTAAACAATTGGATAGTGAACATGTTGCTCAAGCTTGGGAAAGAATGAAATCTTTGGTTAAAAATTGCCCAACACATGGACTGACTACTTGGATGATCATCCAAACCTTCTATGCAGGACTAAATTTTTCTTCGCGGAATTTATTTCAGCTGCTGGAGGTACCTTTATGTCCATCACTTTGGGGGAAGCAACAAAGCTCCTTGATAATATGATGATTAATTACTCTGAATGGCACACGGAAAGAGCTCCACAAGGTAAGAAGGTAAATTCTGTTGAAGAATCCTCTTCCTTGAATGATAAGATTGATGCTATTATGTCTATGCTTGTGAATGATAGGACTAATGTTGATCCTAATAATGTTCCGTTAGCTTCATTGGTTGCCCAAGAAGAACATGTTGATATAAACTTCATTAAAAATAATAATTTCAACAACAATGCTTATCGGAACAATTCTAGTAATAACTATAGGCCATATCCTTATAATAATGGTAACGGTTATGCTAATTCTTATGGGAATTCTTACAATAATAATAGGAATACACCCCTGGACTTGAAGCTATGCTTAAAGAATTTATTAGTACACAAACTGCCTTTAACAAATCTGTTGAGGAAAAACTCAATAAAATTGATATTCTCGCTTCTAAGGTTGATAGTCTTTCCTCTGATGTTGATCTTTTGAAATCGAAAGTTATGCCTAATAGGGATATTGAAAATAAAATTGTTACTACAGCAAATGCCATCCAAGTTAGAATTAATGAGAATATAAGATTAATGGCTGAATTGCGTGCTAGGTGGGATAGAGAAGAAAATGAAAAACTAGCTAAAGAGAAAAATGTAGCTAAAGTTTGGACTATTACCACCACAAGTAATGTTGATTCTTCACATGTTGCTGCACCTCCTACTATTAATGGTAAAATAATTGGTGTTGGCAATGTTTCTACTCCTAGTGCAAAGCGTACAAACTGCCTGAAATTGCTAAAACAAACTTGCTTGTGATAAAACTGCTGAAATTTTTTCCAACCTTGGGGATGATGATCCCATTGCTGTAGCTCATAATGATTTAGATTTTTATGATTGCCACATCTCTGAAGTTATAAAGTTCTTACAAAAACTTGCTAAGAGTCCCAATGCTAGCGCTGTAAACTTGGCTTTCACAAAACATATTACAAATGCTCTAATAAAAGCTCGAGAAGAAAAACTAAAACTTGAAACTTCTATTCCTAGAAAGCTAGAGGATGGTTGGGAACCCATCATTAAAATGAGGGTCAATGATTTTGATTGTAATGCTTTATGTGATCTTGGTGCAAGTATTTCTGTTATGCCTAAGAAAGTCTATGATATGCTTGACTTGCCACCATTGAAAAATTGTTATTTGGATGTTAATCTCGCTGATAATGCTAAAAATAAACCTTTGGGGAGAGTTGATAATGTTCATATTATGGTTAACAATAGTCTTGTCCCCGTTGATTTTGTTGTCTTGGATATTGAATGCAATGCATCTTGCCCCATTATATTGGGAAGACCTTTTCTTCGAACCGTTGGTGCTACTATTGATATGAAGGAAGGTAATATTAAATATCAATTTCCTCTCAAGAAAGGTATGGAACACTTCCCTGGAAAGAGAATGAAGTTACCTTATGATTCTATTATTAGAACAAATTATGATGTTGATGCTTCCTCTTGATGTTACTTGATTTACACTTTCTGCGCCTGGCTGAAAGGCGTTAAAGAAAAGCGCTTATGGGAGACAACCCATGTTTTTTACTACAGTACTTGGTTTTTATTTTGTGTCTTGGAAGTTGTTTACTACTGTAGCAACCTCTTCTTATCTTAGTTTTGTGTTTTGTTGTGCCAAGTAAAGTCTTTGATAGTAAAGTTCATACTAGATTTGGATTACTGCGCAGAAACAGATTTCTTTGCTGTCACGAATCTGGGCAAAATTCTCTGTAGGTAACTCAGAAAATTAAGACAATTTACGTGAGTGATCCTCAGATATGTACGAAACTTTCATTCAATTTGAGCATTTTCATTTGAGCAAGTCTGGTGCCCCAATAAAATTCGTCAATACGAACTGTTCTGTTTTGACAGATTCTGCCTTTTATTTCGCATTTCCTCTTTTGCTATATTGGATGAATTTCTTTGATCCATTAATGTCCAGTAGCTTTATGCAATGTCCAGAAGTGTTAAGAATGATTGTGTCACCTCTGAACATGTTAATTTTTATTGTCCACTAACCCTCTAATGAGTTGTTTCGAGTTTGGTGTGGAGGAAGTTTTCAAGGATCAAGAGAGGAGTATGATGCAATATGATCAAGGAGAGTGAAAGCTCTAAGCTTGGGGATGCCCCGGTGGTTCACCCCTGCATATTCTAAGAAGACTCAAGCGTCTAAGCTTGGGGATGCCCAAGGCATCCCCTTCTTCATCGACAACATTATCGGTTCCTCCCCTGAAACTATATTTTTATTCCGTCACATCTTATGTGCTTTGCTTGGAGCGTCGGTTTGTTTTTGTTTTTGTTTTGTTTGAATAAAATGGATCCTAGCATTCATTGTATGGGAGAGAGACACGCTCCGCTGTTGCATATGGACAAGTATGTCCTTAGGCTTTACTCATAGTATTCATGGCGAAGTTTCTTCTTCGTTAAATTGTTATATGGTTGGAATTGGAAAATGCTACATGTAGTAATTCTAAAATGTCTTGGATAATTTGATACTTGGCAATTGTTGTGCTCGTGTTTAAGCTCTTGCATCATATACTTTGCACCCATTATTGAAGAAACACCTAGAGCTTGCTAATTTGGTTTGCATATTTGGTCTCTCTAAAGTCTAGATAATTTCTAGTATTGAGTTTTGAACAACAAGGAAAGTGTAGATTCTTATAATGTTTACAATATGTCTTTTATGTGAGTTTTGCTGCACCGTTCATCCTTGTGTTTGTTTCAAATAACCTTACTAGCCTAAACCTTGTATCGAGAGGAATACTTCTCATGCATCCAAAATCCTTGAGCCAACCACTATGCCATTTGTGTCCACCATACCTACCTACTACATGGTATTTCTCCGCCATTCCAAAGTAAATTGCTTGAGTGCTACCTTTAAAATTCCATCATTCACCTTTGCAATATATAGCTCATGGGACAAATAGCTTAAAAACTATTGTGGTATTGAATATGTACTTATGCACTTTATCTCTTATTAAGTTGCTTGTTGTGCGATAACCATGTTGGGACGCCATCAACTATTCTTTGTTGAATATCATGTGAGTTGCTATGCATGTCCGTCTTGTCGAAGTAAGAGAGATCTACCACCTTAATGGTTGGAGCATACATATTGTTAGAGAAGAACATTGGGCCGCTAACTAAAGCCATGATTCATGGTGGAAGTTTCAGTTTGGACATATATCCTCAATCTCATATGAGAATAATAATTGTTGCCACATGCTTATGCATTAAAGAGGAGTCCATTATCTGTTGTCCATGTTGTCCCGGTATGGATGTCTAAGTTGAGAATAATCAAAAGCGAGAAATCCAAAATGCGAGCTTTCTCCTTAGACCTTTGTACAGGCGGCATGGAGGTACCCCATTGTGACACTTGGTTAAAACATGTGTATTGCGATGATCCGGTAGTCCAAGCTAATTAGGACAAGGTGCGGGCACTATTAGTATACTATGCATGAGGATATAATTTACATAACTCATATGCTTTATTACTACCGTTGACAAAATTGTTTCATGTTTTCAAAATAAAAGCTCTAGCACAAATATAGCAATCGATGCTTTCCTCTTTGAAGGACCATTCTTTTTACTTTTATGTTGAGTCGTTCACCTATTTCTCTCCACCTCAAAGCAAACACTTGTGTGAACTGTGCATTGATTCCTACATACTTGCATATTGCACTTATTATATTACTCTATGTTGACAATTATCCATGAGATATACATGTTATAAGTTGAAAGCAACCGCTGAAACTTAATCTTCCTTTGTGTTGCTTCAATACCTTTACTTTGATTTATTGCTTTATGAGTTAACTCTTATGCAAGACTTATTGATGCTTGTCTTGAAGTACTATTCATGAAAAGTCTTTGCTTTATGATTCACTTGTTTACTCATGTCATTACCATTGTTTTGATCGCTGCATTCATTACATATGTTTACAAATAGTATGATCAAGGTTATGATGGCATGTCACTCCAGAAATTATCTTTGTTATCGTTTTTACTGCTCGACGAGAACTAAGCTTGGATGTGATACGTCCGACGTATCGATAATTTCTTGTGTTCCATGCCACATTATTGATGATATCTACATGTTTTATGCACACTTTATGTCATATTCGTGCATTTTCGGAACTAACCTATTAACAAGATGCGAAGAGCCCCTGTGCCGCTGCTTTGGTTTCAGAAATCCTAGTAACGAAATATTCTCGGAATTGGACGAAATCAACGCCCGGGTCCTATTTTGCCACGAAGCTTCCGAAGACCGAAGGAGAGTCGAAGTGGGGCCACGAGGTGGCCAAACCATAGGCGGGCGGCCGGCCCTGGCCGCGACCCATGGTGTGGGCCTCGTGCCGCCTTTACCTGCCCTTCCGCCTACAAATAGCCTCCGTCGCAACCCCGAGCGAGAGCCACGATACGGAAAACCTTGCGAGACGCCGCTGCCAATCCCATCTCGGGGGATTCGGAGATCTCTCCGGCACTGCCGAGGATTCATCTCCCGGAGGACTCTTCACCGCCATGGTCGCCTCCGGAGTGATGAGTGAGTAGTCTACCCCTGGACTATGGGTCCATAGCAGTAGCTAGATGGTTGTCTTCTCCCCATTGTGCTTAATTGTCGGGTCTTGTGAGCTGCCGAACATGATCAAGATCATCTATCTAATTCTATATGTTGCGTTTGTTGGGATCCGATGAATAGAGAATACTTGTTATGTTGATTATCAAAGTTATGTCTATGTGTTGTTTATGATCTTGCATGCTCTCCGTTATTAGTAGATGCTCTGGCCAAGTTGATGCTAGTAACTCCAAGAGGGAGTATTTATGCTCGATAGTGGGTTCATGTCTCAGTGAATCTGGGGAGTGAGAGAAACCTCTAAGATTATGGATGTGCTGTTGCCACTAGGGATAAAACATTGGTGCTATGTTCGAGGATATAGTCATTGATTACATTACGCGCAATACTTAATGCAATTGTCTGTTGTTAGCAACTTAATATCGAGGGGGTTCGGATGATAACCTGAAGGTGGACTTTTTAGGCATAGATGCATGCTGGATGGCGGTCTATGTACTTTGTCGTAATGCCCAATTAAATCTACATCATCATAATATGTATGTGCATTGTTATGCCCTCTCTATTTGTCAATTGCCCAAGTAATTTGTTCACCCAACATGCTGTTTATCTTATGGGAGAGACACCTCTAGTGAACTGTGGACCCCGGTCGTATTCTTTACATCGCATACAATCTCTAATACTTGTTTTACTATTTTCAAACAATCATCTTCCACACAATACGGTTAATCCTTGTTACTGAAGCCGGTGAGATTGACCACCTCACTGTTTCGTTGGGGCAAAGTACTTTGGTTGTGTTGTGCACCACGTTGGCGCGGAATCTTGGTGTTGCGCCGCACTACATCCCGCCGCCATCAACCTTCAACGTGCTTCTTGACTCCCACTGGTTCGATTAAACCTTGGTTTCTTCAGGGAAACTTGCCGCTGTGCGCATCACACCTTCCTCTTGGGGTTCCCAACGGACGTGTCAACTACACGCATCACCCCCCTAGTGTGAGGTGGCCCCGTGGCCCCTCCGACTCCGCCTCTTCGCCTATAAGTTGCCTCCTGACCTAAATCTTCGACACCGATTGACGAAACCCGAGAAAACCTTCCAGAGCCGCCACCATCACGAAACTCCAATTCGGGGGAGAGAAGTCTCTGTTGGACGGGACGGGGAATTGCCCCGAGTCATCTCCACCGCCGTCTCCACCGCCATCTTCACCGCCATCGCTGTCTCCATGATGAGGAGGGAGTAATTCACCCCGGGGCTGAGGGCTCCGCTGTAGCTATGTGGTTCATCTCTCTCTCTATGTGATCTAGTTGAATATCATCTATGTGCTACTCTAGTGATGTTATTAAAGTAGTCTATTCCTCCTCCATGATGTAATGTTGACAGTGTGTGCATCATGAAGTACTTGGTATATGCTATGATTGTGATCTCTTGTAGATTATTGATGCGTGTGGTTGGCACGTCCGTTGGGAACCCCAAGAGGAAGGTGTGATGCGCACAGCGGCAAGTTTCCCTCAGTAAGAAACCAAGGTTTAATCGGACCAGTAGGAGTCAAGAAGCACGTTGAAGGTTGATGGCGGCGAGATGTAGTGCGGCGCAACACCAGTGATTCCGGCGCCAACGTGGAACTGCACAACACAACCAAGATACTTTGCCCCAACGAAGCAGTGAGGTTGTCAATCTCACCGGCTTGCTGTAACAAAGAGTTAACCGTATTGTGTGGAAGATGATTGTTTGCGAAAACAAGAAAAGTATTGCGGTAGATTGTATTTCAGTAAAGAGAATTGGACCGGGTCCACAGTTCACTAGAGGTGTCTCTCCCATAAGACGAACAGCATGTTGGGTGAACAAATTACAGTTGGGCAATTGACAAATAAAGAGAGCATGACCATGCACATACATATCATGATGAGTATAGTGAGATTTAATTGGGCATTACGACAAAGTACATAGACCGTCATCCAACGCATCTATGCCTAAAAAGTCCACCTTCGAGTTATCATCCGAACCCCTCCATTAAGTTGCAAAGCAACAGACAATTGCATTAAGTATGGTGCGTAATGTAATCAACAACTACATCCTTAGACATAGCATCAATGTTTTATCCCTAGTGGCAACGACACAACACAACCTTAGAACTTTCTTGTCAGATTAATGCATGAACCCACTATCGAGCATAAGTACTCTCTTGGAGTTACAAGCATCTACTTGGCCAGAGCATCTACTAGTAACGGAGAGCATGCAAGATCATAAACAACACATAGCATAACTTTGATAATCAACATAACAAGTATTCTCTATTCATCGGATCCCAACAAACGCAACATATAGAATTACGATAGATGATCTTGATCATGTTAGGCAGCTCGCAAGATCCGACAATGATAGCACAATGGGGAGAAGACAACCATCTAGCTCGCTATGGACCCATAGTCCAGGGTAGACTACTCACACATCACACCGGAGGCGACCATGGCGGCGTAGAGTCCTCCGGGAGATGATTCCCCTCTCCGGCAGGGTGCCGGAGGCGATCTCCTGGATCCCCGAGATGGGATCGCGGCGGCGGCGTCTGGAAGGTTTTCCGTATCGTGGTTCTCGATCTGGGGTTTCGTCACGGAGACTTTTTATAGGCGAAAGGGCAGGTCAAGAGGCGGCACGGGGGCCCCACACCACAGGGCCGCGCGGCCAAGGGGCGCGCCCTAAGGGTGGCCCCTCCGTGGCCCCTCTTCGTCTCTCCTTCGGACTTCTGGAAGCTTCGTGAGAAAATAGGCCCTGGGCTTTGATTTCGTCCAATTCCGAGAATATTTCCTTACTAGGATTTCTGAAACCAAAAACAGAAAACAGGAACGGCACTTCGGCATCTTGTTAATAGGTTAGTTCCGAAAATGCACAAATATGACATAAAGTGTGCATAAAACATGTAGATAATATCAATAATGTGGCATGGAACATAAGAAATTATCGATACGCGAGACGTATCAGCATCCCCAAGCTTAGTTCTGCTCGTCCCGAGCAGGTAAAACGATAACACGATAATTTCTGGAGTGACATGCCATCATAATCTTGATCATACTATTTGTAAAGCATATGTAGTGAATGCAGCGATCAAAACAATGTATATGACATGAGTAAACAAGTGAATCATAAAGCAAAGACTTTTCATGAATAGCACTTCAAGACAAGCATCAATAAATCTTGCATAAGAGTTAACTCATAAAGCAATAATTCAAAGTAAAAGCATTGAAGCAACACAAAAGAAGATTAAGTTTCAGCGGTTGCTTTCAACTTGTAACATGTATATCTCATGGATATTGTCAACATAGAGTAATATAATAAGTGCAATAAGCAAGTATGTAGGAATCAATGCATAGTTCACACAAGTGTTTGCTTCTTGAGGTGGAGAGAAATAGTGAACTGACTCAACATTGAAATAGACAAACCTTCATAAGAGCGGCTCCCATTTTATTTTATTTTGGGTGGCACTCCTTCCAACCTTTCTTTCACAAACCATGGCTAACCGAATCCTCGGGTGCCCAATCTCATAACATGAAGGAGTGCCTTTTTATTTTAGTTTTATTATGATGACACTCCTCCCAACCTTTGCTTACACAAGCCATGGCTAACCGAATCCTTCGGGTGCCGTCCAACAATCACATACCATGGAGGAGTGTCTATTTTTGTTAATTAATTTGGGACTGGGAATCCCATTGCCAGCTCTTTTTGCAAAATTATTGGATAAGCGGATGAAGCCACTAGTCCATTGGTGAAAGTTGCCCAACAAGATTGAAAGATAAACACCACATACTTCCTCATGAGCTATAAAACATTGACACAAATCGAGGTGATAAATTTTGAATTGTTTAAAGGTAGCACTCAAGCAATTTACTTTGGAATGGCGGAGAAATACCATGTAGTAGGTAGGTATGGTGGACACAAATGGCATAGTGGTTGGCTCAAGTATTTTGGATGCATGAGAAGTATTCCCTCTCGATACAAGGTTTAGGCTAGCAAGGCTTATTTGAAACAAACACAAGGATGAACCGGTGCAGCAAAACTCACATAAAAGACATATTGAAAACATTATAAGACTCTACACCGTCTTCCTTGTTGTTCAAACTCAATACTAGAAATTATCTAGACCTTAGAGAAACCAAATATGCAAACCAAATTTTAGCATGCTCTATGTATTTCTTCATTAATGGGTGCAAAGCATATGATGCAAGAGCTTAATCATGAGCACAACAATTGCCAAGTATCACATTACCCAAGACATTTATAGCAATTACTACATGTATCATTTTCCAATTCCAACCATATAACAATTTAACGAAGGAGAAACTTCGCCATGAATACTATGAGTAGAAACCAAGGACATACTTGTCCATATGCTACAGCGGAGCGTGTCTCTCTCCATAAAGTGAATGCTAGGATCCATTTTATTCAAACAAAACAAAAACAAAAACAAACCGACGCTCCAAGAAAAAGCACATAAGATGTGATGGAATAAAAATATAGCTTCAGGGGAGGAACCTGATAATGTTGTCGATGAAGAAGGGGATGCCTTGGGCATCCCCAAGCTTAGACGCTTGAGTCTTCTTGATATATGCAGGGGTGAACCACCGGGTGCATCCCCAAGCTTAGAGCTTTCACTCTCCTTGATCATGTTGCATCATACTCCTCTCTTGATCCTTGAAAACTTCCTCCACACCAAACTCGAAACAACTCATTAGAGGGTTAGTGCACATTATAAATTGACATATTCAGAGGTGACACAATCATTCTTAACACTTCTGGACATTGCATAATGCTACTGGACATTAGTGGATCAAAGAAATTCATCCAACATAGCGAAAGAGGCAATGCGAAATAAAAGGCAGAATCTGTCAAAACAGAACAGTTCATATTGACGAATTTTAAAATGGCACCAGACTTGCTCAAATGAAAATGCTCAAATTGAATGAAAGTTGCGTACATATCTGAGAATCATGCACGTAAATTGGCTTAATTTTATGAGTTACCTACAGGGAGGTGGACCCAGATTCGTGACAGCAAAGAAATCTGGAACTGTGCAGTAATCCAAATCTAGTACTTACTTTTCTATCAACGGCTTAACTTGGCACAACAAAACACAAAACTAAGATAAGGAGAGGTTGCTACAGTAGTAAACAACTTCCAAGACACAAAATAAAAACAAAGTACTGTAGGTAAAAACATGGGTTGTCTCCCATAAGCGCTTTTCTTTAACGCCTTTCAGCTAGGCGCAGAAAATGTGTATCAAGTATTATCAAGAGATGAAGTGTCAACATCATAATTTGTTCTCATAATAGAATCAAAAGGTACCTTCATTCTCTTTCTAGGGAAGTGTTCCATACCTTTCTTGAGAGGAAATTGATATTTTATATTACCTTCCTTCATATCAATGATAGCACCAACAGTTCGAAGAAAAGGTCTTCCCAATATAATGGGACAAGATGCATTGCATTCAATATCCAAAACAACAAAATCAACGGGAACCAGGTTATTGTTAATGGTAATGCGAACATTATCAACTTTACCCAAAGGTTTCTTTGTAGAATGATCAGCAAGATTAACATCCAAATAACAATTTTTCAGCGGTGGCAAGTCAAGCATATTATAAATTTTCTTAGGCATAACAGAGATACTTGCACCAAGATCACATAAAGCATTACAATCAAAATCTTTAATCTTCATCTTAATGATGGGCTCCCAACCATCCTCTAACTTTTTAGGAATAGAGGCTTCACGCTCTAGTTTCTCTTCTCTAGCTTTTATGAGAGCATTTGTAATATGATGCGTGAAAGCCAAATTTATAGCACTAGCATTAGGACTTTTAGCAAGTTTTTGCAAGAACTTTATAACTTCAGAGATGTGGCAATCATCAAAATTCAAACCATTATAATCTAAAGCAATGGGATCATCATCCCCAATGTTGGAAAAAATTTCAGCAGCTTTATCACAGGCAGTTTCAGCAGAGCAGTTTCAGGCAGTTTTTCGCGCTTTGCATTCGAAGTGGAAACATTGCTAACACCAATTCTTTCATTAGTATGAGTAGGAGGTGCAGCAACATGTGTAGCATTAGCATTACTAGTGGTGGTAATAGTCCAAACTTTAGCTATATTCTTCTCTTTAGCTAGTTTTTCATTTTCTTCTCTATCCCACCTAGCACGCAGTTCAGCCATTAATCTTATATTCTCATTAATTCTAACTTGAATGGCATTTGCTGTAGTAGTAAGTTTATTATGATGATTCTCATTAGGCAAAACTTTTGATTTCAAAAGATCAACATCAGCAGCAAGACTATCGACTTTAGAAGCAAGTATATCAATTTTCCCAAGCTTTTCTTCAACAGATTTGTTAAAAGCAGTTTGTGTACTAATAAATTCTTTAAGCATGGCTTCAAGTCCAGGGGGTGAACTCCTACTATTGTTGTAAGAATTCCCATAAGAATTACCATAGCCGTTGCCATTATTATAAGGATATGGCCTATAGTTGTTACTAGAATTGTTCCGGTAAGCATTGTTGTTGAAATTATTATTTTTAATGAAGTTTACATCAACATGTTCTTCTTGTGCAACCAATGAAGCTAATGGAACATTATTAGGATCAATATTAGTCCTATCATTCACAAGCATAGACATAATAGCATCAATCTTATCACTCAAGGAAGAGGTTTCTTCGACAGAATTTACCTTCTTACCTTGTGGAGCTCTTTCCGTGTGCCATTCAGAGTAGTTGATCATCATATTATCAAGAAGCTTTGTTGCTTCACCAAGAGTGATGGACATAAAGGTACCTCCAGCAGCTGAATCCAATAAATTTGAAGAAAAATTTAGTCCTGCATAGAAGGTTTGGATGATCATCCAAGTAGTCAGTCCATGGGTTGGGCAATTTTTAACCAGAGATTTCATTCTTTCCCAAGCTTGAGCAACATGTTCAGTATCTAATTGTTTAAAATTCATTATGCTACTCTCAAAGATATAATTTTAGCAGGGGATAATATCTACCAATAAAAGCATCCTTGCATTTAGTCCATGAATCAATACTATTCTTAGGCGAGATAGCAACCAATCTTTAGCTCTTCCTCTTAATGAGAAAGGGAACAATTTTAATTTAATAATATCACCATCTACATCTTTATATTTTTGCATTTCACATAGTTCAACAAAATTATTAAGATGGGCAGCAGCATCATCAGAACTAACACCAGAAAATTGCTCTCGCATAACAAGATTCAGTAAAGCAGGTTTAATTTCAAAGAATTCTGCTGTAGTAGCAGGTGGAGCAATAGGTGTGCATAAGAAATCATTATTATTTGTGGTTGTGAAGTCACACAACTTAGTATTTTCAGCGTTGGCCATTTTAGCAATAGTAAGTAAAGCAAACTAGATAAAGTAAATGCAAGTAAACTAAATTTTTTGTGTTTTCGATATAGCAAACAAGATAGCAAGTAAAGTAAAACTAGCAACTATTTTTTTTGTATTTTGATTTAGTGCAGCAAACAAAGTAGTAAATAAAACTAAGCAAGACAAAAACAAAGTAAAGAGATTGAGAAGTGGAGACTCCTTGCAGCGTGTCTTGATCTCCCGCAACGGCGCCAGAAATTTGCTTGATGCGTGTGGTTGGCACGTCCGTTGGGAACCCCAAGAGGAAGGTGTGATACGCACAGCAAGTTTCCCTCAGAAGAAACCAAGGTTTAATCGGACCAGTAGGAGTCAAGAAGCACGTTGAAGGTTGATGGCGGCGGATGTAGTGCGGCGCAACACCAGTGATTCCGCCAACGTGGAACTGCACAACACAACCAAGATACTTTGCCCCAACGAAATGAGGTTGTCAATCTCACCGGCTTGCTGTAACAAAGAGTTAACCGTATTGTGTGGAAGATGATTGTTTGCAGAAAACAGTAGAATAAGTATTGCAGTAGATTGTATTTCAGTAAAGAGAATTGGACCGGGGTCCACAGTTCACTAGAGGTGTCTCTCCCATAAGACGAATAGCATGTTGGGTGAACAAATTACGTTGGGCAATTGACAAATAAAGAGAGCATGACCATGCACATACATATCATGATGAGTATAGTGAGATTTAATTGGGCATTACGACAAAGTACATAGACCGTCATCCAACTGCATCTATGCCTAAAAAGTCCACCTTCAGGTATCATCCGAACCCCCTCCAGTATTAAGTTGCAAAGCAACAGACAATTGCATTAAGTATGGTGCGTAATGTAATCAACAACTACATCCTTAGACATAGCATCAATGTTTTATCCCTAGTGGCAACAGCACAACACAACCTTAGAACTTTCTCCACGTCCCAGTGTCAATGCAGGCATGAACCCACTATCGAGCATAAGTACTCCCTCTTGGAGTTACAAGCATCTACTTGGCCAGAGCATCTACTAGTAACGGAGAGCATGCAAGATCATAAACAACACATAGCATAACTTTGATAATCAACATAACAAGTATTCTCTATTCATCGGATCCCAACAAACGCAACATATAGAATTACAGATAGATGATCTTGATCATGTTAGGCAGCTCACAAGATCCGACAATGATAGCACAATGGGGAGAAGACAACCATCTAGCTACTGCTATGGACCCATAGTCCAGGGGTAGACTACTCACACATCACACCGGAGGCGACCATGGCGGCGTAGAGTCCTCCGGAGATGATTCCCCTCCCCAGGTGCCGGAGGCGATCTCCGGATCCCCCGAGATGGGATCGGCGGCGGCGTCTCTGGAAGAAGTTTTCCGTATCGTGGTTCTCGGACGGGTTTCGTCACGGAGACTTTTTATAGGCGAAAGGGCAGGTCAAGAGGCGGCACGGGGCCCCACACCACAGGCCGCGCGGCCAAGGGGGCCGCGCCGCCCTAGGGTGTGGCCCCTCCGTGGCCCCTCTTCGTCTCTCCTTCGGACTTGGAAGCTTCGTGAGAAAATAGGCCCCGGGCTTTGATTTCGTCCAATTCCGAGAATATTTCCTTACTAGGATTTCTGAAACCAAAAACAGCAGAAAAGCAACGGCACTTCGGCATCTTGTTAATAGGTTAGTTCCAGAAAATGCACAAATATGACATAAAGTGTGCATAAAACATGTAGATAATATCAATAATGTGGCATGGAACATAAGAAATTATCGATACGTCGGAGACGTATCAATTATGAAGTTAACTATTACTATGATGGTATTGATGTGATTTATTCCCCCTTTCATAGCCTGTCGGTGAAGGTGTGCATGCTATGTTAGTACTCGGTATAATTGCGTTGGTCTATCATGCACTCTAAGGTTACTTAAATATGAACATCGAATGTTGTGGAGCTTGTTAACTTCGTCATTGAGGTGCTCTTGTAGCCCTACACAATTAATGGTGTTCATCATCCAACAAGAGAGTGTAGAGTGGTTCTATTATGTGATCATTGTTGAGAGTGTCCACTAGTGAAAGTGGGATCCCTAGGCCTTGTTTCCATACATCGAATCTCCTTTTGTTTACTGTTTTGTTGCATGTTTACTCGCTGCCATATTTTATTCAGATTGCTATTACCACTCATATACATCCATATTACTTGCATTTTACTATCTCTTCGCCGAACTAGTGCACCTATACACAAGTGTATTGGGTGTGTTGGGGACACAAGAGACTTCTTGTATCGTGATTGCGGGGTTGCTTGAGAGGGATATCTTTGACCTCTTCCTCCTGAGTTTGATAAACCTTGGGTGATCCACTTAAGGGAATGTTCTACAAACCTCTGCTCTTGGAGGCCCAACACTGTCTACAGGAATAGAAGCACGCGTAGACATCAGGCGGCGCTACACGTCGCAACCTTCTTGGAGGCATCGTTGTTGCAGCCTGCATCTACACAATCGTGCTGCTCCGGGTGAAACCCTAGATCTGGGTCTCCCGGATCAGACGATGGCGGCGCTCCCTGCGTCGTTGTACCTCTTGGGGCATCGTTTTTGAAGCAGTTGCTAGATGATGGCGGTTGTTGGTGGAGTGGTTTTCATCTACCCCATTGTTGGCGTTGAGTCTCGGTGGCATGGTGTTGTAGGGTATCGACGACGGATGCGGGATGATGTATGCGTGCACGATGGTGGAGCCATCTGGCGTCATGGTGGCATCGACGGCAGGTCTTGCAAAGTTAATGCGATGATCTCTCTTGAAGATGGAGTCGAAAAAGACGGCGGTAGCAACTTCTGTGGCATATGCGTTGGCGTGGGCGGAGAGTCTGCTTGACTGGATGTGCTTCTCACCTGCTATTGGACGGTTTGGGAAGGCATTTGATTTTTGGATGATGTGTGTTGGTGTATTGTCACCCCCTTAATCCCACTGTAGGTCTAGTGAGGTGGCTTCGAGGTTGATCTTTTGTATTGTTCTTGTAATATTTATGAATAATCTAATAAAAATCCGTGTGCATCTTTGGATGCAGAACCTGGGGCACTTTTCCCCCTATTTCAAAAAAAAAAATCTTTTCAATACACCCCTCTGACCTAGCTAGCATATAAGGAAGGCCAGGTTGTAAGAATCAACGTTGGAACGTCGATTCTCATGCAGCATATTAAGAGCTCCAAAATCTCTTTCGGCGCTTTTTATTTCCCGTACTATCTAACCGTAAGGTTCAAGGAATTCCCCTCTTGGATTGTGCATACTATATTGGCACAATCATTTGCCAAACGAGCTTGGCGTAGGTATATAACTCGGTGTAGGTACAGTGTGCTGCTGGAGTGCCATAGTGTCGGTTGCATGCCCCGGGCCGAGGCCCTAATTGGTGTGGGCCGTGTGGCTCCACCAATGGTTATGGCTACTTGTTCACCCGAATACATGACAAGACAAGTGAAATCACATCATCGCCATTTTACTTTAAGTTTATGCTACTTTTTGTTTAAAGTACATCGATATTGGGTCCGATAAAACGTCATGTTAGTACAAACCAAAACCATATGGAGACGCTCTCTCCATGACCGTGTGACACCATAATGAAACTTTATGATGCTACTCACTCCGCTGCCTTATAAATGTAGGAGAGAAGGGAGACATGCTCACATGTTTAGCCATGTATAACATTCATACCATCATATAGTGCACAAGCAAGTCCGAGACTTGCCCGGTCACCGGACCTAATACAGTACACATTGCATATATTTTTTTTTTTGAAATTTCACATTGCATAATATGGAATGTAAGATATCAGCAAATGTAGCAGCGCCGAGCAGATAATTACTGGTCTTTGGTTCATGGTGATTGTTAGGGAGAGAATGCTTTGGCCTCCAAATGGAATCTTATGGTACACCTTTTCCGTTACTGTCACTTTGATAGTTCGATCTCAACTAATAAATGGTGTTGCCTTGATTCTGCGATTTCAATAGCAATGGAGATTGGAGACAGAGCTCCCACTACGATACACATGTCACATCTCACATGCAGGGCAGAAATGTATGATGCTACACTTCTAGTAGATCGGAATGAATTGAGAATATCTCCGTTCGTCTACCTAAACAAATCTGTGTGTGAGTGAAGACGAGAATAAAAAGTAAATCATAAAACATCACATGTATCTGTGCCAGATATGTTTTCACATTGCTTATGTCAGGAACCAAGTTTTGTGCTAAACCTACGATTTGGTTTGTACGAGATAGCCTGTGCACCCACACGACGCTACAATGGTACTCCTAGTAGCATGCTAAATCCTCAAAGTTTTGTTTTCCCAGCATGAAGAAAATGTTGAACCACACTTTTTTGAGACAAAAATGTTGAACCACATGGAATGGGGTAGTCCGGTAGTGTAACTGCATTTTTGTTTTGAAAATTGGGTAGTGTAACTGCTGAACTCGATCGACTACAAGCGCATAAATTGGCCCAAGTCCCACGCCACCCAATCCGGCCCAAAGCGGTACTGCTAACACTCAACCTTCACGACGCGTGAACTGAAACAACAACCAGAGGAGAAGCAGGGGCGCAGCAATCTGGCGGTTCCAGAATTGGAAGCAGAAGGCGAAGCGAACCACCGGCTGACATCGCCGGAGAAGTCGCCAGATCCGGTCATTCTGCCTTCGTAGCCACTCGCCGTCGCCTTTCCCCACTTCAAGGCCTGCACTTTCCCCATCTCCGTCTTACACAAACCCTAGCTTCTTCTCTCATTTTTCTTTCAGTCATCTATTATGCATATGTCTTTTGTTTTAGCATACTATTGTTTTCAAACAAAACTAACAGAGAAACGAGGACCCCGCAGTTGTTTCTTAATCGGGCAAGTACTTTGAGTTATGTTGATTGCCTAAATTTCCATCGATTTTTCTTCAGGATTGACAACCCTATAGTAGATGGGCTTAATTAATATTGACCGATCTGGTTTAAGAACCGATCTCATGCATTTTGAATCGCGTATCTAGGGTAAAGATCAGATTTTCATATTAGATGTGTGGTCAGTAGCGTTTTGAACAGAAATTCTATTATTACGCACACTCGTGAAGTTATCTGCAATTAGAAATAAGAAGGCAAAATCATGATATTAGAAAATAAGAACCTTAGAATAGATTGGATTAATTAATATTGACCGACTGGTTCACATGCATCTTGAATCGTGTGCCCTTGATAAAGATCCGATTTTCATGCTATATGTGGCTGTTTTAAGCAGAAATGATTATGCACACCTGTGAAGTTATCTACAAATGGAAATTAAAAGGCATCACAACATAAACAAATAAATAAATAGTAGTATAATGTATCAGGTTCCACATATGATTGCACATTGCTGTCACTAGCGCTAGAACTCCACTCGTAGTTTCTCTCTTCTAGTTTAATGTTAGTAATTTTAGCATACCACCTAAATTTATCTTGTATGTTAATATTCAGATCTCTTCTAATTTTCTGTCTTGACCTTCTTCTGTTCTGCAGAGAGTTAGCTATCATGCAAAGCCCCAGCAAACTGCCTGACACCCTTGTCTGTGAATCCGTTGCTGTGTCTGGACTCCAAGGTTGGGCAGACCTCCCAGATGGCCTGCTTCAGTCCATAATTGCTTTGTCTGGATCATTCATCGACCTTCTTGCATTTGCTGGCACATGCCGCTCTTGGCGTGTTGCATTCTCATCGTACCCATCCAAATCAAGCATTCGCACTATGTTACCACCTCTCCTCATCCGCCCCAATGTTCGTGTCAAAGCTCCTCATCTCCCTTCTAACAATGGTCATCGCAAGCTACGCATTTGCCAGGTCATAGATCTATCTAAGCAAAACACCACCTTTCGCTGCCAGATTCCTAAAGAAACTTTGCAGATGATGCATTTTGCTGGCTGTTCCTATGGTCATCTGATCTGTTGCCGGCGTCGTTATTGTGTTGTTGTTGATGTGTTCAGTGGTGCAGAGGTTTCACCTCCACGTCTCCCATCCAGCAATGACTGTGAAGAGTTCTACTATAGTGGCACTTTGACAGCTCCCCTTGCATCACCCAAATCGCATCTCCTCATCAGTACTCAGACATCCCTATTTGATTGGCCAGTTGGCAGTGACACTTGGTTTGAACTCCAACTTGATGATGCACGTATAGAACAAATTGTGGAATTCAATGGTAAGTTCATTGCGATGGATTATCATTATAGGATCTACACTTTGCAGCTGGCTCCCCGGCTTGGTTTGCAGGAGATAAAAACTGAGTGGTGGGACGGCATGGCTGAATGCCCATATTTAAGACCATGGCTAGTGGTCTGTGGTGACATGCTTCTAATTGTTGATCATTGCATCAACTTATCCTATGGAGCACCAGTGACCTATAGACCCTACCGCCTCGATATGACTACAAAGCTGGCAAAATGGGTGGAGGTGAAGAAGCTGGACAACTGGGCACTCTTTGTTGGTGGTGATGTGAGGAGCACGCCGTTTTCTTGCATGAATCCAGAACTATGGGGAGGGAAGAGGAACTGCTTGTACTATGCCCATTACTCTCAACCTATGAGCATACATGGGTTTGGTGACCAGGCAGATGTGGTGTGGGATCGATCAACCGATCCTGACCTTCTGTACAAAAGGAACTGGTACCGCCAGCTGCAGGCCCTCTGGGTGTATCCGAGCATGTTCTACTCAGATGACGAGTGACTGTCCTATGCATTTGCAGTTTCTGCTCTAACATTTTCTTTGTAAAATTTCCACCTCCCAAGAGAGAGCAGAAACTTTTCCAGCTTGGACAGGGATACATCATGGAGGCAGGATTACTCAAGGTTTCGCCATTCTGGTTTTAGAACTTTGCAGGAGATGTTTATGGTGTACTTAGCGCTTACTCCAGCTTCTGCCGTTTGTTTAACTGTTCACCCTTTTGATGTGCCATTCAATCTATCACTGGATGGATGTGTGTACTTACCAACATACTGCTTTTATGTGGTAGAACTGGCATGTCTTGCATTCTTTCCCCGTTTCAACTCTTTTTATTGTAAAATGGTGTATTTTTTACTCTTTTTTATCTATGAAAATTTTCTATGATTTATTGTTCATTGCAAGCTAGTGGCCAAGGCATTTTGATTGTGCATCTGAATCTTTGAATAATTTTACTGCCCAGTAGCACTACCAAATGGATCAAATAGAAGTGGAACTTTCATCAGTGGTATTGAAACTATTGCACAATCACCATAAGCATTATATTCACCTAATAAGTAGATCATGTTCGTGGTGTGGTCTGCTCTTGTACGTGGGTGCTAACCTCTTTGTATGTTCTGGGCTTCATTTTCACTATACAGGAATACAGGATATCTGAACTTTAGTGCAGATTTTTGCTCACTGAACCAAATTATTGCAAATGAAGTGGTTGTATTGCTTGTAGGATTATAACACCTGATCAAGGAACTAAATAACTCAGTGTTATTTGTAAGTATATGATGAAAAGAGACACCTGTAGT
Source organism: Lolium multiflorum (assembly GCA_030979885.1). NCBI lineage: Eukaryota > Viridiplantae > Streptophyta > Magnoliopsida > Poales > Poaceae > Lolium > Lolium multiflorum. The sequence continues at coordinate 24,045,854 of CM061753.1, read as the reverse complement.
ACTAGTTGCAACTTAAACGGCAACCTATCTGGTCATGCTAGCACATAAGGGATGACCTCTGTGCGCAGATCTATGACTTGGAATTTGGAATGCGTTACCGAATTATCTAGCCATTCTGCAGGTGATCTTTGACTAGTTATCCAGGAAATGGTTGATTCCTAAACCTCGATATTCTGCCAAATGTCCTCTACGAAACTTAAAATTACATTTTCTGTTGGAAATTATCCAGCGACAAAAAAGCAGTCGCCTACAGTGGAGGATTGCATGCCCCATTTTAGATTACAGTCTACACGGTGGTGCAACACATATGATTTTGCAGCATAGTTCATCTGGCTCCAACCTGCAATGGGAGGGCCACCGTGCTAGTTCACAGAAAAGGAGACTAGCCAGGAGTCGTTGAGGCATGTGCAACAAATTTATCATTGGAAACCGAAATGCTAGTAGAAATCCAATCATACCACGTTGAGTATCAATTACACTAGGGCTTTTTAGGTTTTAGTGGAATCCATCTAAATAATAGTTTTTGCTGCAAGTGTTAATTGCCGAGGGCTCTTCCTCTGGCTGTTTAGACCTGTACTCTACATTTGCTGGCACTGCTAATGAGATGATGCAAGCATGCAAAGGATCTTGATTAAGAATTTTTGGAACCGTGTGACCAACCATATCTCCTTCATTTGATGATAGTCGTGGCATGGAGTAGTTGAGTTAGCTAATCTTTGGACGTGTAGTGTCTAAATAAGATCGATGTGTGCCAGGATACTAGTAGCTGGTTTATTTCACTTGCTACTCTGGCCCAACATTGATGTCGGGGTAATTAGGTTTGTGCTCGGAGCAAGCCATGTTACCCTCATTACAACTTGGAGGACAGAAGGTAGCTATCGCAAAATGATGAATTTCACTAGTACGTGCATAGAAAGTGAAGGTAGATATATGGATGGTGCTTTATCCATTCGTCCCGACTCCCGACTCTATATTCTGTTTCTCTGCTAATGTAGGGATGGCTAATAGCATATGGCTAGCACATAGTGCAGTAGTAGAAGTTGCAACATAGGAGTAGGATGCTTCGGGGATTGAAGGAGTACAGTTGTGGAGTTCTTGGCATCACCCAATAGGCATAGCAGTGCGGCTCTCTGTGCCTCCTATGCCATCTGCTTGTTGTACCATCAGTCGGCCTCTGCTCGATCCACAAGGAGACGTTCCTCGTCTAGGAGCTATAGGTGGATAGGCAGATCCGCAGGTGAAAGAAGTACGATATGATGAGTCGCCGGAACCACATTAGAACACATGACCTCCTGTGACATATGTATCTCCACCAAGGTTTTTTTTCTCGGTTACAGTTTTTACCGGCGGACCCCGGAAAATACGGTTACCGCGAAATCTCGGATATCTCGGGTTTATTTAAACAAAATTTGAATTCAATTTTTTTGGCACTAAACAAATAAATTATTACGTCAATTGTACACATATGTTCGATTGCCGCAGTTGTACGAGCGTTTCATCTATTTTCTACAGGTATCAGGCGCGAATCCTAGGGCTAGCCTTTTATTCCTTTTTGAAATAAAACACACATTAAAATGGAAGAACATAAATATTTGAGGGGTTTATTCAAACAAAATTTTAGGAGTACAGTTGTGGAGTTCTTGGCATCACCCAATAGGCATAGCACTAGCGGCTCTCTGTGCCTCCTATGCCATCAGTTTGTTGTACCATCAGTCGGCCTCTGCTCGATCCACGAGGACACGTTCCTCGTCTAGGAGCTATAGGTGGATAGGCAGATCCACAGGTGAAAGAAGTACGATGTGACGAGTCGCCGGAACCACATCAGAACACATGACCTCCTGTGACATATGTATCTCCACCAAGGTTTTTTTTCTCGGTTATAGTTTTTACCGGCGGACCCCGAAAAATACGGTTACCGCGAAATCTCGGATATCTCGGGTTTATTCAAACAAAATTTGAATTCAAATTTTTTTGGCACTAAACAAATAATTTATTACGTCAATTGTACACATATGTTAGATTGCCGCAGTTGTACAAGCGTTTCATCTATTTTCTACAGGTATCAGGCGCGAATCCTAGGGCTAGCCTTTTATTCCTTTTTGAAACAAAACGTACATTAAAATGTAAGAACATAAATATTTGAGTGGTTTATTCAAACAAAATTTGAATTCAATTTTTTTTGGCACTAAACAAATAAATTATTATGTCAATTGTACACATATGTTCGATTGCCGCAGTTGTACGAGTTTTTCATCTATTTTCTTCAGGCGCGAATCCTAGGGCTAGCCTTTTATTCCTTTTTGAAACAAAACGCACATTAAAATGGAAGAACATAAATATTTGCGAGGTTTATTCAAACAAAATTTGAATTCAATTTTTTGGCACTAAACAAATAAATTATTATGTCAATTGTACACATATGTTCGATTGCCGCAGTTGTACGAGTTTTTCATCTATTTTCTTCAGGCGCGAATCCTAGGGCTAGCCTTTTATTCCTTTTTGAAACAAAACGCACATTAAAATGGAAGAACATAAATATTTGCGAGGTTTATTCAAACAAAATTTGAATTCAATTTTTTGGCACTAAACAAATAAATTATTATGTCAATTGTACACATATGTTCGATTGCCGCAGTTGTACGAGTTTTTCATCTATTTTCTTCAGGCGCGAATCCTAGGGCTAGCCTTTTATTCCTTTTTGAAACAAAACGCACATTAAAATGGAAGAACATAAATATTTGCGAGGTTTATTCAAACAAAATTTGAATTCAATTTTTTGGCACTAAACAAATAAATTATTATGTCAATTGTACACATATGTTCGATTGCCGCAGTTGTACGAGTTTTTCATCTATTTTCTTCAGGCGCGAATCCTAGGGCTAGCCTTTTATTCCTTTTTGAAACAAAACACACATTAAAATGGAAGAACATAAATATTTAAGCGCATGAGCACTCGAAACAAAGACCTGTAGCCATAACGATACGGGTATAACCACTAGGAAATACAAGAAACTATGAAAGAAGTCGCATACGTTGCCTATTTATCCACAAATCGGAACTTAAATTCAAACAATCCGAATTTTTTTGAGCGGTATGACTACTTCTCGGGGGGGGGGGGGAGCGGAATTTATGGTATCCGGCGAAATTTCAGAAATTCCGGGCGGGATCTCCACTCGTACGGGACTTGACACTTGCTCCGAGCAACTGGCATCTCCCAAACCCATGTTTCCGATTTAGGGATATTAAACTGATACGATGTCAAAAACTACAAGAGCGACGTTTGTGGTTTTTCTCCTGGATTTTTTCAACACGCCCAATTTCGTCAAGTATCTGGCCTCGACGATTTTTCACTAAAGCCATCGGTTGAAAGCTCGTATGCACTGCTTCGACGCAGTAATCTATGATAACAAGGACCTGTTGGGGTGATCGCTAGCGATCCCAGAGCCGGACACAACGGTCCCAGAGAAGGTCGGTTTCTTTTTTAACATCGAATGGTGATGAAAACAACACCTAGACTCTGAAATGCTATTGTGATGACTCAATAGAAATCTTGTAGTTCACCGAGGTGATGAATTTTGCTATGGAGCCCAGCCAGAGACTATAGGTGATGGATTTTTCTTTTGCCACCAACGGCATAGAATACCAATGGCGGATTTATGTTTGCGTGTCACCTATCCCGTAACTGCTATAAACATTTTATCCAGTAAGGTTCAGTGACTTTGAGGGCAATATACTGCTGCTACCTCCGGTATTCTACAAAATCCAGATCACCTAATCCTCCTTTACCTCTTCTGAGACCAATTGGTCGTGACATCTCGATTCTCCGGCAAGTGGTCCCGTCATTTGTTTTCGTGTTGTGTCGCGGCCCCACTACGATGAGCTTATTTCGATGTGCTTCTCAGAACGTTCGCTCAATATTGGAGTCCTATTTCAACGTGCTTCGAGTTCGAGATGCTGAAGCGCCGGCCATGGCAGGTCACTGGGTGTTGTACGTGATGACAGCGCAGCTGTTTCCCCATTGGCCACGACGTAGAGCGTGATTGCGTGAAGCATGTCCATCGTGGGTCAGCCCATGTTTACGTCAGGCTAATCCGTTTCGGTGCGTGACTGAGTTCTTTTATATTGCTGAGAGTGGGGATAGGAGACCATCGTTGAAGACGGAGCCGTTAGTATGGCGTTGTGTGGTCTCACAACTCGACTATCACAACTCACCGGATCTCCTCTTAGCCAACCTCCAACGGTGGATAGTAAAAGGATAGATTATATTTGTAGTTGTTCCGCGCAGCCTAAAATGAGGTATAGCGGCTAATCATAAACAGATAGCGTCCAGCAGGCGCGTTAGTTTTGAAGCAAACCTAGCCAGGGAGCCCCTTTGGGCAAGGTATGGCACCTGCTCTACCTTGATTTTTAGTTAAAAAAATCAAGTATATATATGCATATGTGAATATACCTTTAGTTTTGTATAGTTTTTGAAGGAAAAACAAAACAAAAAGACGACGTGGGCCGGCAGGAAGAGAACAAGGACGGAACTGGGCTTTTGCTAGCTGCGCCGCGTGTGGTGGACTAGGAAACAGGGAATAAATGCAGGGAGCTCTATGGGACCTCCTATAAACCGACCGGGTCAGTGCGGATGGAGGTGCCACGACCCAACGGTTGTGTAGTGGGCCGCAACCCATCAGGTAAGGTCGTTTTTATTTTTCCTATTCCTTCTTTTCTGCTTACATATTTTTGATTTTTAAAAAGAAGAAATTTTGTAATCCGTTATTTAAATCTGGAAGTTTTAAATATTTTCTCTTTTTTCAAAAATAATTTTTTAGAATTTTATTTTTCAAAATTTGAACATTTTTTTTGGATTATACATTTTTTCAAAATTTTGGATTTTTTAAAAAAATTGAACATTTTTCGAAAATTACATATTTTAAATTTGAACATTTTTTGAATACGAACAATTTTCAGCTTTGAACATTTTTTGAATTTGAACACTTTTCAAATTTGAACATTTTTCGAATTTGAACTATTTTCAATTTTGAACCTTTTCAATTTTGAAAAAAAATAAAAATAACCGAAAAAAGAAACAAAGAAAACAGAAAAACAAATAAAAAGAAAAGAAAAAACAGAAACAAAAAACGAAAACGAGAAAAAAGAAAATTGGGGAAAATGGGCTAGGCCCAATACCCGACCAGGGATGTGGGATGCCTGGTAGGCACCGACCTGGTCGGTGTATAGATTTGCCAGCTCCTACTGCCCGCTTTAAGCGAAAGCGAGTCACCCTCCCGACTGAAGCAGCTTGCTTATGGGCCTCCCTGCCACGGTCCAACAAAAGGTAGTCCCTCTTTTTTCGTTTTCTTTTTCTTTTTTCTATTTTCTGTTTTTCTTTTGTAAGGCATTTTAAATCTAAAGTTTAAGAAAACTGAACATTTTAAAATTATTTGTTAAAACTTAAACTTTTGAAAACTGAACATTTTTTGGAATTAAATAAATTTCAAAATGAACATTTATTAAAACTGAACTTTTTCAAAATCTAAACAAATTTCAATTTTGAACAAATTTCAAACATAAACAAATTTTGAAATTGAGAAAAGTTTTAAAATTTAAATCTGAAAATATTCAAAAAATTCAAAACCCAAACAAATTTCGGAATGTGAACAAATTTAAAATCTAAACAAATTTCAAAATCTGAACAAATTTGAAAATTTGAACACATTTTAAATCTGAAGAAATTTCAAAAAAAATCGAAATTGAAAAAAGTTCATAATTGAAATGGTTTGGAATAAACTGAACAAAAAACCTTAAAAAACATGAAAATCGAAAGAAATGAAAAAAACCGAAAAACCAAAACCTGAACCTGAACGTGAAGGGGACAAAAAACAGTCCTTCGTTAGATGGGCCTGGCCTAGAACTGCTGACCCTAAGAGGTGACACTGGTATCCTCCGCAATGAGCGGAGAATAGGGTTTGCCATAAATGTAGGGATCGTGAGTGCGAGTCGTCCGCTCTGATCGTGAGTCCAGTTTCTCATGTTCGTCGAGACGTGAGTCACACAAAACGCGAGGCGATCGTATTTCAATTGCTCCGTCGGCTGCCCGACACCCTGGCTGCTTCTTCCCGGGTCCCGACGAGATATCTCCAACTGCCTCGCCCCCGTCCAGGCCGCCCAGCTGGGCGCGCCTAGTCGTGCAATTCACGCGGCACCGCTAATCTAGCGGTCTAGCCATTTGGTTTTCTGAAGACTGCGGAGCTATTTCTGAATTTGTACTAGATTTGAAAAGAATTAAGATGGACAGAAAGGGGAAGAACAGTGCAACTAAAGGAGGAGGTACAATTGTAGAAATTTGTCAATTGTGATTTGTGAGCTCTGTAGAGTTGAAGATTTCAGAGTTTGTACTAACATTGCAAGCCTAGCTAAAAAGATGGTTGAACTTGAAAAGCACCTCATGTTTTCTACAGTTTATCGCCATATTGAGTTGGCAATGCTTTTAAGAGGTGGAGACGACAATCGTTGAAAGGGTATTCTCAGCTATGAAAATTATTAAGACAGAGTTACGCAACACAAGATGTCTAATGATTGGCTTAATGATTTGATGATGTGCTACATCGAGCGTGGTATATTCTAACGTCTTGATCTTGGTGAAACTAAAAAAAGATTTTCAGAATGAAGATAGAGATTTTCCATTGCCTGGAACATCTAGACAGCATTAAATCTTCACTATCGGTACTTTGTAAGTTCTACTTTGATTTGAACATGTTGCTATTACCATGACTATGCTTATCATTATATAAACTATTAATGTCTAGAGACATTTTATTTTTTTACGTCATTTTTTTTACGTTTAAAAGTTCGCCCGACCTCAATTTTTTCTCGTCCTCCGCTATTGAACCTAGCCTAAAATTGGGTAGGTTTGCGGTGGTGTGGTAGATTGGCCGCGCATCATCCGTGGCCCGCAAGTTAGTGGAAGAAAAACTATTTTTTGAGCTTTTTGAGTGGCTATACTGTTTGCATCCATAATAAAGCATAAATTAGACTAAACTAAGCTACATTGCGCATATCTAGCGCTATGTAGCTGGCTTGGCCCTCGCTGGCCGCCGGGCCACCGGAGCTTCTTTCACCCTCGTCACCCCGTGGCAGCCACAGATGTGTGCCATCGTTGGCACGACGCATCCTCTCGCGAGCGGCTCGCCCCTTCATGGTCCGGGTGTAGGAAATGGTTTGCCGCTCCTCCGCCTCGTGATGCGCCGCCACGTGAGTGGCCACGGCGGCTTCCTTCTGAGTAACCGTGATCGCCGCTGCTTCGCGTCGTGTACGCCTCGACCTCAGCAGCCCACACCACCTATCGCACCCCCGCTTTGTCCTCTCTTAGTCCCTCCGACACCACCTACACGGCGACGAACGTGACCTGCCTGCGGTCACCTCATCCGCCTCCAACACGGCATGGAGGGCGACTTGCTGGTGTGCATCCCCCGCTCGGTGATCTCCTCGGCTAACCGGTGGGAGTCAAGCTCTGCTGCCATGAACTGGCGGCCGCGCTCCTCCAAGGTTGGCGTCTTGCGAGATACATCAAGGAGGTTGGGGTCGATGGAGTCATCTGAAGCTTCCAGGGCTCGCTGCGACGTGTTCTGGAAGGACTCAAGGAGGACTCTTTACTCCACGGTGGTCGGCGCACGTGTTATAAACGCGACAAGCAAATAACGAAGAACGATAAAGAAAACGCAGCGGAGACACAAGATTTGAACGTGGAAAACTCCTCCAACACAGGAAAAAACCACGGGCGTCAAAGAAATTGTGATGTGTGCAATACACAACCTCTCCACTTCAACGAGTTTCGACACTTTCATCGGGTCCTTCTTCGGTGTTGAGTGTTGGAACCGAACTGGCATTCACTAACGGTTGAACGACGACCTTGCAACCATGCTAAGACATGGAAGATCCTTCTTTTCCGTGCACCAGGTGAGAGAGGTCATAGCTTTATCGTTGGGGCTGCCCTCACGTGACATGCTTGTACACCAAGCATTGAGAAAGAGGCCAACCGTCCACTCATGGACCCGGATTGATGAGTGGCTCTTCATTATACGTGTTCAGAAACAGAATCCGTGCTCCGTCAGTCAGTATCGTAGAAGATGAGTGGGTGTAAATTGTACTCTTTTTGTAAAAGGGTGCTGTGTATATTAACTAGTTTGTGGTTACAATCATCCAGGGTTGATCCCAGCACCAGGCCAGAACAACACCTTGTAAACATACCCGAACACAGCTCCCTAGCTATGATTTAATTGACACATTCTATGAGCAATCTTGTTGCACTTTCTACCACAGTAGTTCAATCTCACATGGTTTTTCTTCTGAGCTAGACACCAGAAGTCTTTAGCAATAAGACCCACTTCAGATCTATCCCGAATTGGTTGACTGAATGCTTGAAAAACAGAGGAGCAATCAGATTCAAATACAAGGTTGTTTGCTGGATTTGCACACGACATCTTGAGGCCTCCAAGGCAAGCCAATGCTTCCCCCATAGCCGCAGACTTGCAATTTGGAATTTTCCCTAGGCAGAACAAATAACTCTACCTTCATGGTTTCCTTGGACAGCACCCTCTCCCCTCAATGAAACAGGCATCGACGTTAATTTTATCCCATCCCATGTTTGGCTTCTTCCAAATAGAAATAGAAGTACTTTCATTTCATGTGTGGCACTTTCATCTTCAGTTATTTCGTCAACATTCTTTTTCCCTTTCCTGTCAACAATAATAGATACCTTTGCTGAGCCCTGCAAAGAGACAAGGTAATTCTGTAGAAAAACTAACACAGTTTCCAACTTATGCATCTACTTTGCTGAAGATGATATCATTTCTATGGTGCCAGGATCTCCACCAGATAAAATCATTTTGTTTCTTGTATCAGGTGACTTTTTATCTAATAAGACAAGCACCCATTGTGTTTCTGCGTAGCTAGCCCAGCTCGTTCTCCCCATGCAAGGACCAGATATCTCTCAAGCCTTGTCGTAGGAACTTCGCTTTCGTGCAGGTCATAGTAGCATGGTACCCAAGTTCATCTTCTAGGCCGAAATGGAACAGGTAGGTAGGACATTCAGAACCCTGCCTTTGTTTGAACCTCAAGGCAGTCGGAGGCAAGCTTCCAGGTTTTTAACCTTTGGTGGAACTCTGATTCCCTTTGTTTTTATAAACGAGGCAAGACTTGCCATTTGCATTGATAAAGAAAAAGATGACCGGTTTATCAGCGGAAAACTGGCGAAAAAACGATACAAGAGCACCAATATCGTCATGGAACACGATCACATTTGGCAAAACCAGTGATCGACCTCGCCAAATATAGTACTGTAGAAGTCCCTTTGTTGTAACTTAATTTAGCTCACTGCATCGAAATTCTTTCCTTCGTACAATTTAATATCTGATTTAATTGATATATATTTTTAATGTTTGGTTCTCTACCATATGAAAACATTTTCAAGCATATAGAATTTGTATGCCATTTTAGCTGAAACTTACAATAGCCTCCATCCAAAGTTTTAGTTACTGAAAGTAGTGTCCTTCCCTTCTCCCCATTTAAGTTAGAACTATTATATATATGCCTGTTCACGTAAATGGTAATTCGAGAAAAGCATGTTTATCCCTAAGAGCCTCAATGGGCGTTTTGTGATGATCAACTACATACAGATCGCAGCAAAAGGCAGATCGTACTCTATTTAGTTTTTCGATATAAGACTCTATTTGGATTCTAAACTTGTTCCAAAGCATATCATTATTGGTAAACTGTATTGAACCACAACCCCTGAGTCCCTGAAATTGGGACCTTGATCCCAAAAATCCCAATAAATACATATTTGAGTACTGTAGGTTGCCTGATTTGTGACTAGTTGTTGAATAGCTACACTATTTTCATGGCCTACCTCGGCACGGGATAGTCAAATACACACGTTATTTGCTACTAGCAAGGGTAAAGAACACCAACTGAGAAACGATTGACTAACAAAAGGTGCCTTTTCAAGGCTTTGTAAGCTGAAAACTGTCCTATAGTTTTACCAACAAGTTCCACACACACAGATGCAATAAACATCAGAAGAGTTCCTTCTGAGTTCTGAACTACAAAAATATTTCCACAGGTTAGTTTCCGTTGCAGCCGGAATTTTGTTCTTTCTAAGTGAGATAAGTCGATGCAATTGTGTCCTTCCTACCGGACCTTGAGACTCTATATGTTAGACTCAGTGGCTCAAATCTGCTTTCTCTTTGGGTGACCTTCAAGATTGTTTCTGAGAAAGCCTAGAGACTTTGAGGGGAGCACAGATAGGGCATAGTTACTAATGCTACGCCACGCCATCTAACATCATCGTAATTAGATCTGAGATCATCTGCCGTACTTTAATAGTGTCACGGAAATCTTGCAGCCACTACTTCTAGATTGAGTACTAGGACTGTGAGGCATCGGTACATAACTCATTTGAAGCAATCATGTGATCTGAATTCAGCAAATGTTAGAACATATTGTTTCTCCTGGAAGCTTCTGTTTGTCAAGCTCGAAGAGGCGTATAAAAATCAACCCATGTCATGATTTTCAGCTTTCTTTTTTAGTGCTACTAAAAAAAGAATCATTTTGCAGCAGCTAATATATCATCTTGCAATAGGTACAAACAAAAAAATCATGTGTTTTAACTCAATATACCTCCATTGTTTATTTCCAATGAAGTTGTGGCAAGATGTTGGTTGATTTATTACGAGCTAGTATCTATTAATTCCATATCAAAAAACATAGAAATGAAGTCATCTAATTTCACGCCCTTCTTGTTTATTCAATTAATCAAATGACTATATGACACAGAATCAGAGCACGAACTTATGATGTTTAACTGATAAGCTGAACTATTTCGAGCTTAGTAAAACATAACATCTTCTGATTTTTTTTTTTTATACATATAAGCATGTGTCTCTGGTTTAAAATTGAGTTGACTATAAGCCTATGCAATTGAGAAACTACAAACTGAGAAAATCATGTGAGATTGTTGCAAACAGCGACCTAGTCCAGAACAACTTGACCAGAAAATCATGTCAAGCAAATATTTGTAACTTGTGGTGTGCATTGTTGCAAGTATTAGAAAGGAGCATGTTGGTTCCGTAACGTACTGATTAGCAGAGCTACTGTGCTCAGCTAGAGATGTCAACGCTTCAATGTTAGCCGGCACAACCTCTTTCCCTATTGCCGTATCGCGTACAAAGAGTTGATCTTAACAAGTGTTGATGCTCATTGTCCTTGATCACAAGCACCAACTGCAAGACATAAATTTCCTCAGCTCAAACAATATGGCTCATCTTCACTGATTGAGCTGGAAAAACATATATCAACCCCTTCAATAGATAAGTACGGAAATGCTTAGCGAAGACAGGCATTTAACCGAGTAACAATGGTACACAATACCATTTTGTTCGAAAGATTTTCAGCATGAATTTCAGGTCGAAAAATGAGCTCCATTCATATAGAGAAATCTGCATCCTACTGGTATCTATCAAACATGTCAGCTAGCTCACCAAACAAATGTAGTGGTTGTTCAGCTCACTACAATTCAAAAATCTATCAACACGTGGTCTTCATATGGCGAGTACAACATGGTAAGCTCGGTATGGTCATAAGAACTCCACTACCTTACTATAAATTGGGAGAGTACTGCCAACCGCCACGATATTTCAGAGAAATTTACTGACATGAAGTTCGTTCCACTGTCATTGTCTCTCAGTGCCGGTAGTGGGGCTAGACATGGAAGGCATCAGAGAATGGAGACATGCGAACTCAGTCTCACGTTCTTTTATCATTCTGGTCTCAAAGCCACAATCTTTATCACTCCGGTCATTCCTGGTAATTCCGCTCCTGAGAAACCTAGTTGAAAGTATAATTGCAGGAACGATGACTAGTTTACCACATCTTCGGTAAGCAGCAAACTAGTCCAATATATCTTGACTTGGAAGCAGCTATCAATCCAGTATAATACAAATACAGCTTTAGTTCGAGAAATTTCGTATAGAAGAATGCTGGCCAATATGGTAATATGTTTATGCCATGTCAATATACTATATGCTAATTACCCCAAAATCCGCAATAACCATGACAAGGTACTCAAGCAGACTCCCAGCATTGCAGCAAATGATGAACTAGCATATTAGCAAAACAAAGCATCAGATAGACACAATTGGCTACAAATTCAAAGTCTTACAGTCTTTTGTGCCAATTACAATAAGGTAGAACAAAAATACAGCATAGAGTGTTCCGGTCTCATACTAGTTCCACAGATAGATACTCAAGTAGGGTACAGAACATAGATCCATTGCAACATATCACTTGAGACTTTTGCGATCAAACTGACATTTAAGCTAGATATAAACGTATACAAACATAACTACTGCTCAACAGAGGCGCCTGACACAAGCACTTCTTGATGTCCAGAATACTTATTCCTGAAAAATGAAGTGGGGTAGTTATGGAAATGGAAATTGAAGTATAACAGTGAATTATTTCCACAGTTGCAGATGCTTACCCTTTGTCTATATGTACAGGCACCAATTGACCTCAGAGGCTCAGTAGAAATCGGCAGAAATGGGCATGTCATCGAAAGTCCAAAGGTCCATGTTGCTGACCATGTCCTCAGACCCATCACAGCTTAGAATGTTGTCAAGTGACTCATCTGAAGCACCATCCATGAGGAACTTCATGTATGGTTCCAAGTCGGCGAGATCAACATTGGCAGTATCCATCACAGGAGGTAGTGATGCATCGCTGGCATTGTTTTGAAGGAATGCAGATTCATCAACCTCGGTGGAGGTGGGAATGGATGCAAGCACAGATGTGATATCAGGGGTCTTGGTACCATTCTCCCAGCTAAAGTCTGAGCAACCAAAGGAGTTGCTCCCCTGGTCAGAGGAAAGATTCATGAAAGGAACCTCAGCTGCATTAACTGCTGGCACAAATGACATGTTCTGAGGCTGCACAAATGGCTCACAGACGGTGTAGTCAACAAGAGGATAGGAATACACGTTTGTGTTTGCCATGGCGTTGATTATCGGCTTCTCTTCGGTGTTGAACTCAGGCAACGTCACAAAGGTGGGCTTAGCACAGCGCTTTTGAGAAGCCACAGGAGCCTCATCTGGGAAATTGACCTTTGCCTTCTTGCCACGGATCCTTCTTGCTTCAGCATCATAGGCTCTGGCAGCTTCCTCGGCAGAGTTGTAAGTGCCAAGCCAGACACGGACACCCTTGCGAGGGTCTCTGATTTCAGCAGCCCATTTACCCCAAGGGCGGCGGCGGATGCCCCTGAATTGGGTCTTTCTCTTCCTTTTGGCGGACCCTGATGCACAGCCATCAACAGCAGCAGCTGTACATGCATGAATTCCATCAGGATGAAGCGCAGAGATAGAAATTTAAGTTTACACATAATAAAGTCAGGGTAAGTCAAAACTTGACATTAAAAGTCTAATCCTCAGGAACAGCCCAACTCATATGCTTGTGAGGAAGCTCGATCTATGGACCAGTAGGAGTACCCACATGATATCATATTCATGATTTAGGAGAGTTATCCTAAAAAGTAAGGATCGATACAGCACCAGAGATTGTGTTAAAAAAAAGACACGGCACCAGAGACTAGACAAATCGCCAACATGGACTCGCTGAATTAAGGTACTTGAGATGAACAATTGCAGAGATTTAACTTGACAGCAAACAAATCGAAGATGCAACTATCTAATCCGAGCAGCAGATCACCTAAGAAACTCAAATCGACCTCCCAAATCCTAAACAACATGCGGTTTCACAGATCCAAAGCCGGTGACCCAAAAAGGGCGGCTATACCTGCGGCGACGCGTTTCCTGCCGGCGGAGAAGGGCTTGGCCTCGTCCTCGGACCAGATCTCGGCCTCCCCGAGCCCCTGCTCGAAGCCCTCGAAGTCGGCCTCGAAGTCCTCGTAGCTCTCCTCCTCCTCGGGCGCGCGGCGGCGCCTCGCCACCGCGGCATCCCCCCTCGGCCCCTTCTTCTTCTGGTCCCGCCAGAGGGGGCCGTCCGTGACCCGGCGCGGCGGCGGGATGATGTCGGAGAGGATCGCGCCGCCGCACATGGCTGGTGTCTGGTGAGGTGCGGCGGGAGCAGGTGGGACAAGGGGAAGAGCGACAGAGCAAAAGCGAAAGAAACGAGAGACGGCAGGCTCGGTTGGTGTGTGATGCGTTGTTGCGCACTTCGCTTCAGAAATGGCCCAGGCGGAGAGCGCATAAATACTTGCTAGGAAACTCCGCCAGGTGACGCCACTTTTTTTCTTGCGAAACGAATGAAAAAAAAAAAATGAACAAGACGTGACAGCACTAGGTCTAGAATTTGAGCTGAGCCTCGGCTCGGCTTGCTAAAGCTCGGTAAACTAGCCGACTCGACTTATCTACTACCTTTGGTCTTCTTTAATTGACGCGTCCACATGCATACATCCTCCTCTAGCTAGCTAGCCACCGCGTCAATTATATCCCGACGGAGGGAGTAGCAACCAAGCTTGAAACTCGGTTTGACTCGCAAAACTAGATAGTAGCTCGTCAAGAACTGTTAAAGAAACAATCAATAATAATATATCATGTTTTTTATTATTATTTGGCATATATAATATACACCAATCATTATAAAATATGGTATCACAATAATACAACCGATAAAGTACAACAATCAATAATAATAAATCATTTAACATGGAATAAATCATATTAACGACAAACATCGCAAGAAAAGTCAACAAATCACAAGTGTCCATGACTTATCACATATAACAAGTGGGTTTAGGCCGTGATGACTTCGCCACTTAGGTTGTACTAGCTTCTTGTACAACCTAGTATTGATTTTTACCAAGGTAAATAAGCTACTAGCGAGCTGGGTGAACTCGGCTCATTTAGTTTAAACTCGTTTAACGATAAAAGTTAAAACTGAGCTCGACTTGTTATACATCGAGTTCGAATCGAGTCTCGAGTTACTCGTTTAGTTCGCGAGTTTTGAGTTTTATTTGCAGGCCTAGACTGCACCGCTGGTCGGGTGGAGGAAGCATGGTAGAGGCCGTCTGATGTGGGATTAACGGCTGAGGTCCATCAGCCGGTTCTGATTTTCATCTGGCTGGTAGTCGCTTAGATTCGGTGTTCTTTCACAGGACACACTAGCTTATTCAGTGCAAGTACTCTTGGGCATTTTTCAAGTCGGAAAAGGGTGACCAAGCCAAACTAGCTTATGTGCTTTTCCTCCGATGCTGTTCTGATTGCTCAATTTGTGATCAACCGGTCAGCATTTTTCACGGTACGTCAATGGCCAAATGCCTTGTGCCGAACAACAAACTTTACGGGCACAACCAATGCGGAATTCCTCATGCGTTAGGTGAGCATACCAAAGTGCCATGGTTTGGAGAATTTCAAAAAAGAAAAGTGCTATGGTTTGGAATTTGTATACATGCATGCACGGAATTTCTCCGGGTCTCAGCTTCTACATCCCTACATTTATTATATCTCTAGCGGTCCAACCCACACACCGAGCCATTTTGATTCGAGCAGATATGCGGATAACAAAAATGTGATCTATTGGCCGCGTCCGCTCTAGGCTTGCATGGCAGCGGCTGTCCTCCTTCGCCTTTTGCATCGACGACAGGGCGACCATTTTAGGACTACGTCGATGGTTGGTCGATCACTTGAGGACTGCGTCGCTATGAATGTTGGCCGCTCGACTCTTGCACCCTATGAAGGCTGGGCAGACTAGCAGTGGGATGACCCACTCCTCAAAGCCACCGCCATCGCCACTTCGAGACTACCGACAGCGGGAGGCCACCACCGTACATATTTTCTTTCCACCGTTGCGACTTTCTCTCCCACCAACTTCATCAAATTTGACATCCTTGTGCTGCCAAAAGCGAGAGTTCCAAGGGGCCAGGCCATCAATTTGGGCAAGATGCATGTCTTGCCAAAACCCGTCGGCCAAGCCGCCAAGGAAGAAATCTTCCGTCTGTAGCTAGACACAAGGTACAACTTGGATATCAACTACTGGTCAACACTGTTTCGCGAGGAGAGTGAGGCGGCACTTAACCGCTTGACCAGCGAGAATCCACGTCCGAAGAACATCGCCGAGCGAAGGTGGTTGCAGGAGGCATGGCCGCACCGTCGCGGACATCATCAATGTTGCCCACCACCGAGCCATCATGCAGTCGTCTACTGGACATCCTCACAACCGACTACGACGAGGAATAATAGGAGTTGTCGACGGTCTCTGGCGGCACGTGCAACCCGACAAAGCTAGGAAGCCTCCATGCTCTTCTGTTTATTCATGCACTTTTCGTCATTCACGTATTTTGCTTTTTTTTCGACATACATGTGTTTGTCTTAAAATCTCTAGAATATTATCATAAGAAAAAATGCACCATATTGGTGGATTTGCTTCCCGACCGAAATAAACCAAGGGGATAGCAAGGCTACATTTCTAGTAAAGAGAGATTTTTGTTTGGGAAAGATGTCTTAGGTAGAGTGGAGACAAAATGTTGGATTACACAATGCGACACGCCTCCACGCCCCTTAAAAAATTGAAGCTGTCAGTGTGGGCAAAGTGATAAACTCTAGGATACATCGGTATCCGATAGCCGAGCTAGGTTCTTCTCCTTTACTTGTACCTAGCGGTGACCTGGCGGCAAAAGGCACCCACACTTGGCCAGAAAAAGATAAGAAAAGAGCCAGACGGCAGTCAAGCGCGAGATACGTCCGATTCCTATGATCCGATGAAAGGTGCACGCACTGACTGCGCGCGGTCGAAAGAGGATAGCCGCACGTTCACGGGTGTTGCGCGCATCGCGTGGCCACCACGTGCGCGTGCCGTCCAGACCGATTTTCACGCCCCAATAATTAACCCGGCCGAAACCTACTCCCTCCGTCCACAAATAAGTGTACATCTAGGTTTTTGGATAAGTCAAACTTGTTTAATTTTGACCAACTTATTATCAAAAATTATAAACATATGTGACATTAGATTACTATATTATGAAACTACATTTCATCTAGTGATACTAATCTAGTGTCATAAATGCTGCTACTTTTTCCTAAAAAGGTGGTCAAATGTAATAAAGTTTGACTTATCAAAAAACCTAGATGTACGCTTATTTGTGGACGGAGGGAGTACCACCGTACCTCGTGGTGATGGTGATGCGGCCGGTAAAAAGAGCAGAGCCGTAGAGTTGCACGTCCACGGCACAGCGGCGGCGATACGTCACGAGGCGGCACGATCCATCTAGATCCCCTACCTCCTGAAACACCAACTCCCCTCCTCTCCTCACCTCCCACGCACAACCGATTAGGGTTTGTCGCCTCCTGTCGACGTCGCTGCCGTTCTGCCTCGTCGTCTCTGTGGCCTCTAGGGTGGAGGCGGGGTGGATCTATAGGCTCCTGCCCGGCGGGAGGGCTTCATTTTTCCTATTTTTAGGGTTCATGTTTGGTGGGGCAGGGCGGCGGCGTCTCTTTCAATAAGGTGCCCCCGGCTTCATCCCCGTCTCGACGGCTACGTTGAGAATCTTGTGGGAGTGGTGTGGTCTTCAATGGCTTCTTCTGGCTGTGAGGATCTTCGGATCGTCAAGGAGCTTCATCGGCAGTTCATCCTTCCTCTTCATCGTTAGGACGGATGTGGTCTTCTTGACCCGTTCGGCAACTTTCCGTCTGCAACCAACAACGTCAGGCCGGCCCGAGGAGGTGCGGCAGCGGCGGCGCGCCGTCGACACTGTCTGGAGATTGAAGATGAAGGGCTTCACAAGGATTTCATTGTAATTTTTGTTTTTCTTGAGATGTTTTGTATTTGTTGTTTCTTTTAATGACAGGTTCTATTCGCAAAAAAAAAAAAAATCAGCTAGTTTCAACAAAGGAAAATGGTTTCCACCGGTTTTCCTTAATTAGCCATGCGTTAACTGAAATATTTGTTTTTCCTTTTTATAATGCAATGCGAGAGCTCCCCGGCCCTTGACGAGGTTTCGTGAAAAAACGAAAATGGGTTGTGTGGCTGTGTCAGCGTGGGACTCGATCGACCATTACCATGCATGATCGACCCCGTGAGGCAACGACCAACTAGCAATCCATCTTTAGCGTGTTCGGTAGCCCGCATCCTCTCTAAACACATCACTAGCTTGGAAGTGAAAAGCTTGCGATTGGATGGTTGAATGAGATTTGCATTGGTCCGCACTATAGGGCCGTGCACATTGGAGACTACCGAATTGGCATATTCTTTTCAAGGTCAGCGGTGCAAAAACAATAGATGTCGTGCGTGTGGAACCTCGACGCGAGATGGCGAGATACCATGGACGCGTGATGTGTGATGTGTTGCGCACTTTGGCTGTGGAATGGCTCTTGTGGAGAGCCCATATATACTTCTAAGGAGATTAAGCGAGGTGAAGGCGACATGTGTGCATAGGTGATTGGTCAGGTTGCAGAAAGATGGCAGGGGCCATCTGATGTGAGATTAACGGTTGAGTTCAAGACGTCAAGTTTCACCATGCTGAGAGTGTGGCCACTTGATCCAAGTTAGCATCAGTGAGTTGTAATCTAGAAGCATCGGTGAGCTGCTCAGATCCGGTGCCGGCCAGGGCACGTACAACGGCGATGCAAACCCAAAATCGTTACCATTTTCGGGATTCGGCTCTGCGTGGACGTGTAACTAAGTGTCTAGCGCTCGTCCGTCCTTTTGTTTTCTTAGCTCGGAACAATTTATGCAGTGACGTATAATCAGCCGAAAAGGCAAGCCTTCGATGCTCCGCACGCCCGCAATGGAGGTGGAAAGTGGCCACATCTGGCCGCCATGCTCGACATGTCCGCCATAGCGGTGGACGCGACGACAACTCCGTTACTGCAACATTCCTCGTGGAAGTCGTGGTCACCTTGGAGTGCTCGGACGGAAGAGCAGGCGGAGCGCTGGTGGGGCTTAAGTGGAGCTGTTGCCGGTCATCATCAAGATCTAACCTGATTTGGATCGCTTAGTCGGAGATATCCTTCAAAGTCTAACCATACCAAAATTTTAGTTTTTTTTGAGTCTATTGCTATAGACTATGTGTTTGCATTAACCTGTTTGTGTTTAATTCTTTTAGAAGGGCGGTAATTTTTTTTACAAGGTGAAATACCCTGCTTCAAATTCTTGGATCTGCCACCGCTGCCACGTTTGCAGTGGAGGTGGTTGCACTGGCAACTCCATCGGTGCAATACTCCCCCTAGGAGCCATGGTCGCCTTGGAGTGCTCGCACGACAGAGGAGGTGGCACATGCGCCTTGCTCAAGCGCCGGCGTGGCCTCCAGGCTAATAGTGTCTATAGTGGAACTATGGTCAGTCGTCTCGAAGATCTAGTCTGATTTGAATCTCTCCGTTGTAGATGCCTAAGTCTTAGGCGGGCCAAAGTTTCAGCTTGTTTTTCGTGAGTCTATTGCTATAGACCATGTGTTGGAATGGCAAGCTTTCCAGGAGATGTCAAACAGCCAAATTGAACTGGCTGCCCCCGAAGACCAAACTTTATGGTCACAACCGATGCCAAATTCCTCCTCATGCATTAGGTGAGCTTACCAAAGCACCATGGTTTGAAAGCATATATACATGCACGGAAATTCTCCGGTGTCTCTCCTACATAGCTACTCCCTGCAGGTAGTGTAGACAAAATGCTGGATTACACAATGCCACACGCCTCCACGTATACCCGGCCCCTTAAACAAACTGAAGTGTCAGGGTGGGCAAAGCGATAAACTCAGGCCGGTACCCACACTTGTTTTGGCCAGAAAAAATATGAGCAAAAGAACCAGGCGGCAGCGGAGAGCGGCAAACGATACAGCACGGGGTTCCCTCCGAGGAAAGGTGCATGCACCGCGAGCGGCGCGCGGTCGAGGGGGACAGGGCCTCGGAGGAGGAGGGAGAGCCGCGCGTTCACGGCTGCGTCGCGTGGCCACCACGTGCGTCCGCCGTCCAGTTAGATCTTCACGTTTCAATCAAGATATTCGGCATTCAAATAATAGCTTTTTTTTATAGATACAGTATCATAGCACATAGTACTAAAAAAATTAATATTAAATACATCTTGTACATAGATTTGTATTGAGATTCTACAAATCAATTAATAAAAGAAGACTATGATACTACTCCCTTTCTCACAGTTTATTAAACGTGCGTGTACCCCTAGGTCGCAAATTTAATCATGTTAGTATTAGTTATATGTTATAAAAATTATATCACTAGAAAGTTTAGATATTCTATTTTTTCTAATGATATAATTTTTGTAATGTAAATTATATAGGTTAAATTGGCGACCTAGAAATACGGGAAATACTAGTAACTAAGACGGAGGGAGTAGTACATAATACCATGCATTGTAGACATAGTAACATATGTAGTAGTATCATACTCATAATACTTCTATATGATACTATGCATTGTGAGTAGTCTAATAATCTTTTCGTCTAGTATATCTCAACCTCGTATAGATATGAGTTTAAATAATGTGTATCTAGACGGGAAATGCACTTTGACTTATAGGAGTATTTGCTCTCATTGTGTGAATCCACATTTTAAAGTGTCAAAAAATTCTAAACTAAATTTTTACATGTACATCTAGATATTTTATGTTTGTACACAAATTTCTAAAAAAGAAAAAAAATTGTGGCTCATGTAAAAGAACAATTTTTAATGCTATAACACGACTACGTACATCACATTTTTTTGTCTTTTTTGTACACAACACACAAAATATTGTTTTCCCACGGAAACTTGTGTACGAACATAGAATGTCATACACCACATATTTTATGTCAATTTTTTTTAACATTTTTAAAATTAATTTTTAATTATTTTGTATAATAGGATCATTTGCTCCTATGAGCCAAAACGTCACCTCCGTATCTAGACATGCTTTAAGGACAGATAATATAAATGTAGATAAAGTGGAGATAATTTTTTGTGGATGTAGGAATTATATTTTTCATGGAAGGTAAACATGTTGTATTTATATAATTAAATCTGGGTCAGCTTGTCTAACAAATTATACAAACATAACTAATTGCTAACCCACAAACAAAAGACTAGACCGATATGATTGAAAACTTACAAACTTTCACTACACGAAACTGTCGAGGCAGAAGCCATCAGCACAGGCTCCTTTTACCATCGGCACAAACACCTCTCGGCATAGACCATTTAGCCGTCGGCATAGTCCCCAGGTGGGCCCGATGGAGGCCTAACAGCTGTTAGCTCAGGAAGGTTTTGTGCTGATGGCAAAACAACATAGGTGCATCATTTTTTCTAAAGATACTTAAAAAGAAGGAACATGTTCCCCCTTCTCCCCCTACTTTGGTCATCCTTTTGGTCGTTCGCCGTCGTCCACCTGGACCCACGCGCCAAAAAGGCCCAGAAATCTCGCGCCAGAAATCACTCTCCAGGAATCAAGCTTTAGAATAATGCAAAGGTATGTAATCACGCTGCAAAGGTATGTAATCTCCACATAAATCAGTCAGGTATCAGCAAAGGTATGTAATCACGTTGCAAAGGTATGTAATCTCCACATAAATGGAATAATGCAACCCAGATTAAATGAGGACGTGAATTGTGCTCATGATGCAATCATAAAAGCCTCAGAACTACCGGAACAATCTTCAACCTACGGACTACCATGCCAGTACAACTTAGCCTCGAAGGATAATGGCACCAAGGCCCTACCCTCGCTTGGCCTGAATCAAAGCTTCCACTTGTTAGTTTTCCTGATACATGTGTTCCTCTCATTTCTCAGGCATGTTAATTTCAGATTTGTTGAAGACATGCACACGTACAACCATGGTTGGATGACGATCGCGAAAAGTGATTCAAATGCGAGTTCTTATTTACCGTGCCATCCTAGCTGACAGAAATGTGAGTCCTCTAGCATCTGAGCACAAATTTACTTATCTCACCTGAGCCTACACTCTTGGTACTTATTTTAGTTCCTCACATGAACATGACATGACACTAGATATAGTTAGGCAGAGAAATACATACCACATTGTCTTGCCACATCTCCCACTCTTGATGAGCACGAGTCGTGTTACTTCTGATTGGACATTGTTATCTCTGTCATCAGAATTCATCACATGGATTGAGTATAGGAAATGTGAACATCTCATTTTTTTAATTCATCACAGGACACTGTTATCTCTGTCAACATAAAATCATGTGGGGGAGCATTTACCTTTTTTGATTTGCT
Source organism: Lolium multiflorum (assembly GCA_030979885.1). Classification (NCBI taxonomy): domain Eukaryota; kingdom Viridiplantae; phylum Streptophyta; class Magnoliopsida; order Poales; family Poaceae; genus Lolium; species Lolium multiflorum. The sequence goes on along the minus strand of CM061753.1, from coordinate 24,023,633 downwards.
GTTTTGTTCATGTCTCTCCATACCTGAATATAGCAGCAAGGATTTGCTACACCCTGATAAATCGTTTCAACACAATTCATCACATGGATTGAGTATAAGAAATGTGAACATCTCCTTTTTTTTTAAATTCATCACAGGACATTGTTATCTCTGTCAACATAAAATCATGTGGGGGAGCATTTACCTTTTTTGATTTGCTGGTTTGTTCATGTCTCTCCATACCTGAATATAGCAGCAAGGATTTGCTACACCCTGATAAATCGTTTCAACACAATTCATCACATGGATTGAGTATAGGAAATGTGAACATCTCCTTTTTTTTTAATTCATCACAGGACACTGTTATCTCTGTCAACATAAAATCATGTGGGGGAGCATTTACCTTTTTTGATTTGTTGTTTTTTCATGTCTCTCCATACCTGAATATAGCAGCAAGGATTTGCTACACCATGATAAATCGTTCATCACTATTAGTTGCAAATCCACCTTAGGAATCAAAGATGAGTTGGTTCAAACGTTTAAATGAAGATAAAATGATCATTTTGTGGAAATTTTAAAGTAACTACCTAGCTAATCATATGTCCAAAAATGGAAATTAATATCAAGCTTTAAAGTAATAAGTAATAATGAGCTAATTTACATCAAGCTTGACTGATTATAGAATAGGAACTTCAATGGCACCAGACCGTGGAGCAATTTTTCACAAAAGGAAACTTTTGTATGCTAGCGTTCCCTTCCCTGAGCGTCGATCTTTTCCGATAAGAGGGAGTAGTAATTAGGAACCAACGGATCAACTACTCTGAAACATTGATGCTACACTTGTTAATATGGTTGCTCAAATATCGTAGCACATTAACAATGAATGTGCAGCGACGATATTTGTGTATATTCACAAATTAGGAAGCTCACATGTTCCCCTGACAAATATATTTAGGGATACTAATCTATAGTGCAGCTAGAAAGGCAAAGAAGAAAAGGGATACAATGTTAACCTTTTTTGATTTGCTGTTTTGCTTCATGTCTTTCCATACCTGAATATAGCAGCAAGGATTCTCTACACCCTGATAAATAGTTTCATCCTATTAGTTGCAAATCCACCTTAGGAATCAAAGATGAGCTTGTTCAAACGTTTATATGAAATAGAAGAAATGATATAGCATATAAAGTAACTAAACTTACCAAGTCTGTGTGCATATAACTCCCTATTTGAGTATTTGCAAACAACCTGCAGCATAAACATACCATTCAGAATATTAGTAAGTAATGAAGACTCTGAACAATCATCTAGGCAGTGGCGGAGCAAAACTATTTGCGAGCCTCGATCACCTGAAGCTGAATTTTTGAAGGTAGCTAGACCATTTTAAGTATTGATAGAATCATATTAAAGAAAACATAAATATGACAAATCATGCTAGAGATGAAAATTCCAAATCTGCCAGGCTTTGTTATTAAATAGTAATATCATAATATATAAGTAAAACTGTGCACATGCTAGAGATGGAAATCAAATGACTGAAGGTCCAAATCTGATAGGTTCAAACCAGTGATGAAAATCTGGTAGGTTCAAAATCAGTGATGAAAAGGTGCAGGGGACTTGGCCGTATTCTCCAGGTTAGTCTTCGCTAGGTCCTCTGCCATCATTCGTCGGTGGCTAGGGTTCACGTGTTGGGGTCTAGGATTCATGCGTTCGTGCCTATAGATGGTCGAAGTTGGGTGTCGGGGGTGAGGATGGCTAGCCCGATGCAGGTGGGATGGGTCCGGAGGGGGGCTGTAATTGAAAACGTTCAAATTTTAAAAAGTTTGAAACAAACAAAAACCAGCAGAAAACCGAAGAAACCAGGCGAAAAAAGAAGAAAACCCAAATAGGAAACAACAGAAAAAAGCTAGGAACCGAAAACCCCCTCCTCACTAATGGTCCTAACCCAGAGCCTCATCGCTTTAGGCGGCCCCGATGGTCGGGACCGCATTGAGCGGTGAATAGGTTTGGCCGTACGGGGGGACTCGCTCCCGTCAAATCTTAGATGTGACCTAGGCTGGCGAGACTTCATAGTTTTGCTCTAGGTAGAGTATCACGCATGCAGCTGCTCGTTTGCTCTAGGTAACCTATGTGTAGTGCATGCATCACGGTACAAACGGGATAAATGGGCGAAACTCCATAATCCCATCGGCGCAAAGTGCAATATATTTTGGTTTCCCGAGCGGGACTGGAGGCGGGCTTGCTGTGAAGTCCCATCCCACCTGCATCTTTACCGTTTGGCATGTGTCGGCTTCCAGGCTAGGACGACCTCTGTTTGGCATATGGCCTCGTGCGTGAAAGGGTCGGTTCCGGATATTTATGAATATTAAAGTGTTATTTGGACTAATAAGAAAAAAGGCATTCCTTCAATTATACATGTGTTCGCAGCATCCAAGTTTTGTGAGTTAATAAAACATTCAAAAGGAGAGGTTGTTGAGTTGACAGTTATGATGGCCCAGAACACAGATGTGAAACTTCTTGGGAAATAGTAACAAGATGACCTAGGACTTGGAACCACACAGATGCACAACACTATTGTCTTGTTATTGCATTCATGTATCTTGTGGCTATGTGTTAGTTCTTTATGATACGATCCAACCAGCATCCGAACGTCTTTTTTTGTCTACTTTTCTACTCTATGTATTCACCTAGAAATCTACTATCATTTTTTTGAATTTTTACATGTGAGTTGTGAATTATATATGTTCATTTAAAATTAAAATTTGAGAATCCATGGCAACGCACGGGCATTTTTACTAGTTTCTAAAGAAATGTAATCTTTTTTCAAGGTAACTTTTTAATTGTTTGGCATTTAATCTCTAATCATGCTTAATATTAGGTTGAATTACTTATTAATAGTCAAACTTCTCACTGGATCACCGATCCTTAAACTGCTACCATCCCAACACGTTTAACTTCTTTATTTCTTTTAGATTAGTTTCTGGTAGAGGAGTTATCTATTGTTGACAATAGTTGCCTATGAATCCTATTAACACTTGGGCCATGACATCACACTTCTGTATGATTTGAATTCCAAACAATTATTTAACTAAATAACAATGAATACATAATTATTTTTTCATAAAAAATCTTGAAACAATAAAATTATTTTTTTATTTTTTTCATCAAAATCAAAACCCTGCAAAAATCCTTATTTTCTTTTTGATTTCTGGAATCTAAACAATCAGTAAATGGCCGTATGCGGTTGAAATCGGATGTAAAATTTTCTGTAGATACATTTTCATATAAATTTTTTTTCATCGGATGCCGTATGCAACAAGAAAAGCTATTTTACCGAAACATGACGTCATTTTTGCATAATATATCGATATTCATGTTCATTAATTTTTCTAACAACTAGAACACATAATACATGGTCATCTCAAAGAATTTTATTTTTTCAAATTTCTAACATTTTCTTTTATTTGTCTAAAACTGAAAAGGCGGGGGGAGGGGGTGCGTGGAGAAAAAAGACGGCTTGTGCCGACGACTTTGTCGTCGTTCTAGACCTAACACGCCGTTGCCTCGCCGTCATGATGGAGTCCCTGTGCGGAAGGCTTTTCTATGCGGATGGCCTTTTTTGTGCCGACGGCTTTCCTGTGCCTACGGCCTTCATCGCGGCCCGCCCTATTCGGTACATATGCCGATGACCCCAACAAAAAGTCGTTGGCATAGGTTTTAGCTGTCGACACCTTGTGGCTTTCTCGTAGTGTTTTTTAGGCATATAAACTCCTTTTTTGTACCCATCTCATTCTTTTTTTTGCGAAACACAGTACAATCAAAGGCGCTCATACATACGCGCACACACTCACCCCTATGAACGCACGCACACCCTACCCCTATGAGCGCCTCCAAGATACTGCATCGAAGAACGATCGGTCTTGATTGACGAAGTCACCACAGGCGCCTCCCTGTCGACGGGAACGTCGCCTCCCACTGAAGAATATTCCACCTTTATGAGACACCAAAGTGTCAAATCTGGGATTTGAACTCTAGTGGACTGGGGGTGCCACTGCACTCCTAACCATCCAACCACAGGTTGGTTCTCCTACCCATCTCATTCAAACTAGTGGATGTTGTACTATTTAAATACTTGGATTAGCCTTGAGACTACAAAATGAATTTTACTGTTGTGTCTTATTTTTAGAATAGGCGTGACTCTTTCCATTGTGATGGTATCGATTGGCTAAGATAATATCGTAAAACCGTAAGATACGACAGTACCAAGATGCTGGCCATGATTTCAATAATTAACCTCGTGTTGATGCCGATGCGAGGCCGGTAAAAAGGCTAGAGCTGTGAACTTGCACGTCGACGGCACACCAACTAGACGTGATGGCGCGGGACGATCGATCTAGATCCCCTACCAACTGGAGCGAACTGAGGTAGCTATCCTACACAGAAGAAACCTGTCAGCGTGGGATTCGTCCCTGTCACGATCGACTCATTGAGGAGCGACCAACTGGCCATCCATCTTGTAACATCGTTGTCGACGCAGCACGGGCTGGCGCCGGCCGGCCTCACATCGCATTGAAGCAATTTAATCAGTTTCAGAAGAAGAGAAAAGGTAACTATTCGCGATCGATTTTTACAAAACTGACGTATCTGAAAAGAAGTCACAAAATGAGCCTGACTAAGGGTCAGATGGTAGATGAAGCAGGAGTGCGCTCAGCTAGCAGTCTGGGTTTGAGTATCGGACACCGCGGTTTGATGCTCATATATATTTCCTATAAAAATATGCCTCGGGTGCTTGCTCATGCATCTCTTTTTTTAAAAAAAAAATCATAAAATAACCTGTTCCTAAAATGATTTTACGAAATAATATTTTTATTTAGCTTCGCACCAGACGGAGCTATGCTCCATACCACAACGCCACCCATGATTACACCCTGGTTGCATGACGTCCGGTCAATGGCACTATGCTCTATTCGACATGGCGTTCATCGACAGAAGCAGAACACACTTCACCTTAGTATGGCTCCATTGACCGCGGTGCCGTGCAAATCCGCACTGGATACCATGGCGCCTGGATACGATGGCGGATGGCGCCGCCGCCGCCCCTCTCCTCCCCCCTTAAACCCCCATTCTAAAAACATCCACCTGAAGGGATTTTCGGTGAATTTTCTTCCCCTTCCAACACTTGAGGTATTCTTCTCTGATTCCCTCGCTCTTCTTGGTTATAACGATGGATTTAGCCCGATTTGGTTAAATAGTAGTTCATCAAGAAAATTCTGGCTTGGACCGGTTTGGCATGTACATGGTAGTAGATCTGTGAGTTACTGTTAGTTTTATAGAGACATAACGTGAAGTAGCAATTTCCTTTTTCATTATGTAATCTGTGAGATTGGAAATCTGTGATATTCATTTTCTAATATGTGAGTTTTTTTTGAACCGTGAAAGGCCCCGTAGGGTCTAGATGCTGCTATAATTATCTGGGGTGGTGGTACAAATTACATAAGGGACATCAGAAAGCAAAGAAAATATTAAACAGTCCCTAACTTTTGTAGAAAAAACTCTACACAAAATCTGGAAAAAGCCATCGGATCCTCCACCACCTCCTGAGCACACATGATTACCGCCGTGGCCTTCTTCGCCGGTGCCAGGGACAGCACCACTTGGAACCGGGAAGAAGAGGGACGCCACCGCCAGTATGCTATTACATTTTATCTGAATATGCCATTAGACTTTCTAATATGTGAGTATGATATTAGATTTTCTAATATGTGAGTAGCAAATTCATTTTCTAATATGAGATTATGCAATCTCACCCATGAGATTATGCAATCTCACCCATTAGAAAAAGAAAAATGGAATTGCTACTTCGCTCATGTATTGTGGTATTGGCTTAGATAATTTCGAATGCTCTGATCTTGTAATAGGACCTAGCTCGGTAATTGAAGTAACATCAAGATTTGATACTCTGTCAATTCAAGTTATGAATCCGTGTGCCCCTCTTTGTTGAAAATAAATAAATAATTTGTACTTGGTCACGTATGTAGGATGAACTCTGAATCTATCCTAGATGATGCCGGAGTGGAAGGTGTAGGGGGGGGGGGGGGTTAAAATGGTTGCACCTCAGGTGGGGTTTATGGCAAGAAGATGACATACAAGGAGCTGAGCGATACATATGGTATAGATTGGACTTCCCCCTCCACCTTGTGCCTAGGGTCAATGCTACATATGAACCCCTATGCGATCACACCATTTGTTGATGGAAAATACTACCGATCACCCGGACGATCGCTGTTTTGATCCTCCGGATCGCCCTGCCGACACGTACCCCCTCGCGTGGCCACAGAAGTTGCGGGTCCCACCACGTGCTTGCTCCTCCTTATCTCTTTCTTTTCTCACTTCCTTCCCAAACAAATCCTCTGTATCGCGTTAGTCGTCGCCATCGCCTCCGGCTGGGAGAACTCACGGACATGCCGCTGCTGTTCATCCATGCTGCCACACGTGCCGCCGTCCCCGGCTTGTTTCCCCTTCCTTCCTCCCTCGTTCTACCCATTTTTCGTTCCCACTCCGAGCGTCGGCCGCTGCGAGGATTGGCGGTGGTGCTGCGAGCGGCTGCCGATGATCGAAGGCGCTGCAGCGAGTCCGCGGTCGGGTGCTCCAAGGGCGGGGCGGCAGTGCTGCGAGTGGTGGGCAGCTCTGCTACCAACAGTGGCGGCCTGTGCTACAAACGGTGGCGCGCTCTGCTACCAACGGCGGCGGGCTCTGCTACATACGGCGGTGGGCTCTGCTACAAACGGAGGACCAATGGCGGGGCGGGGGTTGTGCTACAAATGGTGGACCGGCGGCGGCGGGTTCTTCTACATATGACGGTGGGTTGTGCTACAAACTGCGGACCTGCCAGGACTGGTCTGCTACCAACGGGGGCGGGCGCTGCGACATACGGCGGCGAGCTCTGCTACATACGGCTGCAGACTCTGCTACCAACGGCGGCAGGATGTGCTACATTTGGTGCCGGGCTCTTCTACCAGCGGCAGTGAAGCTGCGAGCTTGAGGGGTGCTTCTGCTAATGGCGGACGCGAAGGATAGGCGGCGGAGCTACATACGGCAGGCTACGTGCTACAGGAGGTTGGCGGCGGTGCCACGGGAGATTGGATGCGGTGCGCAGATGCTCCAACGGAAGATGAAGGTGCTGCAAGCGGCACCGTTGTCCGCTGGAGCTGCATGCAGGGCTTTTGGCGGCGTTGCTGCTATAAGCCGTCCGGCGAAAGCATTTCCGGCCTAGGCGTCGCCTAGTTCTCCTCGTTCAGGGGGGATTGTTCTAGGTTGCTCCCGTTTCTATTGGAAGGAGATGCTACAGGAAACACGTGCAGCTGGCGAGCGCCAGCGCCGCCGCTAAGTACGCCGTCGCTGCTCTCCTGCGCGGTGGAAGCCCATATGCACGCGACGCTCGCTGTGAGGAGTTCCTCTGTTTTCTGGGCGAGCGAGAAGAGAAGACCACGTGGAAGAGATGGACATCGAGCGGCTGATTAGATTTAATCGGACGGTTGGGAAGGCGGGGGATCGGGGCATCCGATCCGCCGGGGGACGCTCAGTGCTATCGACACGGAAAAATCCCTGCTGATGCTTTAGGGCATCTCCAAAACCCTTCCAGCCCCCTTAGGTACCCTGGAAGGAAAAGAGTGCGTCTGGAACCTGCTGCCGCGGATCACACAATAGTTACATCATCTAGGAGAGTTTGTAGGATAAAGCTAGGGGGTTCATCGACCCAATTACAAGAATTAGAACTCTGAAAGCAAAACCTAGCTAACTCATCTGCCACCTTATTGGCTTCCCTCGGACAGTGTTTAATCTTCACATTATCTAGCCCCGCAATCAAGTCCACACAATCTGCAAAAATAGCTGCTGAATCATTTTACCACCGATGCCCAGTCGAGCAAGCTTCCACTGTTTCTAGGGAGTCAGACTCCGCGATCAGATTTGCAATGCCCATCTCATTTGCAAGGGAGAGACCTTCCTTCATAGCTAAAGCTTCCGCCACTTGCGCCGAGATCACATGCGGCAAGTACAGCGTACGAGCAGCAACAAATTTACCTTCATAGTCTCGTAGAACCACCCCAGCTGACCCTGCATGTAAATCTTCACAAAAAGAGGCATCAACATTCAGTTTTACCTCTCTTGGACCCGGTTTGCTCCACTTGGAATCAGCCGATTGGCTTCGCTTGGACTTCACTGCCTCCGCATTTGCAACAATAGCAAGAATTGAGAATTTACATTTGACCATAGGGGGAACCGGCTCGTCCCTAGACCGCCGCCGACGCAGCCACCATAGATACCAACACGTAGTTAGAATCACTTCCCTTACCTTTACTGTAGAGAATCCAAGCAATGCGGAGTCCGGGAGCCTTATAATCTGCTCTAAGATGACCGAGCCTGACAGCTCGTTTTGACCCACATCAGTAATAAGCTGTTGTAACTCTAGCTTTTGCCATAGTTCTTGCGCCGCAGGACAAGCAAAGAGAAGGTGCCTAATATCTTCTGCATCTCTGAAACAGATCGGGCAAGCTGCCGAATCCCCAATATGCCTATTAGCCAAAATACATTTGAGCGGGATAATTCCATGGAGAGCCCGCCATATGAAGATTTTGATTTTACTTGGGATATTTAATTTCCATAGACTCCTCCATACAGGGTTTAGGGCCGAACCACCTTGATGAGTCAGTTGAGTCGCATTTGGACCAAACTGATATCTCCATTGCATGTAGTAACCCGACTTTACAGTATATCGTCCATGGCTAGTCTCTTTCCAGGCAATAAAATCATCAAAGCCCTGATTATTCAGTGGAATTTGCAGGATTCTTTCTACATCCACACCATTAAAAATTTCTCTAAGTAACTGTTCATCCCAAGATGCTGTAATGGGGCTAATAAGATCACTGACTTTAGTAATAAGAGTACCTCCCCTCACAGTTGTAACCTTCCCATCAGCACTAGATGGTATCCATCTGTCCAACCACATATTAATCTTCTCACCATTACCGACCCGCCAAATGTAACCGCGTTTGAAGGTGGGTAATGCTGCCATCAGACTCCGCCAAGTAAAAGAACATCCAGCCTTAGGGCCAGCCCTCATAATATTTCCATCTGAATAGTACTTAGCCCGCAGCACACGTGCACATAATGATTCTGGTTCATCCACTAATCTCCAAATTTGTTTTGCAAGCATAGCTAGATTGAAAGACTGGAAATCTCTGAAGCCCATTCCTCCCTCATTCTTTGGATAACACAACTTCCACCATGCTAACCAATGCATCTTATTACTATTCTCATCATCTCCCCACCAGAATTTTGCAATGGCATCAATCATCCTTTTGCACACACCTTTAGGTATTTGGAACACAGACATAGCATATACTGGGATGGCTTGAGCCACCGCCTTCAATAAGACCTCTTTACCTGCAATAGAGAGGAGTTTTTCTTTCCACCCATTTATCCTTTCAATTATTCTCTCAACAAAATGAAGGAAGCAATCACTCCTGTCAGCCCCCACAATCGCCGGCAGCCCCAAATATTTGTCAGACAAAGCTTCAGTATCAATATGCAAAGCTTCACAAATCTCGACCCTTGCCATAACATTGGTATTTGGAGAGAAGAAAATGCTAGATTTTGCCAGACTCACTAGTTGACCTGAATTTGCACAATACGTGTCAAGAACTTGTTGCAATGAGGTTGCATTTATCATATCTGCTCTCATGAGAATAAGGGAATCATCAGCAAATAAAAGGTGTGATACTGACGGTGCATTCCTGCACACCCTTACCCCATCGATGCCACCAACCTCTTCTTCATACAACAATAAACTCGACAGGCCTTCTGCACATAGAAGGAACAAATAGGGAGAAAGGGGATCCCCTTGGCGAAGCCCCCTGGTAGGCTCAAAAATCTCAGTTTCTTCGGAATTAAATCTCACATTGTATCTAACAGTGCTAACACAAGCCATCATCAAAGCAATCCACCTCTCATCAAAGCCCAGTTTTCTCATCATATTCTCCAGGAAAACCCACTCTACCCGATCATATGCCTTGTGCATATCAAGCTTCACTGCACAATTACCAGCCTGGCCGTTTCTCTTATTCTTAATAGAGTGTATGCATTCATAGGCCACAAGAATATTATCAGTAATAAGGCGTCCAGGGACGAAGGCACTTTGCATAGGAGATATTACCTCAGGCAGAATTCCCTTTAGACGCAGAGCCAACATCTTCGAAATGATCTTATAAATGACATTACAAAGACTTATTGGGCGAAATTGGGTGACAAGCTCCGGAATTTCCACCTTTGGTATTAGGACCACAGTTGTATCATTCCATCCTTCCGGAATAACCCCAGTATTCAGAGCTTGTAAGACTTCATTAGTTATCTCAGTACCACAAATATCCCAATTTTTTTTATAGAAAATGGCATGCAGTCCATCCGGCCCAGGTGCTTTTAAGTCCCCAATACTAAACACAGCTTTCTTTACCTCTTCAGCAGTAAAAGGCGCAAGTAGTTTCTCATTCATATGTTGATCAACTTTGGGGTGGATTTTTTCAAGAAGCGCCGGATCAGTAGCCTGGACCTCAGAGGTAAACAGGTTAGAAAAATAATCAGAGATGAGAGGTTTCAGATTCTCAGTACCTTCCACCCAGTCATTCTCAGAGTTCTTAAGTTTCTTAATATAATTCTTCTTACGCCTTGCAGTAGCAAAATTGTGAAAGAAAGAGGAGTTCCTATCTCCAAATTGAAGCCAGTTTGCCCGAGACCTTTGCGCCCAATTTCATCCTCTTCTAATAGAAGCTCAATGAGGTTTGCTTTCTCCTTTGCAATTACATCATTTTCATCTGACATAGGGCCATCTAGTGCTTTCTGGAGATCCCGCTGAGCCTTTCGAAGCCGACGTTTCGGCTGCTTCAGAAATCTGTTATCCCATGCATGCAATGATGAGTGCATGCGGCCTAGGCGGGCCAGTACACCATCCCCCGCCTCCGTTCCAGCTCGCTCCCAAGCTAAAGCCACCTCTTGTCTAAAATTTTCCTCCTTTAACCACTTTGCTTCAAAGCGTTTTGTACCCATATTAATTCCCACCTCCACTTGTTGGTAATCGGTATCTAGTAATATTGGTCTATGATCCGATCGTGTCCATGGAAGATGTTTCAAAACCGCCCCTGGATTCAGAGCCATCCACTCGGGAGTCGCCACCACTCTGTCCAGTCTCTCACGGATGCGGCCTCTCCTCCAGGTAAAAGGCTCGCCAGAAAAACCGATATCCTCCAAAGAACAGTCGTGAAGGCAATCACGGAACGCTTGCATATATGCATTCGGCCGTTGATTACCACCTTCTTTCTCATGAGTGTAAGCAATTTCATTTAGGTCACCAATCACCATCCATGGTAGTTCCGAATTATTCTTGAGCTCCCTGATCTTACTCCAAGTTTGATATCTATGCTCCCATCTAGGTTCACCATATAATCCTGTAAGGCGCCAAATTTTTTGGGGATTTTCCACTATCTTTACATCAATATAATTTGGAGCTGCAAAAATTTGCTCCACCTTAATCTCCTTTTTCCAGAGAAGAATAACCCCTCCACTTCGACCATTACTTCGACTGACAATCTTACTGTCCATATGCAAACTTCTACGCAAACACTCTGCCGGATGGATATCAAGGTGTGTCTCCGACAAAAACACAACCTCGGGGTTACATTGCCTCAAGACATCTTGAAGCGCACGAACTGTCGGGGTGTTCCCAGCACCCTGACAGTTAAGGCCTAATATTTTCATTGCGACCGGACGAGTTCCTCGCGGGAACTCGCCGATCCTATTGAGGAGGAGTCAGCTCCATCCTTCTTTGTTCGCTTAGTTCTATTGTTGCCCACCATAACACCCTTCTCCTGTCCTACTTCCATTGGAGGGAGGTCAGACATCATTCCAGCCGGTATATCTCCATCAGGTGGCCCATTACCCCTTAACTCCGGAAGCTCTGCCTCTTCTGAAAATTTGTCATTCAGATTCCTTTTAGCGCCTGATGACATTTGTCCATCATTATCAATGTCCATGTCTTTCCCTTTTAGAGGGCTAGAAGCTGTATCTTTTAGTGCTGGATCAAGAACTATAGTACCCTCGACAAGTGGTAGGGCATTGTGCCTCCAACTCGTGAAATTAGGGGGTCCCCGACCCGATGGGTCTCTTCCTCGGCCACCACCCCGGAAGTCTGTAAACCGGGCACCTCTACCCCCTCTTCCACCACCACGGCCAGCAGGTCCTCCCCGCCCATACCATGTCTCCCTATCCGCCTTCAGCCACTCACCCCATCTTAGCTCTTCTTCGATGTGTTCGCCTGTCCCGCATTCCAAATGCGAATGTCCAATGAAACCACAAGAGCCACAGAACCTCGGCATTTTCTCATATTTAAGTTGGAATATCTCTCTCTTGCCTTCCCTACTCATAGAGACAAATCTCTCCAGTACTTTGCGAACATCCAGCTTAACCTTAACCCGAACAAAATTTCCAGCGCCTTGGACATCAGTTTGGATTTCCACAACCTTTCCAACTTTCCTCTCTATCAAGTTTGTAATAAGAGGGTTATTACGATAGCCCACCTGTAGCTTCTGGATTTGCACCCATGTAGTGAAACAATTCAGATCAGTCAGGTAAGGATCCGAGACACCATCATACGGCTCAATGCAGACAATTGATTGACGAAACAGCCAAGGTCCTCCCTTCTCGACTTTTAACCAATCTCCCAGGCAAGAACATTGTACTGTAAATAAGTTTCCTTCAATATGCTGAAAATTGATCTCTCTAGCCGGGCTCCATGCCACCCTCATGTGTTGTTCAAAGGTCGACAGACTAAAGTAATTGGTTGTATGAACCCGTGCCAAAGCCATCCACTTCATAGCCTCCTTTGGTGCACCTTCAATCTCCTCAAAAACCAGATCGTCAAAGTCATCTTCACCGATCCCAAGCCTATGCAGCATGTCATCAATTCCTTCCTCCTTCTGCTTGTTTGATCCATCCGGCCAATTGCCAGAGTTCTCCGACGTAGCAGCCATGGAAGATGAGAGTCCCTGGGCCAACCCTAGATGCAATCTGGGAACGGCCAAGGCAGAACAGGAAAACCCGAACAGGGATCCGAGCCCTCCCGAGATCGGACCAGAGAGGGAAACGAACAGAAATCACCCCGACGTCGATCAGCGATCGGCAGCGGAGGCTGGAACCCTAGTCGCCCTCGCGTCGCGAGAGCGCCAGGTAGAAAACGTGTTGTCTATGGGATTTAGCTCGCTCAGTGCTATCCTTTGTTGATCGATAGAAACTACAGACAGATAGTTTTCACCTACGTAGGGAGATGACCGTGATTCTACATGATGTTTCCATAATCATGGCACTTCCTATTAAAGGGCATCCTGTCTTCCTCTTGCCAATTTGCCCGAAGCGGTATGGCTCCATCTATGGTGGAGCCAAGCTGTACAGTACGATGTTGTCCTAGGCGGAGAAATACTAACGCTTCGTGGGCAACTCTTATGGCCATGACCTCCACGTTGGCTGGCGCATGGGGCCATTGATCGGGGCATAGTGTGACCATCGTACTGGGTGGTGTCGTGCTAACGAGGCACGACTCCATCTAGCACGGAGCCAAGCAAAAAAAAGATGACTCGATGAAATCTTTTGCAAAACAGATTATTTTGTGCATTCCTTAAAGATATATATACTCCCTTGGTTTTGATATAGTCTATATTCAAGTCTCAAAATTTGTTCTAAAATAACCTACTCTCCGCTCCACGAAGGCTATCTAAGATATGTTTAAAATTTGGGTGTATGTGGACTAGCTATTTCCAAATTTTAAGTCTAGATATATCAAAATTTTATAAATCTAAGACAACCTTCCTAGGACGAAGGGGGTACGTTCTAGCTATTAATTAACAACAACACTGAATACAAAATGGTTTTACTCTTTTTATTGAATGTTATTATTTTTAGTGTATAGCTTGGATTGATTGTTAATGTATCTAAGTAGTGCTAGTAGAGAACCAACCTAAGGTTAGGAGGATGGTCGTATCCCAGCCCACCAGAGTTCAAACCCCGGGTTTGACATATGTGTATCTTATAAAGGCGAAATATTCATTCAGTGGGGGACGATGCTCCCGTCGACAACGAGACGCCTGTGGTGACTTCGTCAATTTCAAGATTCAATCCGCCGGTTTTTTGAAGGTGCTCATAGGGGTAGGGTGTGTATGTGTACGATCATAGGGGTGAGTGGATGCGCGTGTATGTGACCGTCTGCGTTTGTACTGTGTTTCTTAAAAAAATAGTACTAGTAAATATAATACTAGTTTTTCTAACTTTTTGAAATAATATACTAGTAAATCAGAACAACTGGAGTATGTAAGAGCATCTCCAGCCGCGTCCCCCAAACCGTCCCCCAAACCGCGATTGAGCGTTTGGGGACGTGTTAGTGCCGCGTTTGGACGTCGCTCCCGCCGCGTCCCCAAACAAAATTTCGCAAATTTTAAACTTAAGTATATTCGATTAGATTCGTCCAAACTTACATAGATTCGAACGAAATTTGACTAACTTTAAAACTAAACCTAATCTAGAACCACTTGCGGCGGCTGGAGGCGTCGTAGTACTGCTGGAAGTTGTACATCTCGTCGGTGACGACCTCCCGCTTGACGCGCTCGTCGACGGCCCTTCACCAAGCCGCTTGGTCCTCGCCGTCGCCGTGAGGTCCACCAGCGGCTTGCCGGAGTCGCGGATGGACATGGCGATCGCCGCGTCCAGTCGCCTCCAGCGTCCTTGTCGTCCGTGGACGCCAAGAACGCCACCCGCAGCCCTGGGCAGCCTCGGGGTCGTCGGCGCGATGAGCGCTCGCCGCCGTCACCCGCCGCACGCCGCGCGACGCTTTTCCGCTCCTCCTTCACCTCCGGCTTCGGGATGAGGAGGGCGCCGCCGCGCCTCCCTTGCCGCGCCCGCCGCCGCCACGCCTCGTGTTGACGGCCGCCGCTCTCCTCCTCCGTTTGCCGGTGTAGCGGCGCCGAGTACGACGACGACGGCGTCGATCGCGCCGATCCCGAGGAAGAAGAGTGGAGGACGACGTCGTCCTCCTCGGCTGCCATTGAGGAGACGGGGCGGGCGACGTCTCCGGCCTTGGAGCGCCGTTGAGGCCGCGGATGACGTTCTCGAGGGCGCGCCCAACGCCTAACGGCGCGGCTTCCTTCCCGTTGGGGCCGCGACGAGGTTGTCGGTGTTGTATCTCGATGTCGTACTTCGCCGAAGTACGTCGTCCACCAGCGTCGTTGTCGTTGACCGCCCATGTCGATCCAACCGCTTCCTGCTGAGTTGAGCCAGGCCTTGATGGCGTCCTCCATTGGTCCGTCTTCGGCTGGCGGCGGAACGCCAATGCCGTTCACGGCCATCTTCCGCCGCCGTTTGCGCCGCATGTGCGGACGATACGGCGCCGCCACGCTCCGCACTGAGGAGAGCCGGCGTTGCCGCGGCGATCTTGCGGGAGGACGAGCTCGACATTTTGAGCGGCGAGGAGAGATCCGGGGAGGCGGCGGTGACGAGAAGGATTATGAGCGCAGAACCGCAGGCGTCTTAAAACGCGGCGTGTGGTTGCACACACAATTCCGCGGACGGCCACGCGGCCATGCACGACGAGACGCGCCCTCTGCGCCGCCTGGAAGGGGGACGCCATTAACGTCGCTTGACCAAAGGTAGGCGACGGGGTTTTAGCCTTCTGTGCACGACGTCGGGCCCGCCACCCCCGCCTCGCTGCTGTGTCCGCTCCTGCGTCGTCGTGGGACGGGGACGGCTCGGGCGCCGGACACCGATCGGGCCGCGCCGGATAAAAATGGCGTGACGCTTTAACGCATTTTCTACAATCTTTTTCACGGTTTAACGCGACCGCTCTAAGTTTTGTTAAAATCGACCAATGCGCGGTGCGACTACAGCGACGCAGGTCCCCGGACATTTGTACCATGCGTGTGCGGGCCACGTCGCCTGTTGTCGGTTGGAGTCTATCATCTCGGGCGCAACGCCCACGCTGCTGTTCCACTGCCGACATCGCGGACTACACGTGCGCGTGTGTCCGCGACGCTTCTCGTGTCACGTGATCAGTTGATCACCCCTTCGGCCGCTCCAGGAAACGACACAGATGGCACGAAAAACGTATGAGGATAGCTGGATCCCTTCATTTTAGAAACATAGATAAATGTACTATTAGAGTATTTTCACCAGCGCCCCCATAGCAGTCTCGATAGTGATTTGAAAGCCGGAGAGAAAATAGGCTCACACCGACCGCGCCCCGAATGACGCTGGCGATTTTTCGAGCCAAATAGAAGCACCGGCAACTCACTACGGGAGAATTGCCGTACGCCGACGGCCAGGCGATGTGCCGACGGCCAAATGTCGGGGCCGTCGGCACAGTAGCCTCCGGAGCGCGGCGACGAGGATGACCGTCGGCGTTAAATTGGCCGTCGGTACAGGCTGGAGGTGCCGACGGTCACCGTCGGCACAACTTTTTTTTTTTTTTTTTTCTTTTTTTCCACTACAGCCTTTGTTAAACCGTCGGCATAGCTTTTTCCTATTTCTCAACGGCAGTCTTCAAAAAAATAACATTCTAACTGAGAAAAATAAGTATAATATATCAAATTTTGCAAAAACAAGATCTATCATAGAAAAATATCAAAAATGGAATATTTCAAATACCTAAATAAATTTTCTTATAAATGAGCTATAATGTTCGAGGTTTCATGGCTTTCACACACGCCAAAAAATGAAAAAATGGTCGCTCGTGGGTCGGATTAGAAATCCGCGTCCGGTGTATTTCTTACCATCCTAGGGCCCACACACGTGCCAAATATGACCTCGTTTCGGAAAATTATGCCATGTCGAGGCCGTTTCCCACCTCATTTCCCCTGAAATCCATAGAACTCCGGACGTGATAGCTCTTTTCGTGAAGGGTTTTCCAAAATAATTGCCACATCCCGTTTTGACAAACGGAATAGTTACTATGACATATAAAATGACGCTACGCGGCTCCGTGAGATTTTTTGACTTCGCTCAAATTGCCATCGCCAAAACAGCCCCCGGACATGCGCGCGCCGTGTGGGTGCACCCATTCGCGAAAAACTAAACGGACAAAAATTAGCACATATAATGATGCGTCGTAGAACTAAAAACATTTTTTCCGGAATTTCTGGAGCGACGGATAGTTGAGCCCTAGTTCAAATCCGGTCAGTTTCCAGCGGACACCGCCGAAAGCCGCATGAGTTCCCAAAAAGCTAATGCGTGCACATGTCATGTGATAGGTGGTAGGTGGTCTACTATCATCGCACGGAGGTTTCATGTCATACTAAAATGCGCCCCATGTAGCTGCTTCACAAATAAAAACCGTTTGGGCACGCTAAAAATGAAAAGATGGTCGCCCGTGGGTCGGATTAGAAATCCGCACCCGGGGTCTCGCTTCCCATCCTAGGGCCCACACACGTGCCAAATATGACCTTGTTTCGGAAAACTATGCCATGCCGAGGCCGTTTCCCACCTCATTTCCCCTGAAATCCATAGAACTCCGGACATGATAGCCTTTTCGTGAAGGTTTATTCAAAATAATTGCCGTATCCCAGTTTTGACAAACGGAATAGTTACCATGACATATAAAATGACACCACGCGGCTCCGTGAGATTTTTTGACTTCGTTCAAATTGCCATCTGCCAAAACAGGACCCTGGGACATGCGGTATCGCCGTACCGGGCGTGCGGGTGCACCCATTCGCGAACAAACTAAACGGACAAAAATTAGCACATATAATAATGCGTCGTAGAAGTAAAAACATTTTTTCCGGAATTTCTGGAGTGACGGATAGTTGAGCCCTAGTTCAAATCCGGTCAGTTTCCAGCGGATTCGGCGGGACACCGCCGAAAATCGCATGGGTCCCCAAAAAGCTAATGCGTGCACATGTCATGTGATAGGTGGTGCGTAGGTGGTCTACTATGATCGCACGGAGGTTTCACGTCATATTAAAATGTGCCCCATGTAGCTGCTTCACAAATAAAAACCGTTTGGGCACACTAAAAATAAAACGATGGTCGCCCGTGTGTCAGATTAGAAATCCGCACCCGGGTCTTGCTTCCCATCCTAGGGCCCACACACGTGCCAAATATGACCTCGTTCAAACTATGCCATGCCGAGGCCGTTTCCCACCCATTTCCCGAAATCCATAGAACTCCGGACGTGATAGCCCTTTTCGTGAAGAGTTTTTCAAAATAATTGCCGTATCCCACTTTTGACAAACGGAATAGTTACCATGACATATGAAATGACGCCACGAGGCTCCGTGGGATTTTCAAATTGCCATCTGGCCAAAACATGGGCCGCGGGACATGCGGTATAGCCGTACCGGGCGTGCGGGTGCACCCATTCGCGAACAAACTAAACGGACAAAAATTAGCACATATAATGATACATCGTAGAACTAAAAACATTTTTTCCGGAATTTCTGGAGTGACGGATAGTTGAGCCCTAGTTCAAATCCGGTCGGTTTTCGGCGGGACACCGCCGAAGCCGCATGGGTTCTCAAATAGCTAACGCGTGTACATGCCATGTGATAGGTGGTGCGTAGGTGGTCTACTATCATCGCACGGAGGTTTCACGTCATACTAAAATGCGCCCCATGTAGCTGCTTCACAAATAAAAACCGTTTGGGCACGCAAAAATGAAAATATGGTCGCCCGTGGGTCGGAATAGAAATCCGCGTCCGGGGTCTTGCTTCCCATCCTAGGACCCACACACGTGCCAAATATGACCTCATTTCGGCAAACTATGCCATGCCGAGGCCGTTTCCACCTCATTTTCGATAAAGTCAACCAGATTTAAACTAGAGGTACTTGATCTATTGCTCATGATTTTTGGGTAAATTAAATTGTAGGTTCAAAATATGATATGGATGTCATATTTGTATTCCTCTTATTTTTCTGATCAATTTAGACATATTATTTGCCAAATTCGTATTTACTAATATTAATTATTCCATATTAAATAAAAAGACAAAAATTAAATCATTTAATTGTTTTTCAAATTCTATATTATTATTATTTATATATATTCATTGTTGTTTACTTAAGTAATTGTTTAGAATTCAAAAATATAGAGATGTGGCAGCACGGTCAAAGGGTTAATATGATTGATATGGTAGTATTAACAACAAGGGTGTCATTTCTTTCATGGAAGCTCATCCGAAGAGAACCAAGAAGTTAAGCGTGAGTAGTGTGAGGATGGGTGACCAACTGGGAAGTTTGAATACAAGTGCAATTTGACCTAAGATTAGATGTACTAAGTGTAAGTGTGATTGTGAAAGATTAACAAGTAAAAAAGAATAAGAAGAAAATTGAAAAATAAAAAAATATTTTTCAAATATTTTTTATCTTTTTTCAAAAAAAAATTGAAAATTTTGAAATACTATGTCGACGGTTATACCGTTTACAACAACTGTGCGATCGCCATTGCCGACGGTGGATCGGCAGCGGAACTATGCCGACGGCTACGCTGACGGTCACCGTCGGCAGACACCGTGCCGACGGTTTTTGTCGTGCCGACGGCTGGCGGCCGGCGCGTCTCTGTAGTGACTCCGTGCGGCCCCTTGCGAGGGCCGGCGCGCGCACGACGGTTTTCGCGCTGGGGCGCCTTGTCGCGAGAGGACGCGGCGGTTTGCATCGAAAACGACGCGGGGAGGTTGGTCGTCGGCGTTAATGGCCTCCGCGGAAACCGGCGGCGGCGAGGGCGGCGACGGCCACGCGGCGTCCACCTACCTTACCCACGCGCCTTCAATGCGCGTCCGCCGCCTCCCTTAAAACCACACCGACGCGCACTTCTCTCTGTTCACCGCCTTCCAACCCTAGCCGACGTCGTCCAACCGCCGCGCAAACCTCCCACGCACTCAACCGGCGACGATGGCACACAACGACGAGGCCGGCGGCAGCGGCGGCGAGCTACACTCGTTGCAGCTCAGCCTCGATGAGGCTGATCTACTGTACTGACACCGCATCCCCGTGCCAGTGCAGTACAAACTACCGCACGGCTGGCACGTCTCCAACGCCAGCTACGTCGTGCCACCGTCGTCGCCCGCAGGACCGCAGACGTGAGCCCTCGTGAGGGAACGGCGGAACGAGATGATGCCGGCGGAGAGAAGCTTGCCGGACAACGCCGTCGATAGCCCGACCTGGCAGCGGCGTTTTGAAGATGAGCGCGCTGTCGAGGTCGCGCGGGCAGACGACTACTCGCGCGGGCGCTTCAACAATGTCGGCCGCCGTGCCTGGTGGTACGGCAGCAACGTCGACACGACGCTGCGCCAGTACGGCTACCGCCAGCGCGTCCGCGGCGACCCGCCGCGCGACCCACTACACTTCCCGCAGGTGGCGTGCATGGCACCGCGGGCGCTAGCTATGCAGAGGCCGCCAGAGAGGACCGCGGCGTCCGGAGGCTCGCGCACCGGATCTTCATCAGCCGTCGCCCGCACGCGCTTGGCCGCCGCCTCAAGGAGGAGGACGCCGCGGCCTCGCCACCGCTTCCGCCGGCGAAGAAGAAATGGTGGGATAAGGAAGCCGAGGCACAGGCGGCCCTCCGTGGCAACGACGACGAGGGGGAGTTCCCCGGCATGAACTTCATCGTCGGCCGCTCCGTCGATGAAGACTACCGGCATATCGCGATCGACCCGCGGCAGGCGGCGGTGTGGTCCGCCAGGGACCATGATGTCTACGGGTGCTTCTATTCTTGTAGACAGTGTTGGGCCTCCAAGAGCAGAGGTTTGTAGAACAGCAGCAAGTTTCCCTTAAGTGGATCACCCAAGGTTTATCGAACTCAGGGAGGAAGAGGTCAAAGATATCCCTCTCATGCAATCCTGCAACCACAAAGCAAGAAGTCTCTTGTGTCCCCAACACACCTAATAGGTGCACTAGTTCGGCGAAGAGATAGTGAAATACGTGGTATGAATGAATATGAGCAGTAGTACGGCGCCAGAAGTGCTTGCGTGCTTGATGGTAGTAATATTGCAGGAAGAAGAAAGTAAATAAAGCAGCGATAGCAGCATTTAGGAACAAGGCCTAGGATCATACTTTCACTAGTGGACACTCTCAACATTGATCACATAACAGAATAAATAGATAGATGCTAGACTCTACACCCTCTTGTTGGATGATGAACACCACTAACGTGTAGGATTACACGAACCTCAATGCCGGAGTTAACAAGCTCCACAATATTCAATGTTCATATTTAAATAACCTTAGAGTGCATGACAGATCAACATAACCAAACCAAGTACTAACATAGCATGCACACTGTCACTTTCACACTACGAAAGGAGGCATAGATCACATCAATACTATCATAGCAATAGTTAACTTCATAATCTACAAGAGATCACAATCATAGCCTACGCCAAGTACTACACGATGCACACACTGTCACCATTACACCGTGTAGGAGGAATAAACTACTTTAATAACATCACTAGAGTAGCACACAATAATGATACAAAACACATTGCAATCATAAAGAGATATAAATAAGCACTTCACTATGCCATTCATAACAGTGAATAAGTATTCTGTGAAATATAGCCTAAGAGACCCACACGGTGCACACACTGTCACCTTTACACACGTGGGACAAGGAGTCTCCGAGATCACATAAGTAAAACCCACTTGACTAGCATAATGACATCTAGATTACAAGCATCATCATATGAATCTCAATCATGTAAGGCAGCTCATGAGATTATTGTATTGAAGTACATAGGGAGAGATGAACCACATAGCTACGGTGGAGCCTCGATGGAGAACTACTCCTCTCATGGGAGACAACAGCGTTGATGAAGATGGCGGTGGTGTCGATGGAGAAGCCTTCCGGGGGCACTTCCCCCCCGGCGGCGTGCGACAGAGACTCCGTCCCCGATCTTGGCTTCGCGATGGCGGCGGCTCGGGAAGGTTTTCGGTTTCGTCGAACGTGATAGGGTTTTCGCGATGGAGACTTTAAGTAGGCGGAAGGGCAAGGTCGGTGGAGTCACGAGGGACCCACACAACAGGCGCGCGGCCCCAGCCTGCCGCGCCGCCTTAGTGTGGCGTCACCGTGGTCCACTTCGTATCTCCTCCGGTCTTGGAAGCTTCGAAAATAGGACCATGGGCGTTGATTTCGTCCAATTCCGAGAATATTTCCTTACTAGGATTTCTGAAACCAAAAACAGCGAAAACAGCAACTGGCCCTTCGGCATCTCGTCAATAGGTTAGTTCCGGAAACGCATAAATATGACATAAAGTATGCATAAAACATGTAGATATCATCAATAATGTGGCATGGAACATAAGAAATTATCGATACGTCGGAGACGTATCGCATCCCTGCTTAGTTCTGGTCCCGAAAACGATAACAAAGATAATTTCTGGAGTGACATGCCATCATAACCTTGATCATGCTATTGTAAGCATATGTAATGAATGCAGTCAAAACAATGGTAATGACATGAGTAAACAAATGAATCATAAAGCAAAGACTTTTCATGAATAGTACTTCAAGACAAGCATCAATAAGTCTTGCATAAGAGTTAACTCATAAAGCAATAAATCAAAGTAAAGGTATTGAAGCAACACAAAGAAGATTAAGTTTCAGCGGTTGCTTTCAACTTATAACATGTATATCTCATGGATAGTGTCAATATAAAGTAATATAACAAGTGCAATATGCAAGTATGTAGGAATCAATGCACACACACAAGTGTTTGCTTCTCGAGGTGGAGAGAAATAGGTGAACTGACTCAACATAAAAGTAAAAGAAAGGCCCTTCAGAGGGAAGCAGGATTAAATCATGTGCTAGAGCTTTTTAAGTTTTGAAATCATATAGAGAGCATAAAAGTAAAACTTTGAGAGGTGTTTGTTGTTGTCAACGAATGGTAGCGGGCACTCTAACTACCTTATCAACCAGACTTTCAAGAGCGGCTCCCATGAAGGACGTTATCTCTACCAGCAAGGTAGATCATCCCTCTTCTCTTGTTTACACATGTACTTTAGTTTAGTTTATATTTTTTTATTTTTAGATGACACTCCTCCCAACCTTTGCTTTCTCAAGCCATGGCGAATCCTCGGGTGCCTTCCAACAATCACATACCATGAAGGAGTGTCTATTTGCAAAATTAAGTTGCTTATGATGAATCAGAGCAAAACATGTGAAGAGAATTATTAATGAAGGTTGATTAATTGGGGCTGGGAACCCCATTGCCAGCTCTTTTTGCAAAATTATTGGATAAACGGATGAAGCCACTAGTCCATTGTGAAAGTCTGTCAAGTAAATGACAAGATCGAAAGATAAAACACCACATACTTCCTCATGAGCTATAAAACATTGACACAAATAAGAGATAATAGCTTTTGAATTGTTTAAAGGTAGCACATGAGCAATTTACTTTGGAATGGCGGAGAAATACCATGTAGTAGGTAGGTATGGTGGACACAAATGGCATAGTGTTTTGGCTCAAGGATTTTGGATGCATGAGAAGTATTCCCTCTCGATACAAGGTTTAGGCTAGCAAAGTTATTTGAAACAAACACAAGGATGAACCGGTGCAGCAAAACTTACATAAAAGACATATTGTAAACATTATAAGACTCTACACCGTCTTCCTTGTTGTTCAAACTCTTTACTAGAAATTATCTAGACCTTAGAGAAACCAATTATGCAAACCAAATTTTAGCAAGCTCTATGTATTTCTTCATTAATGGGTGCAAAGTATATGATGCAAGAGCTTAAACATGAGCACAACAATTGCCAAGTATCCAATTATCCAAGACATTTTATCAATTACTACATGTAGCATTTCCCGTTTCCAACCATATAACAATTAACGAAGCGGTTTCAACCTTCGCCATGAACATTAAAAGCTAAGAACACATGTGTTCATATGAACCAGCGGAGCGTGTCTCTCTCCCACACAAGCATTTATTCAAACAAACACAAAAACAAAAACAAACAGACGCTCCAAGTAAAGTACATAAGATGTGACCGAATAAAAATATAGTTTCAAGAGAAGAAACCCGATAAATTGTCGATGAAGAAGGGGATGCCTTGGGCATCCCCAAGCTTAGACGCTTGAGTCTTCTTGAAATATGCAGGGATGAACCACGGGCATCCCCAAGCTTAGACTTTTCACTCTTCTTGATCATAGTATATCATCCTCCTCTCTTGACCCTTGAAAACTTCCTCCACACCAAACTCGAAACAAACTCATTAGAGGGTTAGTGCATAATCAAAAACTCACATGTTCAGAGTGACACAATCATTCTTAACACTTCTGGACATTGCACAAAGCTACTGGAAGTCAATGGAACAAAGAAATCCATCCAACACAGCAAAAGAGGCAATGCGAAATAAAAAGGCAGAATCTGTCAAAAAAGAACAGTCCGTAAAGACGAATTTTAAAGTGGCACCAGACTTGCTCAGATGAAAATGCTCAAATTGAATGAAAGTTGCGTACATATCTGAGGATCACGCACGTAAATTGGCAGATTTTTCTGAGTTACCTACAGAGAATTAGGCCCAGATTCGTGACAGCAAAGAAATCTGTTTCTGCGCAGTAATCCAAATCTAGTATGAACCTTACTATCAAAGACTTTACTTGGCACAACAATGCAACAAAACTAAGATAAGGAGAGGTTGCTACAGTAGTAACAACTTCCAAGACTCAAATATAAAATAAAGTTACTGTAGCAAAATAAACACATGGGTTATCTCCCAAGAAGTTCTTTCTATATAGCCATTAAGATGGGCTCAGCAATTTCAATGATGCACTCGCAAGAAATAAGAGTTGAAGCAAAAGAGAGCATCAAAAAGCAAATTCAAAACACATATAAGTCTAACATGCTTCCTATGCATAGGAATCTTGTAAATAAACAAGTTCATGAAGAGCAAAGTAACAAGCTGTTATCGCCAGATTTTGGCCAAATCAGGAGATGGGCCGTAAGCGAGATGGGCTTGGAAGATTACACGTGGAAGATCTCTGAAGCGGCCTTGGACGAAGAGTTTGGGCTAGATTGCCCATGTATCTGTAATATAGTAGATCGCATCTTAGTTTGGAATTAACAGATAGAGTTTAGCCGCACGGTTAGGTGCACGCTCAATTAGAAAGTCCCCTGGACTATAAATATGTATCTAGGGTTATCGAGAAAGGAGGACAATCACGTTCACAACAAACACAAATCGGGCGCATCGCCACCCCTTCCTTCAAGGGTTTCTTCCGGGTATCATGCTGCCTAGATCGCATCTCGCGATCTAGGCAGATACGTTATTCGTCTACCTTGTGCTACTCGTGCTGAAGCGTTTTTGATGGCGAGTAGCACTACTTATCTTTAGGTGTTTAGGGCTTGCATTGATGCTTTCTTATGCATATCTGCTTGGCAATGCCGTCCCTCGACACCTAGCTGCCCTTACACCTATCCGGGTGTAAGGGCAGGATCTTGCTTGTTCGTTACTTAGTAGATCCGATCCATTATAGTTGCTCCTTGTTCTCAAGGATTAGTTTAATATCCGCATGATTAGGCCTTATGGGGGTCGGACGATCCGGTAGTGCGTTAGGTGTTGTTTATCCTAAGGGATGTTCCGGGAATTGACCTAGTGTTGGTTTTTAGGCCTCTTGTAGGGGTAGTTTTCATCATCTTTCGTATCTGCTAGGCCCGACTACGCGTAGGATGTTCCGTTATGCGGTGAAAACCCTAAACCGTCGAGATCGTTTTAGCTTTGTTTTGATCAAGCAGATCCCCATGTCATTGCAAATCCAACGTGAACCATGGGGCGATCGGCTCCTTGAGCCGATCCGCAGGGAAACCCGAGAGCCGATAGGGCTCGTATTTAATGTTTACGTGTCTACCATGCAGAAACTCGAAGCAATCTAACACCTTCCTGATCGGGTCTAGGTCAGGTGGCACGCCCTAGCAACCGCCAGGACGTGGCTGGAAAACTTGCGGGACGACGCGAGGTGCCAGGGTCCACTAAGCGGCCTTGGGAGCCTCCCGGCCTTTCGTGTTGCTTAACCACGCCGCCGGTGGGCTTTGGGGTAACACATTCTGGCACGCCCGGTGGGACCATCTTCTCGCAACATCTACGTCAACACCGCATCCGAGATGGCAAGAACCGATCAAGTACGATGAGCTCCTGCAGAGCATAAGAAGAAGTACGATGAGTCGAAGGCCATCCGTGAAGCCGAACTCATCGGCTCCTTTGAGAAGACCCGGTCGCACGGCATCGTGTTCAAGGGATTCACACCCCAAGGCGACTCGAGGGTTTGGATCTGTCTCTCCCTTCAGGAATGACCAGAGCCTGCGACAGAAATCAACTACGTTGTGGCCCATTCGCTACATCGGCATTCGAGAGCCCGGTAAACACTTTGGAGCGCGTTGCGCTTCATGTGGGCAGAAATCATGAAGCATCGTACTCCCTCAGACTCGCTCTAGGAACTCACCAGGGAGAGATGCAACTCCACACAGGCCACCATTGCCGCACGCGATGGCAGCTCCACAGCAAAAGGTTCACCGGCATACGTCGTCTACAAGTTTGGAGGTGATCCCGGCGACTACTTCTTATATGAGCCGCCCAGGAGATCCCACACGGATACGTGTGCACATACGTGCCGGACTGCAACAACTGGACACAAGCAATCCAAACTTCAGGAGGAATTGCCGAGCAGGAGCGATTGTTACTAGAGGGACGGCTGGAACAATGGGAGTTTGGGAGCAGACGCTGAGAGCAGTGCGTGGCTAACTAAATATGCCACCGCACCAAGCCATGAAAGCTCAACTGCTACAGCTTCCACCGTGGATCGATCTGCCTTGAGAGACCAGTTCGTATCCTGCCGAAGAAGAAAATAATCGGCTATTCCAAGCCGTATCCCAATGAGTTTGACCTGATCCCGCTACCACCTAAGTATCGGCTCCCTGACTTCACAAAATTCAGTGGATCAGAAGGCTCTAGTTCAATTGAACACGTGAGCCGATACTTGGCCCAGCTGGGCATGGTTTCAAAGATCGGATCAGCTACGTGTGAGGTTCTTTGCGCACTCTCACCGGTCCGGCTTTGGATGGTACACCTCGCCGCAGCCAAATTCAGTTCGATCATGGAAGCAGCTGGAAGAGCAGTTTCACACACAATATCATTCGTGCCATCGCTGGCATTGCCGAATCGACCCGCAAAGGGCAAGAGAGACGGTGAATATATTCAGCGCAGACCGTCAAGAACCGATGTTATTCGGTTCATTTATCCGAGAAAGAACGAGCTGGCCGTGGCAGGACTTGCGGCGCCATTCAAGGATCCGACGTTCCAAGTGGAGTACACCATTGCGCACATGGTCAGAGACTAACTCGTATGAACAACCCAAATCGTACCAAGACAAGTACAAGCGCACGATAAGCCTGGTTGATGCTGATGAAGATGAAGATTCGGAAGATCGAAGTCGCGGTGGCTGAATGGGCTCGGACGGCAGCCTGTGTCCCAATGGGTGAATCCACCAGGGCCTCCGAGGGTTTGACTTCGATGTGAGCAAAGCCGAGCAGATTTTTGATCTCTGCTAAAAGAGAAGCTGAAGTTACCCGAAGGCCACAAAATTCCTACGTCGCAAGAGATGAACGGTAGGCCATACCGCAAATGGCATCATACTCACGCCACCAACGAACGCAAAGTATTGCGCGCACAGATTCAAATGGCGATAGAATTAGGCCGATTAACTTTCGGACAGTTTGCTATGAAAGTTGACACGCGTCCGTTTCCTGGCGTCAACATGGTGGATCTCAGCCACTGCATAAGGGAGCCAGGGTTCTCTTTTGATGTCAACATGGCAGGGCTTGTAAGCCGCCATGGCGAAGGTAAAGCAGAGAGCAGCCACTCCCGTGGCAAGGACAAAGAGGAGGCCGATCCACGCGACCGGCCCCACGATGATGATAGACGGTACCTGACCAAGGAGGAAGTGAGAAGCGTGCGGTATCAACATCTACACTCCGCACATATCCTTAACAAGGATGAGCAGCAGTATGACCGACGTCGGTGCTACGACGTGGATGATGAGAGATATCGTCGGTCTGATGCAGAGGACAGGAGGTATCGTCGGCATGACAGAGTCAACGACGGGCACGATCGTCACGCTAGAGGGAGGTCAAGGGAGCAAGACGACACGGATAGGCACTGGGACTGTCCTTTCTTCAAACATTGCTGGGACTCAGGAATGAGCCGATTGCCAACAATCGAGAACTGCCCAGAATGCAGACAGCAAAGGAAGAAAATAAATGAAGTTTCAGTGTTCAGACGTCTAGGGCCTCTCCCACCTCAGAACAAGCGAGCTGAGTCATCTCAAGAAGAAGACTTTGAGGAGTCAGATGGAGAAGAAGATAGGTATCACCGGCCAAGGTGGTGCCCCGATGGACTCAGCCCATTCTCGAGCGTAGAGTGCAAGCGCTACGAACGAGGAAGCCGAGGCACGCACCACACGTTGAGGAAGGCACGGCCCGATCTGGCCGTGAAAATCCAGCAAACATTGGAGACAAAGGCGCGCCCGCCAAAGAAAGTATGGCACCCTAAACAGATGAAAGCCGATGCAGAGGCATCAGCTGACACAAACATGGTGTTCATACTCCCGTCAGAGTTTCGCGCTCCAAACGACGAGGAAGTATGGTGGCTCAACTCGATCGCGGTCCACGGCCAGCTATCTTTGAGAAGCCACGAGATAGAAGCTACAGGCATTTGAAGGCCTTATACCTGAGAGGTTATATCAATGGGCAGCCCGTCACAAGATGTTGGTTGACACCGGAGCGGCAGTCAACATAATGCCGTATTCCATGCTACGACGTTTGGGACACTCCAATGATGATCTGATCAAGACCAACGTCACATTGAGCGATTTCAACGGCCAAGCATCGAAGCAAAAGTTGTTCTAATGTGGATCTTACCGTAGGCCGGAAAACCATACCTACCGTTCTTCATCGTCGACGCAAAAGCAATTACACTGTCCTACTAGGAAGGGATTGGATCCACGCTAACTGTTGCATTCCATCCACAATGCACCGATGTATCATAAGGGGATGGAGATGAAGTGGAGGTCGTTCGTGCAGATGACTCAATCGAGATATCATTAGCTGCCATGAATGTTTGGGAAGCAGATGACCAAGAGCCGCTCTCTGGAATCAGTTTAGAGGGTGTGAGCGCATCGAAGCTTCGAAAAATGGGGTAAGGCTGGTTTTATCCACCGGCCTGACGGAGTAGCAAAGTCCAAGACAATGGACGTACGTGGCGAGGCCGATCCCTGCGATCGGCCCCAAAAATGGAAAGCAAAAGTCTTATCTCAAGCATGTCACGTAGCTACGGTTGGAACTCCAAGAAGTTGCAAACCACCGTCAAGCATTGCAACGAAAAAGGAGGCCGATTCTAGCAATCGGCCAAAATTATCCTCGACATACGTTTTGCCTGGGTTCAGCATTGATCCAGCAGAGGATGCCTGAAGAGCTGATACCCTCAATTAGTTGAAAGAATCGGCTCGGGGGGCACTTAGATGGACAAAACATGAGGATACGAAGTTTGAAGTGGCTGTCAAATGCCCAGCAGCTCGAGATATATTCTGTGATGGGTATTGAAGTATGGGGGCCGATACATGAGTAGATCGGCCGTAAAAAATTCGAATTTTTTAAGCACAGCCGACTTAAGGATAAGAAGCCGATGCATGGCCATCGACTCAAGAGGTACAAGCTGTTGTAAGCAGAAGCCCAATGGAGCAGTTATCAAGTTACATGGAGAGGCTCTACTGGATGAACTCCTCAATGGAACTGTTTGGTGACTCAGATCCTCTCTTCGTGGACCTCCAACTTCTTTTGCAAGCCTTCAAGTTCAGCAGTGCTAAGCAGAAGCGGCGGATGTTTGTTGGCAATATCGGTTGGGGCAAGTTTGAGGGATCACAACCCTGGTCAGCAACAAGAGCAGCATGAACCTGCAGATCAGATTAAGGGTGAGTCCGACAAGGAGAACATACCTATCCTAAGATCATGGGAATAGCCGATGACGAATCGATCGGCTATGGCGTTTTGCCTGAGGCTTGGCCAAGGTGGCGACTTGATCGATGTTACTTTCGAAGGGTGTTGAGTCCAGAGTTTTGGAGGGCATCAGAAATTCAAAACATCCTCACCGGAAGTTGCATCAGCCTGCCAAAGATTATGAGCCGATCTGATCAGCAAGGCGCAAGAATTGAACTGAAGAAGCTCGGGGGGCAGCTCACCCTGAAGGTTCTCTGCTTTTGGGAGCCGATTTTGTTGGAATCGGCTGGCTCTGCATTACAACTTGAAAGCCGATGGTAGCCCATTTGGCTGGCTCATTGCGGTTCTCGCATTGACTGAGGCTCGGGGGGCAACTGACTTGGTAGATACTTTGTTCTTAAGAAACCGATTGAGATTCTATCGGCTGGCCTTCTATTATAATCTCCTTCAAAGGAACAGAGCAGGGTTATAAAGTATCACTGAGGAGATTTGCGAGCAGGTGACATCTGTTCTCCAGGAGTATCGGCTTCGACGTCAAGTTGTTTCAGCAGCGGTTCTGGGCTCTCTTGGAGGCATTGGTGTTCCACATTGTCCACCAGAACTCGAAGTCATCGGTCGAAGAAGTGAAGGACGGATGCGTGGACATCGGTTTATTGGACATTGACCAAGTTTACGTTCACTCCTTAGTCGAAAAGATGAAGGGTGGATTATGAGGAGCCGATGCGTTGTTATCGGCTCATTGAGCATTGGCTAAGTGGACCATCGGCACAGTCGGCATAAAGGAAATCGGCAAAATCAAGTTGGGGGAGTTCTTCATTGATAAACGAGATTTCTTACATAAGGAGCTGATTGCTTTCAAAAGAAAGTACTAGGGGATACATTGCCCCGTCTACTACTACTGGCCCTATGCTAAGGTCCTATCTAGGGGCCGTTGCTGCCCTCGTCGTCGTCGTCGTCGCCGATATCTGCGGCCGCCTCCTGCCGGTCGTGCCGCCGCCGTAGCGACCACCGGCAGACCCTCGTGTCCTCGCCTCCTCGCCGCCGTCGCCGCTGTCATGGAATCGCCGAGGTTCCCGGGCATGGGCAGTGGCGCTTGGCCGGCGGCTCGTCGGAGGAGCTATCGTCCTCCTCCTCCTCTTCCTCCTTCTCCGCCTCCTCGGAGGAGGTGACGCCTGCCTGTGGGAAGCGATCGTCATCGCTCTCCTCCTCCGATTCCCGTTGGCGAGGAAGCGGAGGTCGCTCTCCCGTCGGTCAAGGACTTATCGTCCTCGACCGATGGGAGAAGTTGTGGCTCGACTCCCCGGCCTCGATGGCGCGGCGGATGTTGGCCGCATGGGCCTCCTCCGGGTTCCACTCCGGCGGCTCGCGGGAGGAGGAGGATTGGGCGGAAAGACCCGATGAGGAGGAAGAAGAAGAAGACATGGTGACGCAGGAGGGCTTTTTGGAGTGCTAATGCAAAGGGGATGAAAAGGAGAACTGTTCGATGTGGTTAAATAAAAGGAGATGGAGGGGAGATTTAATGTTCGAGCAGTTTTCGAGATGTGGTGCCAAAACTGTCAAATCGTGCAGAGAGGTTGGGAAGGCAAGTTGTCATGATGAAAAATACTGCGACGGTTCTGCTCCGCCACGACATGACCCTTCGAAGGAAACAGAGTGGTTTTGAAATTATCATTACCAAAACCAGGGGGGCATGTGTTATCGCCAGATTTTGGCCAAATCAGGAGATGGGCCGTAAGCGAGATGGGCTTGGAAGATTACACGTGGAAGATCTCCGAAGCGGCCTTGGACAAAGAGTTTGGGCTAGATTGCCCATGTATCTGTAATATAGTAGATCGCATCTTAGTTTGGAATTAACAGATAGAGTTTAGCCCGTGCACGGTTAGGTGCACGCCTCAATTAGAAAGTCCCCCGGACTATAAATATGTATCTAGGGTTATCGAGAAAGGAGGACAATCACGTTCACAACAAACACAAATCAGCGCATCGCCACCCTTCCTTCAAGGGTTTCTTCCGGTAAGCATCCTAGATCGCATCTCGCGATCTAGGCAGTATACGTTTATTCGTCTACCTTGTGCTACTCGTGCTGAAGCGTTTTTGATGGCGAGTAGCACTACTTATCTTTAGGTGTTTAGGGGCTTGCATTGATGCTTTCTTATGCATATCCGCTGGCAATGCCGACACTTAGCTGCCTTTACACCTATCCGGTGTAAGGGCAGCATCTTGTTTGTTCGTTACTTAGTAGATCCGATCTGTTATAGTTTCCTTGTTCGCAAGGATTAGTTTAATATCTCGCATGATTAGGCCTTATAGTCGGACGATCCGTAGTGCGTTAGGTGTTGTTTACCGCTCTGCAAGGGATGTTCCGGGAATTGACCTAGTGTTGGTTTTTAGGCCTCTTGTAGGGGTAGTTTTCATCATCTTTCGTATTCTGCTAGGCCCGACTACGCGTAGGATGTTCCTGCATGCGGTGAAAACCCTAAACTGTCGTAGATCGTTTTAGCTTTGTTTTGATCAAGCGGGATCCCCATGTCATTGCAAATCCAACGTGAACCATGGGGCGATCGGCTCCTTTGAGCCGATCCGCAGGGAAACCTGAGAGCCGATAGGGCTCGTATTTAATGTTTACGTGTCTACCATGCAGGAAACTCGAAGCAATCTAACACCTTCCGATCGGGTCTAGGTCGTGGCACGCCAAACCGTCAGACGTGGCCGAAAACTTGCGGACGACGCGAGGTGCCAGGGTCCACTAAGCGTCTCTGGGAGCCTCCCGCTCTTCGTGTTGCTTAACCACTGCCGCCGTGGGCTTTGGCTCTTATACAAGCATAGGAAGATAAAACCAGTGTAACTTCAAAATTTCAGCATATAGAGAGGTGTTTTAGTAACATGAAAATTTCTACACCCATATTTTCCTGTCTCATAATAATTTTCAGTAGCATCATGAACAAACTCAACAATATAAGTATCACATAAAGCATTCTTATTCACATGCATAAAAGTATCATTACTCTCCACATAAGCATAATCAATTTTATTAGTTGTAGTGGGAGCAAATTCAACAAAGTAGCTATCATTATTATTCTCATCATCAAATATAGGAGGCATATTGTAATCATAATTAAACTTATCCTCCATAGTAGGCGGCACCAAAAGACCACTATCATTATAATCATCATAAATAGGAGGCATATCATAATCAACATAAACTTTCTCCTCAATACCCGGAGGACTAAAGAGATCATTTTCATCAAAACCGACCTCCCCAAGCTTAAATTCTTCCATAGCATTAGCAACAATAGTGTTCAAAGCATTCATACTAATAACATTCCCATTAGCATGCATAAGTTCCATGGGTTTTTTAATTTTCTCTTCAAACACATCATGTCCTAATTCAAGATAAAGTTCATAAAGATCTCTCATTTTGTTGTTGTCTTCCATTAGGCCTAACTAGTGTAAACAAGAAACAAAAAGATGCAATTGCAGGATCTAAAGGAAATAGCTTCGAGCACTCACACAATGGCAACAGAAAAGTACTTTACCTGGGACCGGAGTATGAGTGCCTTTACCTTTCCTCCCCGCAACGGCGCTAAAATAGCTTAGTTGAGGGTCCTGTGTGTGCCGTTTACCTTTCCTCCCCGACAACGCGCGAAAATAGCTTGATGTCTACGGGTGCTTCTATTCTTGTAGACAGTGTTGGGCCTCCAAGAGCAGAGGTTTGTAGAATGTAGCAAGTTTCCCTAAGTGGATCACCCAAGGTTTATCGAACTCAGGGAGGAAGAGGTCAAAGATATCCCTCTCATGCAACCCCGCAACCACAAAGCAAGAAGTCTCTTGTGTCCCCAACACACCTAATAGGTGCACTAGTTCGGCGAAGAGATAGTGAACATGGTATGAATGAATATGAAAGAGTACGCGCGTAAAAGTGCTTGCGGCGTGCAGTTGATGGTAGTAATATTGCAGAAGTAAAGATGCGTTAAAAAGTAAACAAGCAGCGATAGCAGTATTTAGGAACAAGGCCTAGGGATCATACTTTCACTAGTGGACACTCTCAACATTGATCACATAACAAATAAATAGATAGATGCTAGACTCTACACCCTCTTGTTGGATGATGAACACCACTAACCGTGTAGGATTACACGAACCCTCAATGCCGAGTTAACAAGCTCCACAATATTCAATGTTCATATTTAAATAACCTTAGAGTGCATGACAGATCAACATAACCAAACCAAATACTAACATAGCATGCACACTGTCACCTTCACACTACGAAAGGAGGCATAGATCACATCAATACTATCATAGCAATAGTTAACTTCATAATCTACAAGAGATCACAATCATAGCCTACGCCAAGTACTACACGATGCACACACTGTCACCATTACACCGTGCAGGAGGAATAAACTACTTTAATAACATCACTAGAGTAGCACACAGATAATTTGTGATACAAAACACATTGCAATCATAAAGAGATATAAATAAGCACTTCACTATGCCATTCATAACAACGAATAAGTATTCTGTGAAATATAGCCTAAGAGATCCACACGGTGCACACACTGTCACCTTTACACACGTGGGACAAGGAGTCTCCGGAGATCACATAAGTAAAACCCACTTGACTAGCATAATGACATCTAGATTACAAGCATCATCATATGAATCTCAATCATGTAAGGCAGCTCATGAGATTATTGTATTGAAGTACATAGGGAGAGAGATGAACCACATAGCTACCGGTACAGCCCCGAGCTCGATGGAGAACTACTCCTCCTCATGGGAGACAAGCAGCGATGAAGATGGCGGTGGTGTCGATGGAGAAGCCTTCCGGGCACTTCCCGTCCCGGCGGCGTGCTAACAGAGACTCTGTCCCCCGCATCTTGGCTTCGCGATGGCGACGGCTCGAAGGTTTTCCGGTTTCGTCGAACGTGATAGGGTTTTCGCGACGAGACTTTAAGTAGGCGGAAGGGCAAGGTCGGTGGAGTCACGAGCGACCCACACAACAGGGCGGCGCGGGCCCTATCCTGGTCGCGCGCCTTAGTGTGGCGCTCACTCGTGGCCCCACTTCGTATCTCCTCCGGTTTTCTGGAAGCTTCGTGTGAAAATAGGACCCCGGGCGTTGATTTCGCTCCAATTCCGAGAATATTTCCTTACTAGAATTTCTGAAACCAAAAAGAATAGCACAGAACCGATACTTCTGCATCTCGTCAATAGGTTAGTTCCGGAAAACGCATAAATATGACATAAAGTATGCATAAAACATGTAGATATCATCAATAATGTGGCATGGAACATAAGAAATTATCGATACGTCGGAGACGTATCAGACCACAGCGCCAATTTCGTTGACCTCGATGGGCCTTCCGAGTTGCCGGCGCCGAAGGAGGGGAAGCCCGACGAGGAGGAGGCCGAGGAGTACGACAGCTGATTCTTTGGGTCATCCAGCTACGATGACGACGACCTGAACTTCAGCGCCTTGTACTCCCGGCGTCACTAGATTTTTTTTAGTTTAAAATTTCATTCAAACTTCGTATGAATATTGTTTTTAGAATTTGATTTTAACTTTCTGAATCTATCGGGACCGCCGGTTTAGGGGCGCCGGTGTGGGAGCAGCATCCCCAAATAGAGGATGCTTTGCCGACGGCCCCATACGGTAGTGCCGGCATTTATTTGGAGGCCGCCGATGGAGATGCTCTTATTTCCGTCAGATTTCCAACACTGCACCAAGGAACTGTATGGAAGAGAAGCTGCGATCACCAGGATGTACATCAAAATACAGTTGTGAGTCACTGAGTCGGTGAGACGGTGATCATGTGCCGACATATTGCCATGGTAGTTGCAAGTTGCAACTCATCAAAGCAAGCACACTTCAGTTGCCCTCCTTATAAACTGTGGGGGAGAGAGACGCATAACTTCGTTTCGTTTCGATAGTATCTTGTTGATCCAAACCTGTGCAAATGCGTGGTTTATTTTCTATCGCTATTACAGCTTCACAACCGTTATCGTCGGATGCACACAATGAGACTAGGATTGGGAGGCATCAGAGAGTAGTGTACCACCTGATATCAATGTTGAGGGTCGAACAATCTGTGTGCGGCAAACTAGGCCGCAACTAGCTAATCTGAAACTGAGGCAGACTGGAGCGAGACGTGACAGCATTGACATGCGCGCATGTTTGATGTGGGATTTGCGGTTGAGGTCCATCACCCATGATGCACTTTGCATCTGAGAGTAGCTTAGATTGATCAAACTACTCCGTAGCAAATTTGGATAGGGATTTGGTGCACATGGACACCAATGCTCCCTCCACTTTTAGATTTTTAAAAATTTCAAAACCTCACATTTCTATTTGTTTAAAAATTATAACGTTAAATATGTAGATAGATATGTACATGAAGAGTCTACGCAAAAAAAAATCCCGGTAAAAAATATTTAAATTTTAAGAAATACGAAATAAACAAATTTATGACAAAAAAATATACTATTTTAATACTATTGTACTACCATTTACTGTCACAAATTTGTCTTTTTTATATTTTCCAAAATACAACGTACGTTTTAACAGGACTTTTTTTGCATACATTCATACTGTACATATCTATCCATATATTTAACACCATAATTTTTAGAAACATAAAAGTATGAGATTTTAAAATTTTCCAAAATCTAAAATTGGAGGGAGCACTAGTGTCCATGCGTCAAAGACACTTTCTGAGCAAATTTGCACTTTTCCTGAGGCTATGACTATAGGGCATGTGTGGAGAGACTGCATATATGGAACATGGGGGCATGTGAACCCACTTTTTGAAAAGTTCCGTTTGTGATGTTAAAACATGTTTTAAAAATCGAAACACAAAATGATTTCCCAGATGATCTCAAATATGTGCCCTGGACATGAGTTTCGTGACGAAAAAACCTTTTATTTTGTTTCGGTAAAAAAGTGAAATTTTGCACTATATAGCAGTATATATGTGACGTATTTTGTCTTTTTTAGATTCTGAAATAAAAAAGTGGTTTCTCAAAACTTTCTACGCACACATGAAACATGCGTACGTACCCGGATATTTTTATTTCAAAATTTTTTAACATTTGAAAAATGCATTTCCAACTAGGGTTCACATGCACCCAGTTTTAAACCGGACTTTTCCATGTGTGGAGAGACACTCTGCTTTGAGTGCTCAATCCGCAATCAACTGGTTAGCATTTTCCGCTGGATGTCAAACGGGGAAAAAAATGCCTGCGCTGATCAACAAACTAACTAGGCACAAACCAATGCCGAATTCGTCTTGTGTTAGATGAGCATACCAAAGTGCCGTGGTTTGGAAAGCATATATGCACGGGAACTTTTCGTGTGAGTTGTAACTACGAAGGATCCTGCTTGGGCCTAGGGCACACGATCGAAATATAGGTCGTCAGCATTCTTCCGCAATGCAAACGAAAATAGCCTTTCACATGCTATGGAGGGTTTGAAAGGCCCGTTCTGTAATAGTAGTAGAGATTGAATGCAACTCTCCTGCTTGTATCGTCTTGTTGCTGACTTCTAAGTTAAAAAAAAGACTGTAGACCCTCGAGTCGCTCCGCGTCGCCCCCGCGGCGACAGGGGCGACCCTTCCTCCTCCCCGCCCGTCGCTCCCCCGCTTCGCCGCTGCCGCCGCCGGCGCGAGCCGGCCGGGGCAAAGCCCGCGCGGTGCCGGCGGCGGTGGCTCTTCTTGGCAAGCCGCCGCGGGCTTCGCGGGGCGGTCCATACGATGCCCCTCCCCTCCGCCGGCCGGCGCTGGGGGCGCTCTCGGATCCCGGCTTGGTGGCGGCGCACGGCGGCCACCCACCGATGGCTGGCGCGACCTTGACGCCGGGGCGGCCGTGGCCAGGGGTGGCGGCGGCGGGCCCAGATCTGGGCCGGCGGGCCTAGGTCTGGGCCCCATCTGGGCCTTCGCGGGTTGGAGGGCCAGATGCGGCTGGAGCTGCTGGGTGCGGTCTCCTCCCTGGCTAGCTGTGCTGGCGGCCGCCGCTGGGGCTGCTTCGGCGACCGGCGCGGCCCGAAGCCCTAGTCTAGCTGCAGATGTCCATTGGCAGGGGGCAGGGACATCTTGCACGGTTCTCTCAGGTTTACTCCGCTTGACAGAATCTGGGTTCGTTGGCTGTGTGGGCGGTGCTTCATCGGTTTGGCGGCGATTCTCGTTGCCACAAGTTGCTTGGTTCCCCGGCCAGTCGTGACGCTCGTGGGGACGACGCGGTCCGGAGTTGCGCCTGTAGGACTGGTTGGTCCGCGAGGTTTGGCCTGCAGGGACGCTAGCGTGCGCGACGGTGTGTCCGCGAAAGCACCGCAAGGCTACGGCCATTGCCAGCCACGACGACGTCTTTGGATGTCGTTCACCTTGTTGGAGGGTGGCCATGACACACGTCCTGCCGCTGGTTGCCTCCCCTGGGGCACTGCCTACGGCCTTGCTGACTTGCGTTCTCTCCGAGGTCCTCCTCGGAATTCCTCTAGGCGATGCCCTGCGTCTTGCTGTGACTGGCTTCATATAGACGGTGTTCCTCCGGTTTGCGTGACCTCTCTCGTGCCTAGGGTGGCTGTCGGAGAATGTGTCGTGGCATCGGGGGACAACGGTGGTTCTAAACAGCCGGTGGCTGTCCTGATGGCAGGTGCAAAGCCTTTGGCTTTCCCTGGGGTGGGGTGAAGATTTCCGCGAAAGCTTTGCACGGCTCCCCTGTGCCGACAACGGCGACGCTCGTGAGCGCCGTTCCCCTTCCTGGAGGCGTTGTCGTGAAGTTCTTCCTCCCTTTGAACTCTGGAGGCTCGCATGCTCACTTGCGCCGCTAGCCAGCTCCCTCGGTGATGGTGGTCCTATGCAAGGCGGCCTTGTGCCGATGCAGTTTGGTGCGGCTCCACGGAGTGGCGGCTCGTTGCTTGAAGTTCCAGCCGAGCTGCCGATGTTTAGCTGTAGTCTCGGGCGCCCTTGTATCTTGGTTTAGGCTATAGCTTTGCATCGCTTGTGCTTGTAGCGTTAGCTGGTAACCCCAGTTTTGTTTCTCTTTCTTTTCTTTGGTTGTTGCGGTGTATCGTTGTACTTCAAATGTGTGGCTTTATATATAAAGCTGGGCCGGAGGGCCTTCTATTTAAAAAAAAAGTTAAAAAAAAGCTATTTTTACGTTTTCACCCACATGCAGCTTCCATAAACCTTTTAATTTACTGAGTTACTCTATGACGAAAAAGGAGCACATACCAGGTCTAGCAGACCATCGGCAAGCATCTCATGCACTCGCTTTAGAAGCCTTCGCCGCTTTCAATTGCCGCCTTACATTTATTGCGTATGCTATTGAGGAGCATCGAATGAATTATTTTAACAAAAAATGAATATCGAGGCGCTACACTGGGGGTGATGTGGTGCGGCTATTGTTGACCACCAGCACCCATTCGTTACAGCTCGTTGTGTGCCGTTGATTAAGAAATAAACGCAGACCCACTCGCATGAACGTGACGTCACTACTCCGCCTCTAAGGGCATCTCCAACCGCGCGACCCAAACGGACGCGCTGGGCCGTCCGTTTTGGACCGTTTGGGTCGCCGCCTGACACGCGGACAGCGCCGCGCGTCTCGCGTGTCCGTTTGGGTCGCGCGCTGCGTCCAACGCGCGACGCATCGCATAACCGGAGAACCACGAAAACAAAAACAAAATGCGAATTTAAACGAAATTTCATTGAACATATGCCCTATTTTGGGCAAATTTGTACATAGCCCTATTTTGGGCAAATAAAACTAACAAAAGAAGCCCCTATATGGGCTTTTAAATTTAAACTAATATAAAAACCCTCTATTAGGGTTTGGTCGGCGGCGCGGGGCGGCCGGTGCGCCGCCTAGCCCCTGTGGGCGTCGTCGACGGCGTCGTCGTGGACGACGTCCCCGGCGGCGAGGCGTCGCTAGGCTCGACCACGCCGGGGACTCCGGCCACGGAGACCACAGGCCTCCTCCCACGGCGAGTGGGGGTCCGGAGCCAAGGAGGCCGCGCGCGCACGGAGCGCCGCTTCCTCCCCGAGGCGCCGCTCGCCTCCCGCCGCGTGGTGTCCGGCCACCGCCGCCGCCGCCCTCGCCGCTCGCCCTCGTGGCGCCTCCCGTCGGCGCGGCGCCTGGCCTCCTCCCGCCGCGCCGCCTCCTCCTCCTCCCGTCGCGCCGCGCCGGGCCTCGCGTAGAGCTCCCAGCCCTCCGCCTCCTCGACCTCCCGCCGGGCCGCCTCCTCCATCTCGGAGGTGCGAATGGCCGCATGGAGGTGCGGCCATTCGCCTCCTCCTCCGCCGAGATCATCAGTGGCGGCGCAGAGGTCCGGTCCTCCTCCGAGGACTCCGCCTGCTCGAGGAGAGAGCGGGCGGCGGCGCATGCCGCACCGCCGCGGCGGCCTCCGGCGTGGAGGCCGCGCCGGTTTCCTCCCGATGGCCGCAACGCCGGCGGACGACGGCGGCTGCCGCCTCGTCGTCGCTCTCGCTCCGGAGCGAACCGTCGCTTCGGGGCCATGGCGGCGGTTTGCTCGGAGGAGCGGGGACCGGAGGGATGGCCGATCCCCTCCGCCCCCATTTAATAGTCTCCCCGTCACCGACGGGGCCAAGGGAGACGAGGCGACCAACGGACGCGAGCGGACGCGTGCCATTCGCGCCACGCAAACCTAGCCTGATTTGGGCCGGGTTTGGCTGTTCCGACGCCGCCGTCCGCTTGCGGTGCGTCTCGCCGGCCGTTGTCCGTTCGACCCAACGGACGCGCGGGCGCGGTTTGGGTCGCGCGGTTGGAGATGCCCTAACGTCCTACCGCCATCACGGCCTTTTGCCGCCACCTCCCCAGTTGGCCGACCACGGCTGCCTGAGCTCATTCGAATCCTTCCCGACCCCTCTCGTCGACCTGCTCCTGGAGCTCACCACCCACCATCCCCTCTGATCTGCCTCTCCACTCGAGTTGTCCTCGCTTCCTGCAAGGCCGGCAGTGGGTGGGGTCTTTTTTTTTTTTTGGAGTAATGGTGGGGTGTTCCTGCTGCAGCTATGCCTTGCGCTGGCTGAGAGGAAGACGACAACAAGGCGCTAATGCGCTAGGCTGTGCTCGAGAAGCTTATTATATTACAGTATGATCAAAATTCTATAAGAAGGCTAACAATGGTGCAAAATGAGGCCTGCCGTCGATACAGATCATCATCACCATCTATTTATACCTCTTCTAACTGCTGGCTAGGATTTATAAGATTATAATATAATCCAAAATGTTTGTAAACACTTTCTGATAAATAAAAAATTTGCTGTCTGGCGAGCCAAAATACTAGGGCCATCGTCCGGTTCGTGCGCCGCGGCAGCCGCGCCCTCTCTGCCTGTCGGTCTGGGGGCCCAGATCCTCCAATCCTCGGATTCCGTCTTGATAGAACCCTCACGTTGCTGTTCCGCTGCCGACATCGCCACCGGCCACCTCGTGTTGTATGTAGAGCACGGTACCGTAAAACAGAAGAGCCAGTGTAGGAGGAAACAGGGGGTTCGTCCGTCAGGAAACAGCGCATCTGGCAGTCTGGAACGGCTCTGCCGGAGCGTAAGACGATCATTGAGCGGGTGCAATGATCGATGGGTGGATTGCCCTGCATACATGTCGACATTTCGCCGGGAAACGACATCCATCTGTTCCGTGGTGGATCGATTGATTAGGTGTTTAATTAGGGCTAGGGCACTACGCAGGAATGATTTTTTTTTTTGAAATTCACTACGCAGGAATGATTATCTCTGCGAGGGTACGTACGAGTTACGACTGAAAGATTCTGCCGACCTGGTTTGACCGGCAAGAGATAAAGATATTTTGGAGGTGATCCTCTCTGCATCGTGATCGTTGGATGATTTTTTTTTTTTTTGAACCAGGAGCGTTGGATGATTCTATCATGGGCACGTTATGAACGGTACTAGGTTAATTACCAATAAACCGGAAATATCAGACATCGATCACGTTACCAAACTCCAATTAATTCCTTTCTGCAGGTACACACACAAATGTACTGTAGTATCCACGTAGCATTATAGGCTGATTACAGGCTCCTGGCTGGTGGCTTCATCTTTCATCTTTTTTTCTTTTTTGATTGAAAGTGGGTTTGTACTACTCGATCAACATCATTTTGATAACAATCATTCTAAGTCGAGCTCAACGCGCAGGTTCACCCCCATCTTTGTAACACACCCCAGTCACATTTCTACCGAAC
This sequence comes from Lolium multiflorum, assembly GCA_030979885.1. Lineage (NCBI taxonomy): Eukaryota > Viridiplantae > Streptophyta > Magnoliopsida > Poales > Poaceae > Lolium > Lolium multiflorum. The sequence continues at coordinate 23,981,370 of CM061753.1, read as the reverse complement.
TGCAATTTCTACCAATCTAGGACAACCGCACGGTCAGGTGGCTTCTTCAGTTGAAACTCTTTTCCGATCATGCACACTTCGGACCTGTCTAAGCTGAAAGCCTCTATAATTAATGGCCATACAATCAGTCTCAACTCTCAACCACGATGTTTTGGTTTGAATATATTCTTCAGCACCGGATCTAAACAAACAACCGATGGCTTCTCCGATAGCAACAGATTGGCACTGAGGTATGACATTCCAGGCAGAGCACACGATTGCACCATTGTGGTCTCAAAGTACAGCTCCCCATGATCTTCTCTTCTCATCTATCTGAAAACTTGCATCAACATTGCTTTTAACCCAACCTAAGTCAGGTTTCTTCCGACACTCCCTTGCAGCATTTTCTTCGGTGATAGACATATCACTTCTTGTAGCGTAAAGGCCGGCTGGAGCTAATTTTTCCTTCCTATCAAAAGTGTCGATTTACTTTGCAAATCCCTGAATAGTGCACATATATTTTTGCACAGACCTAGATGAGTTCTCGATTCACCAAGTTTGGTGTGCTATAAGCTCGATCTTCCTTTATCACCTATCATGCTCTTACATAGTCTCAAGAGGAGATCTGAGAGGTGATGAATGCTGGGATGATCTTGCCAACATAATCATCAAGAGCGAGAGAAAGAATCCAGCCATGGATAATCATCCGTATGATAACAAGTATCCTCTCGCTGAGCTTCATCATTAGGTGTCTGCCGATTTTTCTGATTTTCTCGTCATGCATGCGGAAAATCCATGACACAAGTATTGATGGGCAGCGAAATAGTCTTGTTGAGCATACGTGGAGGCTCAAAGGAGATGCTAGTTGATTTTATTTAAATTGTATAAATTATTTATTTATTTCAATTTATACTTCTTGTAAAACTATTTATTTATGAGTTGAACTATTTGTGTAAGAGATTTAAATTTTACTACTAGATTATTTAGAAACATGGTTAAAATTTAATAAAATTTTAAACTTAGCGGATTGGAGGTTGGAGGACACAGCTAGACAGAGACATTCCCCCCAAAACGGCAACCTACGCCGGCACCCCTGGTCGGTTTGTACATCACGTGTGTCGGACACCGTTTGATTAGGTGGATAGAGATGCTCTAATGGGTGGTGTCGTGCAACCACAAACTCCATAGGACCAGCCAACACACATAATAACATTTTGGTGCATGACTAATAGCAAATTAGTTAAAGACATGGTGTTTCTGCACCTAGTTGCATATGACCATTTGTTGTTCATGTTTTAAAATGTCAAAAAATAGAAAAAAATGTCTTGTCTATACCTTGACATGTTACATGCTTACAAAGTTGCTTCAACCAAATTTGACATGGTTTGCGCCATGTGTAAAACAGATAATTTTTGGTAATAAAATAATCCATTTTTGAGATATTCTTCTGTATTTTTTACACAGGACACAAAAGGTGTATGTTTTATGTGAAACGTTATACATCTACATAGAACATGTCCCTCTACATGCGGAATTTCTTTACTAAATATTTTTAATTTTTTAAAATATGTTTTGTACATATCGGATGTATATGCATTCTGGGATCAGTTTTGAATTTCCCCTATTTTAACTCTTCACATTCGTGGAAGAGAGAGAGCACTGCACCGATCGGAGATGAATTGCATCACCATGGTGTACATCTCCTCCTCGAAATAGGCTTTTGCCCCGCTTTATAAATAACGGATGAAGCCCGGTGATCATGGGAAACGTGAGCACCCCTTCTCTGCTCGACACGTGTCTAACGCCGTTAGCACTGTACACGCATTGACGCGGTCTAGCTCGTCGAGTGGAAGGGCGGAGAGACGCGGGGAAGGTGCACGGCGACGCGCTTGGCCGGGGAGACACTGGCACAACCTCAGATGCGGGAGGTGGAGGCCGACGAGGTGGAGGTGGAGGCCGGCGAGGTAGTGGCCGTTAGTGAGTGGCCTTTAGTGGCCGTTAGTGAGTAGCAGAATCCAACGGTGGTGGACCAAATCCAACTGTGATAACCAAGTGCTCACGTATCCCCTGATCACCAAATCCACCTCCTCATAAATAAAGCCCCAACGGTCTAATCGATACAAGGTGAAGAGAAAAACCTCTTACAAAGCAGATTAAAGAAAAACAAGAAAGAACATAGAAAACCCACACTTGCCACCAAAGACATTTAGGCGAGACCAAATCGTCTCGGGCTCCACAACTACGCCCCCAAGAGGATAACGACACACTGCGCCGCCACCGTAGAGATCGTGAGATCTAGGGTTTTCACCCGAAGCCGTAGCGCGAGGCAGATACCCATAACATGCCCCAAAAGGGTTAGGACGCCCCATATGGCAGGCCCGGGCCCATGGGAGTGCGGCCCGTGCGGCCGCACAGGGCCCACAATTTTTTGGGGCCCCAAAATATTAGAGGTTCTCTTTATATAGCATTAATACGTAAACAAAACAAAAACCGAATATTGCCCAGTTGGTTCGCACCTAAAAAGGCTGTTGGTTGACCATGAGGTTCCAGGTTTGATTCCAGCAATTTGGTTGTTTCAGGTGGTGTATTTTATTTTCTTCAGCTTTTTGCTAATTCTGATTGATGCGTGTGATCCAAAACTGCACTTGTTTTATTTTCTTCAGCTTTTTGCTAATTCTGATTGATGTGTGTGATCCAAAACTGCACTTCACTGAAATATCTTAAATTCTTGGATTCACATTAAATAACAGTAACAACCATTTTAATTTATAGAGGGTGAGGTAAATTTGATATACAGTGTTATTCTACTGATTTTATGGGGATAGTTCTTATAATGGATTTATCATGCTATAAGCTTTTGAGATTCTCAAAGTTTCCTTTTCTATTTCTAAAACCCAAATAGTTCAAATGTACCAAAATCATTAGATGTAGGTTATTTTCGGTTAGAACATCGATCCGACTTGCTTTGAAAATTGTATGTTCCTCTTAAAATAGATATTAAGATGAATTTATCACAAGTTTATAATCTAGACATTAGCTTTTCAATTTAACCGTCTACAAAAGGCATATACACACTATATTTTTTCGATAAAGAGAATATATTAATACCAAAACGATACCAATTACACCCAGCCTCTGCAACAACGCACCACCCTAATGGCACTACGGATGCACACAGCCAAAAAAAGGAAAAGAAAACTAAGAAACAAAAGTCCCGCTACAGTATCTCGGGCCAAACAATAGCAATACATCCACCGCCAAGACAACACCCAACATACTCTCCAAAACGACGCCTCCAAGAAGGGAACAACGGCGCTAACACCATCGTCGCCCGATCAACGATCTTAGGTTTTCACCCCGAAGATAGTCCTCACTCTCAAAACAATGCCTCCAACAACGCCATTGCTGTGTATAACCGCTAAGGCCGGGACCTGGGTTTTCACCCGAAAGGTAGGACTCGAACTTCACCCGTGTTGTCGCCCCACTTTCATACCGCTGGAAGCCCGAACACCAAGCAAGTCTCTCAACAGCGCGGAGACTTGAACCTCCCTTAGCTAGTCCTCCTCCGGTCTTCATGAACTTCTTCTTCCGACTTTCATCATGGATCCAGTCACTTGATGTCAACACAGTAAAAGAGCTTCGCGCCGCTCCTCCAGAACCAATCGGTCGAATAAAAGCATGGGTGCGCACGACCGAATACCACCGATCCAGAAACTCCAGGCAAAAGCACTCTACATTCGGCGGAGCCTTCCGGAACTCAACACTCTGACTAAATCACGAGTCCGGGCCTCCGGTAGGTCTTCCTCTTCACGCAAGAGAGACCCTAGGACCACCGCCTTTATTCAGGTCGGACCCCCACGTCGGCGACCATCCCGGGCTGGCCACTCCACCCTCCACCGGCGACTTGTCGCCGGCTTCCAAGCATCTCCATCTTGTCGCCGGAACGCGGTGATATATCGATAGATCCACCACCACCAACCGCAGGCCGACCCTCTCCGGCGAAGAAGAGGGTCACCTCCACCGTCGTACCCAAGGTTGCTGCCCCGGCGACCTCGTGTCGCGGTGAAGCCCGAGATCGCCTCCACTCACCGGCGAGAGGCGGGGGGGAAATTGGCGCAGGCCATGAGCCTGGCCGCCGCCCACCACCAGCCCCTGCCGGAGTGCTGCGGAGAGCCCATGGGAGGAGGGAGGCCGCAGCGCTTGCCACCGCCGCCCATCCCAACCGCGCCGGCCGATCCACCAGGGGAGAGCCGACGGGAGAAGGGGGCGGCGAGCCGCCGCCGCCCAACCCATCCGCGCGCCCGCCATGCGTCGAGGAAGGAGATCCGATCCGTCCGTCGATGAGGAAGGGCCCCCGCCGCCGCCACGCCCCGAGGGTCTTTGCCCCGGCGGCGCTACCGGCGGCGGCGATGGCGTCGTTTAGGGCTGGGGAGGCTGGAGGGTTACGGGAGGCTGGAGGGTTACCCTAAAAATATTGATTAGTTTTATTTTATTAAGAATATAAGGGCCCGTAGTAAAGTTTCGCACAGGGCCCTGATTTTTCTCGGGCCGGCCCTGCATATGGTGTACATCTAAGTAGGTACAACTGCGTCAATGACCATGTGCCCACACCACATATTGTCATGGACTCATGGTAGTTGCAATACATCAAACAAAGCACACTTCAGCTGCCTCCTTATTATAAACTTGGGAGAGAGAGAATTTGTTCTCGATCCAAATCTGTGTGAATGTATTCTTCATTTTGTAACGCTACTCCGTATTAAAACTTGAGAATTCGTCGATCCAAATCTGTGTGAATGTATTCTTCATTTTGTAACGCTACTCCGTATTAAAACTTGAGAATTCGGCAGGTGACTGCACGATATATTAATAGAAGAAGATTTGGCTCAGTTAATAGGAAAACCGGACCCAAAAACCATACAGAGCGGCCGAGTTTATGAGGAAAACCGGCCCGAAAACCGCACAAATATCGGAGCCTCATCGCCCACACGAAACCAGACTACCGACGACCAAACACACACCACCAAACCCGGAGCCGCTGCTCCGACATCCCCTGCTCGGAGGCGAGCCGCAACGCCGCACGGCATGGACGTCTTGTAGCCCAAACTACCAAGGCGACCACCCGCAGACCACGAACGCCGCGCCAAAAGATCCAGGGCCGCCGCCCCGACATGCCAGCCACACCGACCGTCCCGTCGTGTAGGCCGGTCCGACGAGCTCACTACCCATGTAGCACCAACACGCCACCCGGCCATGCCTTGCTAGACCATGACCACACCCCATGGAGTCATCGTTGCAAGACCTTCCGAGGCCGCCGCCTCGGTGTATGTCAACCGTCCGTGGCCGCCGCCCCGGCATCCACCACCCCAGACAACAAGGAAACCATGCACAACTGGCACACATCTACCGCACCACGAGGAACACGGACTCCAAAAGCGGCGCCTTCAGGAAGGTAACAGCACAGTGTGTCGCAACCGCTCGCTCCCAGGAGCAGAGGTGTTCACCTGGAGAACACATGAACTCGCGACAGCAAGAGACCAAGCTCCCCGATGAAGCCCTCAACAGGGGAAACGGTACCCAGGGGCACCGCCAACATCGGCACCAAAGATGCGAAGCTTTCGCCTGGAGTGTCAACGCTGTCGTCAGGCCGAACGTAGGCCCTGGCCGTAGGCGTGGCCAGCCGAGCAGGGGACCTTGTTGCCGTCCACCAAACGCTCAACACTCGCCTGAGTAGCGCGTCTCGGTCAGACCACGCGCGCGCTAGCGCCAACGATGCACTAGGCAGCCACCGGGAAGCCGTGCAGCGCCACGCCAGGCGAAACCGCGTCCACCAAAAGCCAGACAGAAGCCGCGCCATGGCCGGACGGGGCGAGAAGCAGGACGGACGGCGAGCTGCGAAGAGCAGCGAAGGTCGAAGCCGCCCCGCAAACCCGCCGGCGCGAGGAGCGGTCGGAGATGCGCCGCGGCATGGACGACGGGAAACCACACCAAGACTAGGGCGACGCGGGCAGGAACGTCTCCACCAGGACACGCGGAAGGCAACAGGACAGGGCACACACCGGAAGGGTCGGGAGCGGTGATACGTCTCCGACGTATCGATAATTTCTTGTGTTCCATGCCACATTATTGATGATATCTACATGTTTTATACATACTTTATGTCATATTTATGCGTTTTCTGGAACTAACCTATTAACAAGATGCCGAAGTGCCGTTCCTGTTTTCTTTTTGGTTTCAGAAATCCTAGTAAGGAAATATTCTTAAATCGGACGAAATCAAGACCAGGTTCCTATTTTTCCACGAAGCTTCCGAACACCCGGAAGGACCAGAGGGCCACAGCCCAGCAGACTACCGGCGCGCGCAGGTGTGGCCCGCGCCACCCTATGGTGTCGCCGCCTTCGACCCTCCGACGCCGCCTCTTCGCCTATAAGAAGCCCCTCGACCTAAAACCCCGATACGGAAAAACCACGTACGAGAAACCTTCCAGAGCCGCCGCCATCGCGAAGCCAAGATCTGGGGACAGGAGTCTCTGTTCCGCACGCCGCCGGGACGGGGAAGTGCCCCGGGCTTCTCCATCGACACCGCTGCCATCTCCACCGCCATCTTCATCACCGCTGTTGCTCCCATGAGGAGTAGTTCTCCATCGAGGCTCTGGGGCTGTACCGGTAGCTATGTGGTTCATCTCTCTCCTATGTACTTCAATACAATAATCTCATGAGCTGCCTTACATGATTGAGATTCATATGATGATGCTTGTAATCTAGATGTCATTATGCTAGTCAAGTGAGTTTTACTTATGTGATCTCCGGAGACTCCTTGTCCCACGTGTGTAAAGGTGACAGTGTGCACGTGTGGGTCTCTTAGGCTATATTTCACAGAATACTTATTCACTGTTATGAAGAGCATAGTGAAGTGCTTATTTATATCTCTTTATGATTGCAATGTGTTTTGTATCACAATTTATCTATGTGCTACTCTAGTGATGTTATTAAAGTAGTTTTATTCCTCCTGCACGGTGTAATGGTGACAGTGTGTGCATCCGTGTTAGTACTTGGCGTATGCTATGATTATGATCTCTTGTAGATTATGAAGTTAACTATTGCTATGATGGTATTGATGTGATCTATTCCTCCTACATAGTGTGAAGGTGACAGTGTGCATACTATGTTAGTACTTGGTTTAGTCGAATTGATCTTTCATGCACTCTAAGGTTATTTAAATATGAACATTGAATTGTGGAGCTTGTTAACTCCGGCATTGAGGGTTCGTGTAATCCTACGCAATGTGTTCATCATCCAACAAGAGTGTAGAGTATGCATTTATCTATTCTGTTATGTGATCAAAGTTGAGAGTGTCCACTAGTGAAAGTCTATTCCCTAGGCCTTGTTCCTAAATATCTGCTATCGCTTGTTTACTGTTTTACTTAACTACGCTACCATATTACCACCATCAACCACACGCCAAAGCTATTTTCTGGCGCCATTACTACTGCTCATATTCATTCATACCACCTGTATTTCACTATCTCTTCGGAATGATGACCCACAAGTATAGGGGATCGCAGTCTTGAGGGAAGTAAAACCCAATTTATTGATTCGACACAAGGGGAGGTAAAGAATACTTATAAGCCTTAACAACTGAGTTGTCAATTCACACCTGAAAAGCACTAATAACAGGTGATGTGAAAGTAGCAGTGATATGAGAGCAATAGTAACAAGAATACAGCAGCAGAATAGTAATATGAGAGCAATGGCACCTAAGATAGCTTGATACTACTTCCAATGACATGTAGAACGAGTATATGATGATGAAAGATGGACCGGGTTCCCAGCTATCTACACTAGTGGCAACTCTCCAATAACAAGTGTTGGGTGAACAAATTACGTTGGGCAATTGATAGGATTGAAATAGCATTAAGAAAGAACATCAAGATTATTAATCATGTAGGCATGTTTCCCATATATAGTCATACGTGCTCGCAATGAGAAACTTGTACAACATCTTTTGTCCTACCAGCCGGTGCAGCTGCCTCTAGGGAATCTACTGGAAATTAAGGTACTCCTTTTAATAGAGCACCGAGCAAAGCATTAACATTCCGTGAAAACATGTGATCCTCATATCTAAGCCTTCCTCCAGTTGTCCCAATTTCTGTCACTTTGGGGCCTTTGGTTCCCATAGACATGTGCATACAACTTGTAGATACAATCTAAGCAATAAGTATAGAGCTTAAATCTAAGATCATGCCACTCGGTCCCTAGTGACAAGCATTAAACATAACAAGATTGCAGCAACAATAACTTCACAAACTTTATAGATAGACAATCATAACGTAACAATCCATCGGATCCCAACAAACACAACACCGATTACATTAGATGAATCTCAATCATGTAAGGCAGCTCATGAGATCATTGTATTGAAGTACATGGGGGAGAGAATACCAACTAGCTACAGCTAGAACCCGTAGTCCATGGGGGAACTACTCACGGAGCATGATGGAGGCGATGGCGTTGATGGAGATGGCTTCCGGGACTTCCCCGTCCCGGCAGGGTGCCGAGGGAGACTTCTGTCCCCGAATTGAGTTTCGCGATGGTGGCGGCGCCCGGAGTCTTTCCGGAGTTTCGTCAAAAGGTACGGTGTTTTTAGGTCGAAAGGGATTTTATAGGCGAAGAGGCGCGCAGGGGGCACCTGGGGCGCCACACCACAGCCGGCGCGGGCCCAGCCAGCCGCGCCGCCCTATGGTGTGGTGGCCCTCTCGGCCCCTCTCCGACTCTTCTTCGGTGGCCTTCCGGAAAAAATAGGAGGTTTGGTCTTCGTTTCGTCGAATTCCGAGAATATTGCCCGAACAGCCTTTCTCGGAACCAAAAACAACAGAAAACAGGAACTGACACCGTGGCATCTTGTTAATAGGTTAGTTCCGGAAAATGCATGAAATCATCATAAAGTGCAAGCAAAACATGTAAGTATTGTCATAAAACAAGCATGGAACTATTATTATGGATACGTCGGGGACGTATCAGCATCCCCAAGCTTAGTTCCTCGTCGTCCCGAGGTAAACGATAAAAAGAATAATTTCTGTAGTGACATGCTACTTACATAACCTTGATCATACTATTACAAAGCATATGAAATGAATGAAGTGACTCAAGGCAATGATCTATAGTTGCTAACAAGTAGATAACATATAGCAAAACTTTTCATGAATAATACCTTCAAGACTAGTATCAAAAGTCTTGCACAAGAGTTAACTCATAAAGCAATAAGTTCAAAGTAAAGGCATCGAAACAACACAAAGGAAGATATAAGTTTCAGCGGTTGCTTTCAACTTGTAACATGCATATCTCATGGATAATTGTCAACACAAAGTAATATGATGAATGCAAATATGCAAGTATGTAAGAATCAATGCACAGTTGACACAAGTGTTTGCTTCTAAGGTGGAAGGAAGTAGGTAAACCGACTCAACATAAAGTAAAAGAATGGCCCTTCAAAGAGGAAAGCATCGATTGCTATATTTGTGCTAGAGCTTTGGTTTTGAAAACATAAAGAGAGCATAAAAGTAAAGTTTTGAGAGGTGTTTGTTGTTGTCAACGAATGGTAGTGGGCACTCTAACCCCTTGCCAGACAAACCTTCAAAGAGCGGTTCCCATTTTATTTCTATTTTTGTGTGGCACTCCTTCCAACCTTTCTTTCACAAACCATGGCTAACCGAATCCTCGGGTGCCTGCCAACAATCTCATACCATGAAGGAGTGCCTTTTATTTTAGTTTCATTATGATGACACTCCTCCCCACCTTTGCTTACACAAGCCATGGCTAACCGAATCCTTCGGGCCGTCCAACAATCACATACCATGGAGGAGTGTCTATTTTTGTTAATTAATTTGGGACTGGGAATCCCATTGCCAGCTCTTTTTGCAAAGTTATTGGATAAGCAGATGAAGCCACTAGTCCATTGGTGAAAGTTGCCCAACAAGATTGAAAGATAAACACCACATACTTCCTCACGAGCTATAAAACATTGACACAAATCAGAGGTAATAAATTTTGAATTGTTTAAAGGTAGCACTCAAGCAATTTACTTTGGAATGGCAGGAAATACCACATAGTAGGTAGGTATGGTGGACACAAATGGCATAATGGTTGGCTCAAGTATTTTGGATGCATGAGAAGTAATCCTCTCGATACAAGGCTTAGGCTAGCAAGGCTATTTGAAGCAAACACAAGTATGAACTGGTACAGCAAAACTTACATAAGAACATATTGCAAGCATTATAATACTCTACACTCGTCTTCCTTGTTGCTCAAACACTTTTACCAAAATATCTAGACCTTAAGAGAGATCAATTATGCAAACCAATTTCAATAAGCTCTACGTAGTTCTCCACTAATAGGCTTAGACTACATGAAAAAACTTAATCATGATCTACTTGAGAGCTCAAAACAATTGCCAGTGTCAAATTATCCAAGACATATGAGGCATTTTCCTTTTCCAACCAAATAAGTATTGTAGCTTCCAACTTTTATCATTGAACATTAAAAGTAAAACGAAGAACAAGTGTTCATATGAAAAAGCGGAGCGTGTATCTCTCCCACACAAGGATTGCTAGGATCCGAATTTATTCAAACATAAACAAAAATAAAAGCACACAGACGCTCCAAGTAAAACACATATGATGTGACCGAATAAAATATAGTTTCAGGGAGGAACCTGATAAGTTGATGAAGAAGGGGATGCCTTGGGCATCCCCAAGCTTAGACGCTTGAGTCTTCTGAAATATGCAGGGATGAACCACGGGGCATCCCCAAGCTTAGACTTTTCACTCTTCTCGATCATATATCATCCTCCTCCTCTTGACCCTTGAAAACTTCCTTCACACCAAACTTCTCACAAACTTCATTAGAGGGGTTAGTACTCAAAAAATTTGAATCCACCTTGGTCCTGTAGTGGCACATTGCAAGAACTCAATAAAACATTAGCTACAGCCCTCTACGTCTAGAAAACCTCGCTTAAAGTCCACAAGAGACAATGCAAAAAACAGAGACAGAATCTGCCAAAACAGAACAGCCAGTAAAGACGAATTTTAAATAAATACTTCCGTTGCTCAAATCAGAAAACTCAAAACTAATGAAAGTTGCGTACATATCTGAGGAACACGCACGTAAATTGGCATATTTTTCTGAGTTACCTACAGGGAAAACAGCCCAGATTCGTGACAGATAGAAATCTGTTTCTGCGCAGAAATCCAAATCTAGTATCAACCTTCGATTAGAGGCTTCACTTAGCACAACAAAATACAAAACTAATATAAGGAGAGGTTGCTACAGTAGTAAACAACTTCCAAGACACAAATATAAAACAAAGTACTGTAGCAAAATAAAACATGGGTTATCTCCCAAGAAGTTGCTTTCTTTATAGCCATTAAGATGGGCTCAGCAGTTTTAATGATGCACTCGCAAGAAATAGTATTCGAGCAAAGAGAGCATCAAGAGGCAAATGCAAGACACATTTAAGTCTAACATGCTTCCTATGCAAAGGAATCTTGTACACAAATAAATTCATGAAGAACAAAGTGACAAGCATAAGAAGATAAAACAAGAACAACTTCAAAAATTTCAGCATATAGAGAGGTGTATTAGTACCATGAAAATTTCTACAACCATATTTTCCTCTCTCATAATAATTTTCAGTAGCTTCATGAACAAACTCAACAATATAACTATCACATGCAGCATACTTTTCATGATTTCCAAACACATAATTTTTATCAAGTTCAAGAATAGTGGAATTAAAACTTTCAAACTTACTTTTATTAATAATATAACAAGGTAGTTGATCAATCTCAATAGATATGGGAATAGAATAAGTCAAGAACTCTCCAATCCCATTTTCATTAGTAGTACAATTAATATTATCAAGTAACATAGGACCATCATCTAGAGCTTTATCATAAACATTTGCCAAGCAAAATTCTTTAGTACCATGCATTTCGACATCAGGCACAAACAAAGCATTATCATAAGATTTATCAAAGTAGCATGGATTATCATAAATAACAGTAGCATAATTATTCTCACAAGTATTACTCATAGGTACTATTTCAAGAGAATCCACAGGAACATAACATTCAACCTCTTCCGGTAAGCATGGAGGACAATCAAATAGTGTAAGAGATAAAGAGTTACTCTCATTAGAAGGTTGGCATGGGTAGCTAATCCATTCTTCCTCCTTTTGTTCATCACTCTCCTCTTCTTTTTCATCCAATGAGCATTCAGGTTCATCAATTTCCTCCTCTTTTCATCCAATGAGCTTTCATGTTCATCAATTTCTTCTTCCACCGGTTCCTGCAAATTGTGAGTGCATTCTTGTGCATTAATGTGTCTCTCTTTATAATCAAGGATATAAGGATTCCTACTGTAGCATTCTATGCAAGAATTAAGGATAGTAGAGACATAATCTTTAAGGCCCTTACAAACAACACAAGTTTCATAATTCTCAACCATGAAGGATTCTATCTCGGAGGCTCCCATAAATAAGACAAATTGTTCTACCTCTTCGAACCCATAATGAATATAGCACCCGATTATAGTTCTTAATTAAAAATTCCTCACTAAAGCCACATTGAAATTTAAGATGTTTAGTATCCTGTTGAGAGCAACAGTTTATATCATGGCATTCAAGCAAGATTTTAGCAATTGTATTCAATTTTTCTATCATAGCACTCATTATTTTACCAGTCTTGATTCTCTATAATTATTATAACATTCTATAAGCTCCAAGTAAGTGGTAGGTTCTCCCATAACAGCAATTTTTAATTTTTAGATTTTTCAAATTTTTATGGATTTTTGGGTATATGAGGAAAATAAAACAAGACAAAAAGTAACTAGGCAAAAGTAAACTAAGCACAAATAAACTAGACAAAAGTAAACTAGCAAAACAAAATAAAATAAAAGTAGAGAGAGAGGTAGAGTGTACTCCTGTTATGAGTAGAGTATGCCCCCGGCAACGGCGCCAAAAATAGTCTTGATGACCCACAAGTATAGGGGATCGCAATAGTCTTCGAGGGAAGTAAACCCAATTTATTGATTCGACACAAGGAGAGTAAAGAATACTTATAAGCCTTAACAACTCAGTTGTCAATTCAGCTGCACCTGAAAAGCACTAATAACAGGGGATGTGAAAGTAGCAGTGATATGAGAGCAGTAGTAACAAGAATAACAAAGCAGCAGAATAGTAATATGAGAGCAATGGCACTGGAAAATAGATACTACTTCCAATGACATGTAGAACGAGTATATGATGATGAAAGATGGACCGGGGTTCCCAGCTATCTACACTAGTGGCAACTCTCCAATAACAAGTGTTGGGTGAACAAATTACAGTTGGGCAATTGATAGGATTGAAATAGCATTAAGAAAGAACATCAAGATTATTAATCATGTAGGCATGTTTCCCATATATAGTCATACGTGCTCGCAATGAGAAACTTGTACAACATCTTTTGTCCTACCAGCCGGTGGCAGCGGCCTCTAGGGAATCTACTGAAATTAAGGTACTCCTTTTAATAGAGCACCGAGCAAAGCATTAACACTCCGTGAAAACATGTGATCCTCATATCTAAGCCTTCCCCTCCAGTTGTCCCAATTTCTGTCACTTTGGGGCCTTTGGTTCCGGACATAGACGTGTGCATACAACTTGTAGACAATCTAAGCAATAAGTATAGAGCTTAAATCTAAGATCATGCCACTGGCCCTAGTGACAAGCATTAAACATAACAAGATTGCAGCAACAATAACTTCACAAACTTTATAGATAGACAATCATAACGTAACAATCCATCGGATCCCAACAAACACAACACCGATTACATCGATGAATCTCAATCATGTAAGGCAGCTCATGAGATCATTGTATTGAAGTACATGGGGAGAGAATACCAACTAGCTACAGCTAGAACCCGTAGTCCATGGGGAACTACTCACTGAGCATGATGGAGGCGATGGCGTTGATGGAGATGGCTTCCGGGGCACTTCCCCGTCCCGGCAGGTGCCGGGACAGAGACTTCGTCCCCCGAATTGGAGTTTCGCGATGGTGGCGGCGCCCCGGAGTCTTTCTCGAGTTTCGTCAAAAGGTACGGTGTTTTTAGGTCGAAAGTATTTTATAGGCGAAGAGGCGGCGCAGGGGGCACTGGGGCGCCACACCACAGCCGGTGCGGGCCTGTGCCAGGCCGCGCCGCCCCTATGGTGTGGTGGCCCTCCGCCTCCCGACTCTTCTTCGGTGTTCTGGAGCCGTCCGGGAAAATAGGAGGTTTGGTCTTCGTTTCGTCGAATTCCGAGAATATTGCCCGAACAAACTTTCTGGAACCAAAAACAACAGAAAACAGGAACTGCACTGTGGCATCTTGTTAATAGGTTAGTTCCGGAAAATGCATGAAATCATCATAAAGTGCAAGCAAAACATGTAAGTATTGTCATAAAACAAGCATGGAACGTCAGAAATTATGGATACGTCGGGACGTATCACCGAACTAGTGCACTCATTAGGTGTGTTGGGGACACAAGAGACTTCTTGCTTTGTGGTTGCAGGGTTGCATGAGAGGATATCTTTGACCTCTTCCTCCCCGAGTTCGATAAACCTTGGGTGATCCACTTAAGGGAAAACTTGCTTGTCACAAACCTCGCTCTTGGAGGCCCAACACTGTCACAGGAAAAGGAGGGGCGAGACATCAAGTTATTTTCTCGCGCCGTTGCCGGGGAGGAAAGGTAAAAGGTACTCACACTCCGATCTCGGCTACTAAGCTATTTTCGCCGTTGTAAGTACTCGAAGCTATTTCCTTTAGATCCCGCAATTGCATCTTTTTGTTTCTTGTTTACACTAGTTTGGCATAATGGACAAGAATGAGCTTCTTATTCTATTTCCTGATCTAAAACATGGACTGTTTGATGCGAAAATTAAAAAACCTATGAAATCTTATTTGCATGCTGGTAGTAATATTAGTATGAACACTTGAACAATTATAGAAAGTTCTAAGCTTGGGGAAGCTGGTTTTCATGATCTTTTAGTCCCCCAAGCATTGAGGAGAAAATTTTCTTTGATGATATTTTGCCTCCTATTTATGATGATTATAATGATAGTGGTCTTTGGTGCCACCTACTATGGAGAGTAAATTTTGTTGTGATTATACTATGCCTCCTACACTTGATGAGAATAATAATGATAGCTACTTTGTTGAATTTGCTCCCACCACAACTAATAAAATTGATTATGCTTATGTGGAGAGTAATAATTTTATGCATGAGACTCATGATAAGAATGCTTTATGTGATAGTTATATTGTTGAGTTTGCTCATGTTGCTACTGAAAGTTATTATGAGAGAGGAAAATATGGTGGTAGAAATTTTAATGTTACTAAAACACCTCTCTATGTGCTGAAATTTTTAAAACTACACTTGTTTTATCTTCCACTGTTACTTTGCTCTTCATGAATTTATTTGTGTACAAGATTCCTTTTCATAGGAAGCATGTTAGACTTAAATGTGTTTTGAATTTGCCCTCTTGATGCTCTCTTTTGCTTCAAATACTATTTTTGCAAGTGCATCATTAAAACTGCTGAGCCCATCTTAATGGCTATAAAGAAAGAACTTCTTGGGAGATAACCCATGTGTTATTTTGCTACATACTGTTTCATATTTGTGTCTTGGAAGTTGTTTACTACTGTAGCAACCTCCTTATCTTAGTTTTGTGTTTTGTTGTGCCAAGTAAAGTCGTTGATAGCAAGGTTGATACTAGATTTGGATTACTGCGCAGAAACAGATTTCTTTGCTGTCACGAATCTGGGCAAAATTCTCTGTAGGTAATTCAGAAAATTATGCCAATTTACGTGAGTGATCCTCAGATATGTACTCAACTTTCATTCAATTTGAGAATTTTCATTTGAGCAAGTCTGGTACCCTTTTAAAATTCGTCTTTACGAACTGTTCTGTTTTGACAGATTCTGCCTTTTATTTCGCATTGCTTCTTTCGCTGTGTTGGGTGGATTTCTTTGTTCCATTACCTTCCAGTAGCTTACAATGTCCAGAAGTGTTAAGAATGATTGTGTCACCTCTGGACATGTGAGTTTTTGATTATGCACTAACCCTCTAATGAGCTTGTTTTGTGTGTAATGAAGTCAAGGTCAAGAGAGAGAGATGATATACTATCATCAAGAAGAGTGAAAAGTCTAAGCTTGGGGATGCCCCTGGTTCATCCCTGCATATTTCAAGAGGACTCAAGCATTTGAGTTTGGGGATGCCCAAGGCATCCCCTTCTTCATCGACAACATCGGGTTCCTCCCCTGAAACTATATTTTTATTCGGTCACATCTATGTACTTTACTTGGAGCGCTGGTGCTTTTATTTTTGTTTTGTTATTTTCATTCTCTGAATAAATACATGCTTGTGTGGAGAGAGACACGCCCGTATTCATATGAACACATGTGTTCTTAGCTCATAATATTCGTTTCCTCTGTAAATTGTTATATGGTTGGAATTGAAAATGCTACATGTAGTAATTGCTATAATGTCTTGGGTAATGTGATACTTGGCAATTGTTGTGCTCATGTTTGAGCTCTGGCATCATATATTGCACCTATTAGTGAAGAAATACAGAGCATGCTAAAATTTGGTTTGCATAATTGGTCTCTCTAAGGTCTAGATAATTCTAGTATTGAGTTTGAACAACAAGGAAGACGGGCGTAGAGTCTTATAATGTTTTCAATTTGTCTTTTATGAGTTTTGCTGCACCGTTCATCCTTGTGTTTGTTTCAAATATTGCTAGCCTAAACCTTGTATCGAGGGAATACTTCATACATCCAAAATGAGTCAACCATGTGCTAATGAATCCACCACTCACTACTACATGGTATTTCTCCGCAAAGTAAATTGTTTGAGTGCTACCTTAAAATTCCATCATTCAATTGCAATATATTCATGGGACAAATAGCTTAAAACTATTGCATGAATGTACTTATGCACTTTATCTCTTATTAAGTTGCTTGTTGTGCGATAACCATGCATGGGACGCCATCAACTATTCTTTGTTGAATATCAGTGAGCTGTGTCCGTCTTATCTGAAGTAAGAGAGATCTACCACCTAATGGTTGGAGCATGCATATTGTTAGAGAAGAGCATTGGGCCGCTTAACTAAAGCCATGATTCATGGTAGTTTCAGCTTTGGACATATATCAATCTCATATAATAATGTTGCCACATGCTTATGCATTAAAGAGGAGTCCATTATCTGTTGTCCATGTTGTCCTCGTGATGGATGTCTAAGTTGAGAATAATCAAAGCGAGAAATCCAAAATGCGAGCTTTCCTTAGACCTTTGTACAGCGCATGGAGGTACCCCATTTTGACACTTGGTTAAAACATGTGCATACGATCCGGTAGTCCAAGCTAATTAGGACAAGGTGCGGGCACTATTAGTATACTATGCATGAGGCTTTAACTTGTAAGATATAATGTTCATAACTCATATGCTTTATTACTACCGCTGACAAAATTGTTTCATGCAAAAATAAAAGCTCTAGCACAAATATAGCAATCGATGCTTTCCTCTTTGAAGGACCATTCTCTTTATTTTTATGATGAGTCAGTTCACCTATCTCTCTCCACCTCAAGAAGCAAACACTTGTGTGAACTGCATTAATTCCTACATACTTGCATATTGCACTTGTTATATTACTCTATGTTGACAATTATCCATGAGATACACATGTTACAAGTTGAAAGCAACCACTTAAACTTAATCTTCCTTTGTGTTGCTTCAATACCTCTACTTTGAATTATTGCTTTATGAGTTAACTCTGCAAGACTTATTGATGCCTATCTTGAAAGTGTTATTCATGAAAAGTCATTGCTTTATGATTCAGTTGTTTACTCATGTCATTACCATTGTTTTGATCATGCATTCATTACATATGTTTACAATATGACCAGTTTATGATGGCATGTCACTCCAAAATTATCTTTGTTTATCGCTTACCGTTCACGCAGAACTGCTTGGGATGCTGATACGTCTCGACTAATTTCTGTGTTCCATGCCACATTATTGATGATATCTACATGTTTTATACATACTTTATGTCATATTTATGCGTTTCCTGAACTAACCTATTAACAAGATGCCGAAGTGCCGTTTCGTCTGCTGTTTTTGGTTTCAAATCCTAGTATAGAAAATATTCTCGAACCTGACGAAATCAAGACTCAGTTCCTATTTTTCCACGAAGCTTCCGCAACACCCGGAAGGACCGTAGGGGGCCACAGGCCCACCGAGACCATAGGTCGGGCGCGGCCTGGGTGTGGCCCGTGCCACCCCATGAAGCCGCCGCCTTCGACCCTCTCGACGCGCTCTTCGCTAAGAAGCCCTCACCTAAACCTGATACTTTAAAACCACGGTATGAGAAACCTTCCACAGCCGTCGCCATCGCGAAGCCAAGATCCTGGGGACAGGAGTCTCTGTTCCGCACGCCGCCGGGACGGGAAGCCCCGGTAAGGCTTTTCCATCGACACCGCTGCCATCTCCACCGGCATCTTCATCACCGCCGGCCGCTCCCATGAGGAGGAGTAGTTCTCCATCGAGAGGCTCGGGGCTGTATCGTAGCTATGTGGTTCATCTTCTTCTTGGCTTCAATACAATAATCTCATGAGTTGCCTTACATGATTGAGATTCATATGATGATGCTTGTAATCTAGATGTCATTATGCTACTCAAGTGAGTTTTACTTATGTGATCTCCGAGGACTCCTTGTCCCACGTGTGTAAAGGGGACAGGGTGTGCACCGGGTGGGTCTCTTAGGCTATATTTCAAGGTAATACTTATTCATTGGTTATGAAGAGCATAGTGAAGTGCTTATTTATATCTCTTATGATTGTAATGTGTTTTGTATCACAATTTATCTATGTGCTACTCTAGTGATGGTTATTAAAGTAGTTTATTCCTCCTGCACGTGTAATGGTGACAGTGTGTGCATCCGTGTTAGTATTTTGATGCTATGATTATGATCTCTTGTAGATTATGAAGAATCACACAGCAAGACATGATGATTCATTCCTCCACAGGTGGAAGGCACAGTAATACAATAAAACTGGTTTGTCAGACTGATCTTTCATGCACTCTAAGGTTATTTAAAATATGAACATTGAATTGTGGAGCTTGTTAACTCCGGCATTGAGGGTTCGTGTAATCCTACGAATGTGTTCATCATCCAACAAGAGTGTAGAGTATGCATTTATCTATTTCCGTTATGTGATCAAAGTTGAGAGTGTCCACTAGTGAAAGTCTATTCCCAGGCCTTGTTCCAACATCGCGATCGCCGTTGTTTACCGTTTTCATCGAAGCACACGCTACCATATTACCACCATCAACCAAACGCCAGCAAGCACTTTTCTGGGGGCGCTCTATTACTATCGTGCTTCATATTCATTCATACCCCGATTTGCCCCTTTGCCGTGCGTTTGGGCTGCACGGCAAAGCCCTGTTTTGCCGTAGTGGATCCACGTAGAGGTAGGGTCCAAAGCATCAGGAGGCTACTTTTGCACACCATGGAAAATACCGGTTGGAATACATCACATGTTGGACCAGCAATTAAAGCATGGGCAGAGACAGTGTCAGCCGACTTTTGATCAGATCGTGCTCTGCCCTCTCTCTCCCCATGGCGAACTCAAACGGCCCTCCCAGCCGTGACCGCCGCTGCTACCAAGGCCGATGGGCTTAAGTAGCTGCAGGAGGGCACAGAGGGCTGATGTCTACGGGTGCTTCTATTTTTGTAGACAATGTTGGGCCTCCAAGAGCAGAGAGGTTTGTAGAACAGAGCAGCAAGTTTCCTTAAGTGGATCACTCAAGGTTTATCGATCTCAAGAGGAAGAGGTCAAAGATATCCCTCCTGCCAAATCCCCCGCAACCACAAAGCATAGTCTGTGTCCCCAACACACTCAACACACTTGTCAGATGTATAGGTGCAATAGTTGCGAAGACATAGTGAGATGCAAGTAATATGGATGAGTAAGAGTGAGGGTAATAGCAATCTGAATAAAATATGGCAGCGAGCAAAACATGTAACAAAACAGTAAACAAACGGAGATTCGATGTTTGAAGCAAGACCTAGGGATCCCGCTTTCACTAGTGGACACTCTCAACAATGATCACATGAATAAATACTCTCACACCCTTGTTGGATGATGAACACCATTAGGTAGGATTACACGAACCCCCAATGCCGAGTTAACAAGCTCCACAATATTCAATGTTCATATTTAAATAACCTTAGAGGCAAGATAGATCAACACAACCAAACCAAGTACTAACATAGCATGCACACTTCTACCATCACACCATGAAAGGAGGAATAGGTCGCATCAATACCATCATAGTAATAGTTAACTTCATAATCTACAAGAGATCAAATCATAGCATAAACCAAGTACTTCATGATGCACACACCGCCAACATTACATCATTGGAGGAGGAATAGGACTACTTTAATAACATCACTAGTAGCACATAGATGATATTCAATCGATCACATAAAGAGAGAGATGAACCACATAGCTACAGCGGAGCCCCCAGCCCCGGGGGTGAATTACTCCCTCTCATCATGGAGACAGCGATGGCGGTGAAGATGGCGGGGGAGCCGATGGAGATGACCCGGGGGCAATTCCCGTCTCAAGGCGTGCCGGAATGCAGACTTCGTCTCGAATTGGAGTTTCACATGGCGGCGGCTCCGGGAAGGTTTCTGGGACGTGGTTTTTCCGTGTCGAGGATTTAGGCCAGGGAGGCTTATATAGGCGATGAGACGGAGTCGGAGGGGGGGGCTGTGGGGCCCACACACCAGGTGGCGCGCCCCCTGGCCGCGCCGCCCGTGAGGTGGGGCCCTCCTTAGCCCCCGATGGAGATTTAATATATGCATGACTTCCCGGGGAAAATAGGATGTTGGGCGTTGATTTCGCCCGATTCCTAGAATATTTCCTTTTCTAGGATTTCTGAAACCAAACAGCAGTAAAATAGCAACCGGCCCTTCTGCATCTTCACAATAGGTTAGTCTTAAAACGCATAATAATGACATATAATGTGTATAAAACATGTAGGTATCATCAATAAAGTAGCATGGAACATAAGAAATTATAGATACGTTTGAGGACGTATCAAGCATTCGTCCCGAGCAAGCAAACGATAACAAAGATAATTTCTCGAGTGACATGCCATCATAATCTTGACCACATTATTGTAAGCATATGTAATGAATGCAAATGATCAAAACAATGGTAATGACATGAGTAAACAAATGAATCATACAACAAAATTTTAAGAGTACTATCAAGACAAGCATCAATAAGTCTTGCATAAGAGTTAACTCATAAAGCAATAAATCAAAGTAAAGGTATTGAAGCAACACAAAGGAAGATTAAGTTTCAACAAGTTGCTTTCAACTTATAACATGTATATTCCTATGGATAGTGTCAACATAGAGTAATATAACAAGTAATCATGTAAAAATCAATGCGCCGCCTCGCACAAGTGTTTGCTTCTTGAGGTGGAGAACCGACTCAACATAAAAGTAAAAGAAAGGTTCTTCAAAGAGAAAGCATCGATTGCTATATTTATGCTAGAGTGCTTTATTTTGAAAACATGAAACAATTTTAAAACTTTAGTAATAAAGCATATGAGTTATGTAAATTATATTCACAAGTTGCAAGCCTCATGCATAGTATACTAATAGTGCCCGCACCTTGTCCTAATTAGCTTGGACTACCGGATCATCGCAATACACATGTTTTAACCAAGTGTCACAAAGGGTACCTCCATGCCGCCTGTACAAAGGTCTAAGGAGAAAGCTCGCATTTTGGATTTCTCCCTTTTGATTATTCTCAACTTAGACATCCATACCGGGACAACATGGACAACAGATAATGACTCCTCTTTAATGCATAAGCATGTGACAACAATTATTGTTCTCATATGAGATTGAGGATATATGTCCAAAACTGAAACTTCCACCATGATTCATGGCTTTAGTTAGCGGCCCAATGTTCTTCTCTAACAATATGCATGCTGTAACCATTAAGTGGTAGATCTCCCTTACTTCAGACAAGACGGACATGCATAGCAACTCACATGATATTCAACAAAGAGTTGATGGCGTCCCCAGGAACATGGTTATCGCACAACAAGCAACTTAATAAGAGATAAAGTGTATAAGTACATATTCAATACCACAATAGTTTTTAAGGCTATTTTGTCCCATGAGCTATATATTGCAAAGGCTAATGATGGAATTTTAAAGGTAGCACTCAAGCAATTTACTTTGGAATGGCGTATAAATACCATGTAGTAGGTAGGTATGGTGGACACAAATGGCATAGTGGTTGGCTCAAGGATTTTGGATGTATGAGAAGTATTCCTCTCGATACAAGGTTTAGGCTAGCAAGGTTATTTGAAACAAACACAAGATGAACCGGCAGCAAAACTCACATAAAAAGACATATTGTAAACATTATAAGACTCTACACCATCTTCCTTGTTGTTCAAAACTCAATACTAGAAATTATCTAGACTTTAGAGAGACCAAATATGCAAACCAAATTTTAGCAAGCTCTATGTATTTCTTCATTAATGGGTGCAAAGTATATGATGCAAGAGCTAAACATGAGCACAACACTGCCAAGTATCAAATTATCCAAGACATTTTAGAATTACTACATGTAGTACTTCCATTCCAACCATATAACAATTTAACAAGAAGATTCAACCTTCGCCATGAATACTATGAGTAAAAGCCTAAGAGGACATATTTGTCCATATGTAACAGCGGATCGTTCTCCCACACACAGAATGCTAGGATCCATTTTATTCAAACAAAAACAAAACGAAAACAAACCGACGCTCCAAGCAAAGTACATAAGATGTGACTGAATAAAAATATAGTTTCTGTGGAGGAACTGATGATGTTGTCGATGAAGGGGATGCCTGCATCCCCAAGCTTAGACGCTGAGTCTTCTTAATATATGCAGAGGACCACGGGGGCATTCTCAAGCTTAGAGCTTTCACTCCTCTTGATCATAGTATATCATACTCTCTTGATCCTTGAAAAACTTCCTTCACACCAAACTCGAAACAAACTCATTAGAGGGTTAGTGCACAATAAAAATTAACATGTTCAGAGGTGACATAATCATTCTTAACACTGGACATTGCATAAAGCTGGACATTAATGGATCAAAGAAATTCATCCAACATAGCAAAAGAGGCAATGCTAAATAAAAGGCAGAATCTATCAAAACAGAACAGTTCGTAAAGACGAATTTTAAATGGCACCAGACTTGCTCAAATGAAATGCTCAAATTGAATGAAAGTTAAGTATATATCTGAGGATTACTCAAATTGGCATAATTTTCTGAGTTACCTACGAGAATTAGGCCCAGATTCGTGACAGCAAAGAAATCTGTTTCTGCAGTAATCCAAATCTAGTATGAACCTTACTATCAAAGACTTTACTTGGCACAACAATGCAATAAAACTAAGATAAGGAGAGGCTGCTACAGTAGTAACAACTTCCAAGACACAAATATAAAACAAAGGTACTGTAGCAAAATAAACACATGGGTTATCTCCCAAGAAGTTCTTTCTTTATAGCCATTAAGATGGGCTCAGCTTTTTAATGATGTACTCGTAAGAAATAGTATTTGGAGCAAAAAGGAGCATCAAGAGGCGAATTCGAAACAAATTTAAGCCTAGCATGCTTCCTATGCATAGGAATCTTGTAAATAAACAAGTTCATGAAGAACAAGGTGACAAGCATAAGAGGATAAAACACGAGTAACTTCAAAATTCTCAACATAAAGAGGGGAAACTTAATATTATTAAGATGCATATAACCATGTTTCCTCTCTCATAATAACTTTCAGTAGCATCATTGATGAAATCCACAATATACCCATCACTTAAAACATTCTTATCATGGTTCATATGCATAGGAGTATCATTAATTTTGGCATAAGAAGAGTTCTTCTCATTAATAGTAATTGGAGCAAAATTATTATCAAGAATTTGAACATGGTAAACAAGTTGCATATTAAGGGAATTGTTTTTGGCAATCCCATCATAACTATGACAAGTTTCATAAGGATAGTTATAACCTATATCATAGCATTCTTTATAATAATCATTAAAGGTTGGAGGCACAGGTCATCATAAGAAATAGAATAGTTATCTTTCACAGTCGGTTTATCTGTGACCATACCATCATTGTTATTAGAAGGAGATGTATCAAACACATAATGATCAGTAGCAAAAGGATTTTCAAACACCTCTTCCCCAAGCTTAGAGCTTTCTATATCATTATGGGAGGAAGCATGGATAGTACTGATACTATGGCAATTATTAACATCATCATTTTCAGAATTAGTTTCCCAGAGATTTGCAATATCAAAAGTAGTATGCTCTTTCAAATCATGATCACTAATATATGTAAAGGGCATAGGAAGATCATTGTATTCAGATTCATTATCATAATAATCATCAGGAGCAACATACTTACGGTTACCTATCGTTATCTCATACACGCGGGGATATGCTGTTACCTCTTTCTTTTTATTCCCCTTCTTCTTCTTCTTCTCCTTTTCCTCGTTCCCTTCTTTAGGAGGGAGAGGCTTGATGAGAGGCTTCTCCACATAACCTGCTTTATTTCCAGAAACAATAGAAGAAACTTGGGAAGATTCCTCCTTTTCATTAATAAGTTCAAAACACACAGCGGTCCTATCATATTTTGGCAAGGTGTCATCTTCTAAAATATTTCGTATGTAAGTATTTGTATGGCAATTATCAATGCAATAAGAAAAACACCCATGCAGGACATCATCAACATCAAGATCATTAATATCTAATAAAGAAATTTTTCTTGATAACTCTTCACACCACAAAAATAAAGTAAGTTCATCATGCTGATTAGGAGTAATTTCATCATCACAATACAAATTTGCAGCACTCATGGGGTTCAAATTATCATTGGAGGAGCATTGAAAATTAAAATGACCCACTCTATGGCAAAGTTCACAAATAAAAGGATAGAGGACACAAACTTTTTTACCAAGATCATCTAGCGCCCTAGACCACTTTCTAGTTTTTTCATTAGTATGATGGATACAATATTCATCTTCGATTTGATTAATTCCACAAGGTCTATGCATTCCACAAAAATTAACATGCTTATAGGAAATAGCATTCTTAAGAGTTTGAGCATGTTTATTGCAATCATTAACAACAATTTCATCCTTCATACAAGCCTCTTTAAAAGGTTCATGATACTTATCAAAATTCTTCCTAGGCAATTCAAAATGAGAGGCAAAAGCTTTGTAAAGATTTGCAGCAACTTGAGAGTCAAGACCATAGGTAGCACTCATATTTCGAAATTTACCAGTATCCATAAAAGTTTCAATGCATTTATAACCATAGTTTATACCTGATTCTTTACCTTTGTCGTTCTCCCAATCTTCAGCGTTCTCCTGAATCCGATTAAGAAGGTCCCATTTAAACTCTTCTTTATTGCGCGTGAATGATCCAGAACAAGAAGTATCCAGCAAGGTCTTGTCTTGAAAAGACATTCTTGCATAGAAATTATCAATAATAACATTACCAGGAAGCTCATGATTGGGGCATTTGAGCATTAAAGACTTCAATCTCTCCCATGCTTGGGCAATACTCTCTCCATCATGAGGCCAGAAATTATATATTCGGTTTCGGTCTTTGTGAATTTCACTTGGAGGATAGAATTTAGAATAAAATAGAGGCACAATATCCTTCCAATCAAGAGAATGCTCATCCTTCAGCAGTTTATACCAATGCGCCGCTTTACCAGACAACGATATAGAGAATAATTTCTTCTTCACTTCATCCATAGAGATACATGCACACTTGAATAACCCGCATAATTCATGCAAAAAGAGTAAATGATCTCCAGGATGGACAGTTCCATCCCCTTCATAGCGGTTATCCATAACACGTTCAATAATTTTCATAGGTATTTTATATGGAATACTTTCAGTGGGTGCATTTAAAATATCACAAGCATCATTAGAGTTATCGCATATGGGAGATAAAGTATTATCAGAGCAAATTTTCTCCCCTAAAGATGGAAGCTAAAAAGATCACAAAAACTAGCTTCCCCAAGCTTAGACTTCTCCATAGCATTAGCAATAATTGCATTCATACTAATAACATCGCTACTAGCATGCAAATAAGGTTCCATAGGTTTTTTAATTTTCGCATCAA
Organism: Lolium multiflorum; assembly: GCA_030979885.1. Lineage (NCBI taxonomy): Eukaryota > Viridiplantae > Streptophyta > Magnoliopsida > Poales > Poaceae > Lolium > Lolium multiflorum. The sequence continues at coordinate 23,955,088 of CM061753.1, read as the reverse complement.
ACAATTCTAAATCAGGAAAAAGATTAAAAAGCTCACCAAATTTTTTGTTGTTTTCCATTATGCCTAACTAGTGAAAATAAAAACAAGAAACAAAAAGATGCAATTGCATAATCTAAAGGAGATAGCTTCGAGCACTCACACACCGGCAACAAGGCTAGGAAATAGCTTAGTAGTCTGAGGATGTGAATACCTTTACCTTACCTCCCCGGCAACGGCGCCAGAAAGTGCTTGATGTCTACGGGTGCTTCTATTCTTGTAGACAAGTGTTGGGCCTCCAAGAGCGTAGGTTTGTAGAACAGCAGCAAGTTTCCTTAAGTGGATCACCCAAGGTTTATCGATCTCAGGGAGGAAGAGGTCAAAGATATCCTCTCAAGCAACCCTGCAACCACAAAGCAAGAAGTCTCTTATGTCCCCAACACACCTAATACACTTGTCGATGTATAGGTGCACTAGTTCGGCGAAGAGATAGTGAGATGCAAGTAATATGGATGAGTATGAGTGGTAATAGCAATCTGAATAAAATATGGCAGCGAGCAAACATGTAACAAAACAGTAAACAAACGAGATTCGATGCTTGGAAGCAAGACCTAGGGATCCTGCTTTCACTAGTGGACACTCTCAACAATGATCACATAATAGGACTACTCTACACCCTCTTGTTGGATGATGAACACCATTGTGTAGGATTACACGAACCCTCAATGCCGGAGTTAACAAGCTCCACAATATTCAATGTTCATATTTAAATAACCTTAGAGTGCAAGATAGATCAACACAACCAAACCAAGTACTAACATAGCATGCACACTTCTACCATCACACTATGAAAGGAGGAATAGGTCGCATCAATACCATCATAGTGATAGTTAACTTCATAATCTACAAGAGATCACAATCATAGCATAAACCAAGTACTTCATGATGCACACACTGCCAACATTACATCACGGAGGAGGAATAGACTACTTTAATAACATCACTAGAGTAGCACATAGATGATATTCAACTCGATCACATAAAGAGAGAGATGAACCACATAGCTACAGCGGAGCCCTCGGGGGTGAATTACTCCCTCCTCATCATGGAGACAGCAATGGCGTGAAGATGGCGGTGGAGACGGCGGTGGAGATGACTCGGGGCACCCCCCCCCGGCGGCGTGCCGGAACAGAGACTTCGTCCCCCGAATTGGAGTTTCGCGGGCGGTGGCTCTGGAAGGTTTCTCGTATCGTGGTTTTTCCGTGTCGAGGATTTAGGTCAGAGGCATCTTATAGGCGAAGAGACGGAGTTGAGGGGCCACAGGGGCCCACACACTAGGGTGGCGCGCCCCCCCTGGCCGCGCCGCCCGTGAGGTGGGGCCCCTCCTGGCTCCCTCTCGCCCTTATTCGGTGCTCCGAAGCTTCCGGAAAATAAGATGTTGGGCGTTGATTTCGTCCGATTCCGAGAATATTTCCTTTCTAGGATTGAAACCAAAAACAGCAGAAAACAGCAACGGCTCTTCGGCATCTCGTCAATAGGTTAGTTCCGGAAAACGCATAATAATGACATATAATGTGTATAAAACATGTAGGTATCATCAATAAAGTAGCATGGAACATAAGAAATTATAGATACGTTTGAGACGTATTAAGGGCCGCGAGGCGCGACGCCACGGCGAGGGGCACAAGAGGGGCGGAGGACGGCGGCGACCTCCGGGGTCCGGCATGGCATCCTCCCTCCGGGACGGCCGTGCGAGAGCCCGAGAGGCATAGGTCCTCGCCGCCCCCTTCATCGGCGGCGGACGGCTTAGCCACCAGCAGCCTCGGGAGGCGACGAGGGAGCGGGTAGGGGGCTAGGAGGCGCGGCGGCGGGCTGGGGTTGGGCTCCCCTGTCGCCTGGAGGAGGCGACCGAGGGGAGCGAGTTTTTACTACAGCTTTGAAAATAAAGCATGCTCTTCCCTCCATATTAAAACTTCACAAACGTTGTCTTGGAGTGCACACAGTTAGACTATGACTGGGAGGCATTTTTTTCGATAAAGGGAATATATTAATATTAAAACGATACCAATTACACCCAGCCTCTGCAACAACACACCACCCTAATGGCACTACGGATGCACACAGCCAAAAAAAAGAAAAGAAAACTAAGCACACACCCTAATGACTGGGAGGCATGGGAGAGTATTGTACCACTTGAGCCCGTTGTTGACGGTCCAACTGAGTTCTGTGCGGAAAAGCTGGCCGTAACTCGTTAATCTGACACCGAGGCATAAAGGAACGAGACGTGACGGCATAAACATGCCCGCGTACAATAAAGAATTTTTCAGGAGAAAGTGCCATTTTCTCCTTTTCAATCAATCTGCAGAGCTTACTTTGATGTTGCAGTGGAAGCCGCTTCTTGGGAGTAAGAAGAGGCCGGCCATGCAAAAGCTGGACATTAAGATCGATCAAGGAGTTGAATTCAGGAAGTTGAATAAAAAAGAGGATGAAGGCGGTCCGAGAGTATAGTGGTTTGTTTAGATTGTCGCCTCTCTGAGTTTGATGTTTCTCGTTATATCTTCTCAACAAACTAGTAGTGCCCTAGTGTTGTTTAGAGCATCTTTAGTAGTGCACGTTATAAACTCGAACCAAAAACACGGAGTTCGGTCTCCCGAATTTTTCAGTTTGGATGTTTAGTCGGCGCGCGGAATAGAAATTGAAAACGCGAACTGAAAAACGAAAATCAAAAGTTGCGGGAAATTTTGCTTCGATGATCCATGCGAAATGAAACGAAATCTTGCTCCGATCGAGCTACATTCGAACATAATTTACACATACTAATCAAAATACTAACTAAACCTACTCCTCCTCGCTAATGTGACCCCAAAAACTACGAAATTAGCCCCGGGATTGTCACCGGGGCTATACAAGCGGCAGAGGAGGATTTTTCGCGCGCTGGCTACGCCTATGCGAAGACGAGCGCGGCCACCTCGAACGGTGCCGCCTCCGCCGAGCTCCCGCAGGTGAGAGGCGGCCCGTCTTCCTCGTCATCGTCGTTGCTGTCGCCGCGCGGCAGAAGCGCTGACAGCGGCGGGCTGCACGAACCGGCGGGCGGCGCGTCGGCTTCCCCATAGCGTGCATAGGTGGCCGCGTAGGTGGCCATTGCGAAGGGAGGGGTGGTGGCTGCGGAGCGGAAAAGCCGAAGACGGCGAACCAATTTCTCGCCGGAGGTGGAGCGGAGACGCGGCGGAGCTGCGGCAGCGGGGGAGTAGGGTTTTAGAACTCTCGGGGCCACTTTCTCGGCCCCCGAACTTATTTTACGGGTCAGGCCGCGAGTTCGGGCTCCGTTCTGGACCTCTTTTGGCCTGAACCCGTATTCTCGCCAGATTTTTTCGGTTCGGGCTCGTTTTTCAGTCGAGTTGCTCTTAGATAGTTTTAAGTTGAGTTGTGTCCTCCTCACCCATTCTATTTGCTGGTGCATCGTCCGGAAATTCAATTCGGCTCCCGGGTGCGTACGTTCCCTCTACCAAAAAAAAATATTTTGAAATGTCGAAAAATTTGGATAAAAAATTCTACATGTACATTTTCATTATGTATGTGCATTCGTCAAGTTTCACGAAAAAATAAGATATTTTGTGGTCTATGTAAAAAGGAGAAACGTTATCATGTGAAAAGCATTATTTTTAGCACTGAATTTTATCTTTTTTACACACGTCACATGATAAGTCGTGAGCGCGTAGCATGTGAAGATGTACGTACCAATTTTTTGTTTCAATTTTTTTGAAATTTAAAATATATGTAAGATGCATTTCAAAATATAGGGAGCATATGCACCCATGTTCCAAAACACCACTCCCGTGCATCGTCTACCTATCTTGTGGCAAATGGAGGATGGTTTTTCTTTATCATGTTGTAAGACTACTCCCGTAAGCTTTCAATATGTGAGCATCTCCACTCGTCTCCCCCGCACCCCCTCTCCAGGCTGATTTTTAAATTGACGAAATGTTCCTAGCCATGGTCCTAGGAGCCCAATTTTCGCCGGATTGAGCTTCTTTTTCATTCGGCGATCGCAGACTGAACCCAACACATCGGGAAGCGCCTGGGAGCGTCGGACGAAGTGAAAAGTGCGAATCGCCGAGAAAACACGCGAAGAAACCCGCCCTGCTAGTGGCCCCATCCGGTCAGCGACCCACGCCACACGGTCAACCGGCGTCTCCTCGGCTTCAACGCGTCGACTCAGCTTCCGCGTGCCATTACTTGCCGGAGCGGTAGGCCAGTGGACACGCGGCGCGGTCCACCGTCATCTCTTCGGCTTTAGCGCGTCATTACTCGCCACGCGGCCACTACTCGCCGGAGAGCTATATATTCCCCCATTTCCTCTCCCCTTCTTCCTCCACATACCGCCGACAGAGTGAAACTCCCTCGCACGTCCCCTCGCCTCCCACCTCCACGAACGGCTACGAGATGGCAGAGAGATTCCCCGGCGACGGCGCGACGGCGAACGACTTCGGCCGCCGTTCCCTGCATGAGTGGGAGGCGTACCTCCTCTACGAGGCGAACTACCCGGCGCCGCCGGATTTCTGTGGGCCGCCGTCCTGTCGGCTCAACGTTAGTGGCGTCTATGTTGAGCCGCCGCCAGTGGGCTGCGCCGCGCTGGAGGAGGAGATTCAGCTCGCCCTCGCCATTATGACGGACGAGGAGCCGGCCATGCCGGAGAGGTACCCCGTGAACCGCTCTGCCTAGGACACGTACTTCCGCGAAAGGCGCCAGCGGGAGCTCGCGGCGTACGACGGCCCTCCTCCGCCTCCGGCGAGGAATAACTCCGAGGGCAGGCACCGCTGGGGGAGCACCCCCTGACGCAACCTCGCCGCCGTCCTCGACCACATCCAGGCGGGGAACTCCCCTGTCCTGCAGCTGCTGCCGCGGACGCCGACGTCCTTCTCCCGACGTCGCGGGAGCTCCTCTTGGATGCCACGGGGACTGTGCCGCCACCAACGCCGACAACGCAGCTTCGCGCCGTCAAGCCGGAGCCTATCTCGCCGCCATGCAACTTAGGCGACGGGATAGTTATCTACAAGAGGCGCCCATCGCCTCCGCGTGGCCAACTCGTCTGCGTCAAGCGCGAGGGAGAAGAAGGCCACGCCAGTGGGCGCCTGCGGAAGCCGAAGATGGAGCCGACGGCCTCCCTTGATGCCGAGGACGACACCATCCTAGAGGCGGTGCTCGCGCGGTCGAAGAACGACCTCGTCCCCACTGATCTCCAGATGCCGCTCGACGGGGCACTCGCCAGGTCGAAGGCGGAGTGGGAGAAGGAGGAGGCGGAGCGTCAGCAGCAGCTGCTCGAGGAGGTAGCAGCCCTCCGCGTCGTCGTCCTCGACTACATCAACGATGACGGGGAGCGCCTTCACTTCCATCACGATGCATCGGGGACCCATGCCAGGGCAGCAGCCACCAGCCACACTTGACGCCGCCAAAAGACGAAGACGACGATGACGTCCGCGACTACAGGGCGTTCTACCATCATTTTGGCATGTAGACGCCATTTTTTTTGTTTTATCTATCGTCTGTATGTCGAATTCATATATATGTAAGAGTTCGATGAACAAACTTCGAACTCGCATAATATGTACAGAACTGGCCTAATTTCGTTGCGCTTTTCTAAATTTCGTTCATATTACACATTTTTTTGCCCCGTCTCCCTGAGCTCGCCGCTGGGAAACTGGATTTCTCCATGCTAAAAGTTTCATCCACCGACTGCTAAATAGTGCTGGATTTTAGCCTGAGGAGCGCCAACGAGTGGAGATGCTATAAGATGGACCTCGCTCAGGTCTTTGATCTAAAAAAAAACTAGATTATGATGTGCGCCTTGGCGCACGACCCCGTAAAATTTGAACCGAGCCACGGATTTCTTAAAGCCCTGCATAAAACAGTACTATTTTCAACACTTGATAGATCATTACTTTATGACAGATAAGCATAGTAAATGAGAAAAGAGACAACAACCACACTGGTAAACGATTTGTATTACACAAAGTTAATTTTTTATAGAAATCAACGATAATCAGTTAACAAATAAGTAAATGCCAAGATTGTAAGAAAAAAATATATACTAGCACTTTAATTTAAAGCCATACATAAGGTTACATTCATGAGTCTTCAGGGTAGATAGTTCTTTCGCTCTGATATTTACAAACCACCAGAATGTCAAATATATATTGCGAAAACATGGAAGTATAGAGCATACGCACTATGGTAAGAACAAACAGTAAAGTACATATACTATTATGAAGACAAAGCTTAACAATTGGTAGGTACGGTAGGCAAACCAAGGCACGTCAGCATGACTACCTACATGTATAGATAGTCTTCGGAGCACCGGCTATCACAGCCATAGCATCTCGTCATCCCGAGAGAGCACTTCATGTTATGTGGCCTACCCGGGTAATAACCAGGGAACTGATTACCTCATGTAAATTATTTTGATCACACATGCATTCACTAACATAGACATATCTCTTCTTCATTTTCTTGAGCTGTAGCCACCACCAGTGTTGCTTCACACGCCCCCCCTGCACCACCTCTCCTTCACTCGTTACCGGAGAGTCCGAAAGAAGAGATATAATAGTACGGTAGTTAAGACCGAGCACTTGAGCACCTGGGAAAACATGCATAAAATAGAAAATCAAAATTTAAATAGAAAATCATTGATACATATTGTGGCACTCAACACCAAAAAATGGAACATATATAGTGGATGTAAAACTGGGATACATTTCTCTCCTGTTACTCCAGTATCCATTCTTAACATAATATGAGAAATTTAGAATTATATATTGTGTGAAAATGGATTCGATCTGCTATGCTTCCTTTTGTTCACATAGATGCAAATGCTCAGGCCACTGCAAAGAATCTGGGATTCTCCAAGCAACCAAGATCTGTTCGGCCTCACAAAGCATGAGGGGAGGGGTGAATGAGTTCTGCTGCGTACCTAGAGTCAGTTGAAAAATTGTCTCTCGCACCCCCTAGCTGAAACCCATGTAGTGCAGTCCGTTCAGCCGCACTAATTTGCGCACAATGCATGAGGGGAAGGGGAAGAAATCTATTTGGAATTGCCTCTCGCTGAAAAATGATTGTTTCAATCAGTAACCATAACATGAAAAATATCAAAGAAGCAAAGAAAATAAATCTGAAAGCTGTTTAAGTCAAATAACACATCTTCAGCAGCAAGCGCGCGGTGAGTGGGCAACACCTCTCCTTGGCTCTGTGATCTCGTCCATCTCTTTAGCAACTCTGAACAAAAATCACAAGAATGATCTTAAATATTTTTGTTAGAAACTCTAGAGTCTGAACCTGAGCCATTTGTAGACAAAGGATGAATCTCTAAAAAATTGAGTGCAGCAAGGTATCCAAATCCGAGAACTATTATCTGATACGTGGGTCTCAAACAATCTAGCACAAATGTATTTTTCTATGAATGAGTCATCCATTTAGCGATAAATAGCAAGCACAACTGATTAACATAATGAATTGAGGCAATTATTTTCTACAGATTGATAGGAAAACGTTGAACCAGGAAGCTCTTTGTTGGTTGACTGTAGCTAAATTTCAGAAAAATGAAGCTATATTGAGTAGAATAAATATTACATGGATTAATATTTCCATGCAACCTGCTTGCCTTTTCATCAAACACCTTCAATTCGAGACTCAGTGCTTGCTTTGAGATCATGGTGCCTTCGACTACAACAACAAGCCAATCTTTCAATAAGTGGTGGAAACCAATATTGGACATATACGAACGGATATAAAGGAGCTGCTGGTGGCATCATAACATACATCATTTACGGTGATTGGAAAGAAAGGAATGAAAGAGTTTTCCGAAATTAGGCTCTTTCTTTGATTCATAGTGCGGCTTATGCATTTGTAAAATATATACCGAAAACAAACACTATCCTTATTTAATGATTACTTGATCGAGTAATATAATTACTTCATTATTATATATATTTCAGTTCATAATCCTAAAATCATACCATTACGGAAATTTGTGACCGGGCCAAAAATATCTTCAATCTTACCAGCGCATAACCTTGATTTTTATTCATTCTGTAGAAAAACCAGACAATACTATTTTTGTTAAGTAGCAAAGGGACCATAGCAATATAGTGTATATGAGATGGCTGGTTACTCTGCATCCGTTTTGCACAAGTCATTGTTACTATGTAATGGCATGAATATATTAGTTCTCATGATTTTTCTAAAAGAACTATTCCACATAAGTAGCTATTTCAACGTATCCGAGAATATATATAACATAAATACAAACAAGCTCTTATCCAATCTGATGGCAATGCAACACTACTATCGAACATGATCCAGAATAATGTTCAGAGATAGTGCCAACAGCGATCAACCAAAAACTGAAGGTCAAGTAACAAAGGCAAGCAACAAATATTAGTATAGCAATTTGTCCATTTGAGCAGCTAATGGATTTATGCATGCCTGTCTTGTAACTCCATCTTAATAATTGCATCAAAGAGATCTCAGCGAGAATCTCAAGGCCTGGCAAAGATCTCTCATGATAAATTAGAACTATTATGGCCTAAGGAAACTTCACCAGTTCACATGCCCAAAATTTAGTCACAACGGAAGATATTATCTCCAGAATATATCTGAACCAATGAGAGAAGAGGAAACATTTACTTTGTAGACAGGTTTAAAAATCATGCATGTTTTTTCTAGTAAATGTCTGAGATACATAGAGGAAGGCACAAATTATTTTTTGCATCGTCTTTCTATATTTAACAGGAAAAATAACCGATCCCTCAACAGCAAAGACAACATAGAGAAAACCAAATTTATATTTTAGATAGTAGATGTAAAAACCATGAGCTCTGTTGCAGATTGTTACTCCAGGATATAACAAAAATCTCAAGAACTAAAGGTTGTTATTATGCCTCACATTTAGCCGTATTTGAAGACAACAAATCTGCAAAGGGCTAGATTATCAAACACCAGAAGGTCCAACCAGCGGTGGCGACATCTAATGGATCATGATAACAACAAAATCCAAGTCAGTTAGGTCGCACATGTGGTAGTATTATATGCAATTCCTTCCAACTCCCAATACAACGCTGCAAAAATGGAACGATTGCACGAAATCCACAGTCATAGCCCAGAAATTATAGAACTAAAAAGTAAACCTTATAGGTATATATATAAATATCACGAGAAGGACAATTCAGACATATATCATATCAGCATCAAATTCATTTGGAGCTAAAATAATTGGTGCACCCCGACGGGATCAGAAACCTAAAGATGATAATAAAATTTAATGGCATTGTACTGCAGTGTACCACTATAGACTACGCAGTGAGAAAAGGAAAACCATTGTTGCAACAATATTTATGAAGCAAGGATGTTAAGTTACACGGAGCAAATAGGAACACCATACATACAAGAGAAGACGGAAAATTTACATATGCCAGGATATATGGCCAAATTTACACGAATAATTTGATTTTATAGCAATAATATAGTAGATATTATGCTAGTGGTAGAAAAAACCAAGTAGACAGATTGGAGCCAAATGGAATGATCTTACTGTGGATCAAGGTTGTTGTCTGGATGTGGTGAGATGCCTTGACATTGCCATCGCAATACCCATGAGAGCAACACCAAACGCCTCCGCCACAACACCCTCATGTGCCTTCTCCAACGACAAGCGTGCGGTGAGTACAAAAGTAAAACACCCGTTATCCAGTACCTGCTGGGATATTTACTTTAGCAGATGAGAAGTGTTCCTTCAAAACAGCAAAGAAACATGTACGGTATCACTGACAACAAATGCCGTGTACACAACAAAAGCTACCAAGGTAGGAAATAAAAAGCCCAATCTATTCACTGGCCAAGTTTAAACAGCTACACCAAAGAGGCTTGAAGTAGCAAACATTCATAGGTCTCTCGAGATGGAAAAGAATACAACCGGTTGCACAATATTGACATGAGCAGGAGAAAAAGAAAGTACCTGAGAAAAGAACCTTACATCTACACCAGAGTCATTTGACGAAGCAATTAACCTGCGGTGTGCCAACCTACTCATAAGACAGACTGTTATGTTAGCTCAACTGGTAGAGTCTGCAAAACTTTGCAAAGATACAAATTATTGTACAGTCAGAGAAGCTAAAACACATGTAAGAAATTTAGATATGGCGCATATTTGTTGCACTCACCTAAAATGAGTAACTTCACTATGATGCTTTTCTGAGGTACACAATCATCAAGCTCCATTTTTCTTGGATGTAGAAAATTCCAAGTGGGATAGCACCGTCCATTCATAATTCCAAGAGGAAAAGACAGCAATTTCAGCACCACCCATGAAGTCCTCTTGCAGATCCTTTAAACGAATTTCAAGGTGTAGCTCTCCAGCTCCATCAATAATATGCTCAGCACTCCTCCATGGAGCACATGACCATAGGATCAGAATTTGCCAGGCGCTTCAAACCTTGCAAAGGGCTTGGGAAATGAACAACGGCTCGCCTTGGGTTAAGTAAAGCATAGGATCAGAATGCAAGGCAACCTTGCACTGAAAGGTAACCTATAATTAGAGAAACCATCGAAGCATCAATAAATTATGTAAAGCACATAATAATATGAACAGGAAAAAACTACAGCGAATCCACAACGGCTCACCCGGGGTTAGCGAATTCCTACGCCGACCGTGGTGTACGGCGGAAGCAGAGGATCCCGGACATGCATCTCTCCATAACCTCCATCGCGTTCAGGTTATACCAGCAGTTGTTGCTCCAGTCTGTTTCACGGCATTATATAATCAAGAAAAAGAGTATCTCAGATTAACCAAACTTAAATCACCGAAAGTGCTATTACCATGAACAAATAAATAAAGCAGAAATGACTAATGATGTGGGAAATTCTCACATCTTGTGTTAGGATTACACGGAAAACTACAAAAATAAAATCCATATACTCCTTTCTCTTGGATTTTCTATTTCTTTGGTTTCTAAATTTCCTCAAGCTTGGTACACAAGTTGCAGTTGGACCAGAACTGTTTTTTCTGGCAAACATTAGAAGGGAAAATAACCCGCCATACAAAGTTCGCATCTTGGTTCTCACTGCGGGTGTAGCTATAGGATTTGTAAACACAGAAACAAATGATAAATCTAAAAAATTTAGGTTCCTAACCAAATGAACGATAAATCTATGTACAAAGCATGCACACATAAATCTCTTTTACAATAACCTGTTGTGTAAAAGCATGAAGATTGTAGGTACACCAATAGAAGGCTACAAATCAATTAACTGTTAATAATATATGTATGATAACCACATATGTAAAGCAAGGATTCATATTTAGAGGATTAACTGGGATTCATATTTAGAGGATTAACTGGCCTTGTAAGCATGTCCCTTATGAACTCGAAATTTTTCCTCCTCTTGTAGAAACGGATCTGCAAAAGCCAAAACGTAATGTTCAGAGGCTAAATCAAGCAAAAAGAGTATCCTTCCACTTTTAGTTCAGCCGATAGGAGAGCATGAACCCATGTAGAAACGGATCTGCACAAACCAAAAAAAAATGTCCAGGGGACTAAATCAAAACCAGAGAAATATGCTTCCACGTTTAGTTCAGTACTTGAGCCTATAGGAGAGCATATTTGAGAGAGAGAACGGACCTGAAAAATTAAAGGCAAAGTGGGCTCTAACTACTCAACCTATCCCGCGCCGGAGCTCCCTCTGCCAAAACTCGCCTGAGCTTCAACCGAGCTAGCCGGAGCTCGCCCTGCCGGAGTTCGGCCGCGTCACCATGGAGGAGCTCACCCGCGCCGCCCCTGCTGGCCGTCCTTCTACACTCCTCAGCAGCCGCGCCGTCCTCGCCAGAGTAACGGAGTTCGCCCACGCCGCCCTGCTGCGCCGGCCCCTGTTGAGGTCGCCCGCGCTGCCTCTGTGGAGGCCGCCGGCGCGAGGTCGAGTCCGCCATCACCATCAAGGGCGGAGCTCCAGCAGCCCCTCCTGCTTGCGCCGGCGGTGCGCTGCTCCTGCTGGCCGGCAGACTTCCAGGGAGGCAGAGCGGCGCGGGGCTGGGGGTTGGGGGTTGGAGATGGGACGTGGAAGAAGGAGAAGGCTGGGAGACAGGGAGGCGGAGCAGCGCCGCCATACGCGACGAGAGGGGATTGGGGAGGAGCTGGGTGCGAGGCGATTGGGTGAGCTAGGGTTTCGGCTCGTGGAGAAGATATTTTGCACGCCCGGTGCGAGGAGAGCGGAAGCCAAAACGACCCGCAGCGACTGCCGCGCGGACCCGACCGACCGTAGGGCCCAAAAGCAGTCAGACGCGGGTAGAAAACGGCCATTGCATGGCTTTCGCTAGCCCTCAGGATGGACAATACCAACCACTACTGCCATAAAACGGATGGCTGAGATCGAATTTCGGCCATACACTGTAAAAATCGGACGGTGCACATGCTCAGATTGCTGTGAATCCCCCATGGGGGGCATCTATTATACCTTTAGATGCCCGCATAGATAACTGGCCAGGTGGCTGAGGTCCGTCACCCATGTGGGAGAGACGTTTTGCACCTGGAAGTTAATTAGATTCAGTGTTATTCACAAGGCACACTTATTCAGGGCAAGTACTCTTTGGCATATTGCCTTGTTAATTAAGGAAAGTGTAACGAAAACCAAACTAGCTCACATGAATGCAGATCATCCGTTTAACACATGTCAATGATGACGAAGAGTGCACGCGTAAAAAGTCTAGGAGTTTGAATCCTAATGGTGATGTCTTGTGCCCCCATAAACTCCTCACTACTAGGAAAAAACTACCTGGGGCGTATCATGCATGCGGTGGCGGGTAGCATGTTACTGGTAATTGTTACCCGTGGGGCATCATTTGGTGTGTCACGGGTAGTGCACATACCCTGTGGTGTGCTGCAGATATATTTTCAAAAATTAAAATTTTTAATACATTATTTTTATTTTTTTCCTGCGAATAACTTTTTTAATACGTGATGAAGCGTTCGTAGAGCTCGCTGAGGAGGATCCGATGACTGCCATGGTCGTCAAACCGGGAGGAGGCAACCGGGAGCACTCCATTCTAGCGCAAGAGCTAGGGCGGCCGAGGCAGGTGACGTCAGGCAATGGGAGAGGAGGGATGGGCACAACTTTAGCAAGGAACAGCGAGGCCAGCGGTACGCTCGAGCAGAGGTGGGCCAGAGGGAGACACGCGGTTGGAGGAGGCGCGACAGGGCGGAACAGAGGAAAGCCGTCGAGCAAGGATGAGCGGTGCATTGGGGAGGAGAGGAGAGCGAGTGAGTGAACCTTCGGGGAACAAAACAAGAGAGGGAAGGTGATAGAGAAGAGGTTCGGGAGGAAAAGAAGGAGAGCGAGAGAGGGAGGAAAAGACAGAGCGGCGACACGAGAAGGGATAGAAGGGAACTAGGGTTTGCAGGGAGATTGTAAGGAGGAGGGGAAGCTTGGGCGATTATAAGTGAGGCACATTTCAAAAAAATTGTAGTGAAATCTAAAACGTCCAAAAACTCTATTTTCCCTTTCGAATTTGAGAATTCTAAAAACAGAATCGATAACTGTCAAACACAGATGAATTCAGATGTAACTTTTCGTGTAGATGCCTTTTCATATATTGAACTTTCCGATCCGATAACATATGCAAAAGCTAGAGCCGTTTCACTCGAAGAAAACTTTTTTTGCAAAATATGTTGAAATTCATGCTTATTATTTTCCTAACAACTAGATAACGTAACATAACCATATCTGAAAAGATTTTAAATTTTCATATTTTTATCATTTTCTTTATTTTTTCCAAAACTAAAATGACAATGACGATCCACGAGGGTGGGGGCGGGCGGGCATGGGTGGTGACCACAAATACCAGTTGCACATCCCATACATGTGCGCCACAAGTACTATGGAGTGTGCCACTGGTACTGGCGGGGGTGGGGGGTGGGGGTGGGGGACCTGCCTTTTTCTAGTAGTGACGTCAGCCCGCAAACAGAATAACAAAGTAGTTACTTTTTGTACACTTTACATGACTTACTACTGTTTAGAGATAATTTAAACTTCCTACATTTTAGGTAGAGAGATAGAGAGATCTTTTCCCTGTTAAATTTCATCAGTACACTCAGCTATTTTATGACAGATGAAGTGCATCACAAGGGAGCTATTGTATGACCGATGAAGTGCATCACAAGGGATGTACGTCGAACTACAGTTGTGGGTCAATGACCATGTGTCCTCAACTCCTCATATTGTCAGGATAGTTTTTTTTTTCGAAATGGGGGCGTACCCCAGCCTCTGCATCAAAGTGATGCATATGACTTCTTTATTACTTTATTGAGAATAGTATCATATTTATTTTAATTCAAGGATCAACGAAAAAAAAATCAAAAGGAGATGCCAACGATACATCAAAATTCAATCCTATGATCATACCGCCACCCACACCGGCTGTAGAAATCCCGTGCAACCATCTTCAGTCGGTTGTATCCAAACTCCATGCCATCCCGCTGCTCCCCTGATTGGAGATAGGATCACGTACGAATCCAGTGAATAACCAATAGAATAACCTGTAAGAAGGATTGAGATTTCGGCTTATTAAAAACAAAATTATTTCGCATATGCCAGATAGCCCACATGATGGCACAAACTCCCACTCTAATATGCAATAAATCATTTTTGACAATAATACCGCTTAACCAATTCCCATATTGTCATGGTAGTTGCAACACATCGAACCAAGCCCGCTTTATTTGCCCTCTTTATAAACTTTGGCGAGGGACGCCTAACTTAGTTTCACTCCAACAACATGTTGTCGATCCAAATCAGTGCAAATGCGTGGTTCATTTTGTAATTCTGTTGAACCTTTCCAACTGTTGTATTCGAGTGTACACGGTGGGACTTGGGACTGGGAGGCATCGGAGAACATAGTACCTCAAGAGTGGTTGCAACAACTGATATCGTTGTGGGCGGTCCGGCCAGTTTTGAGCGACGAACTTGGTCCTAACTAGCTAATATGCCAAGTAAACTTTGGTCCCGAGAAACCCATATCCGTCAAGCTACAATCTTCCATGCAGCTTCGGAATAGCTCAATTTGAGCATCAGATCTATCCCTCACACCATAGTGTTCATTCGTGGCATAGAACTTCATTAAAATCTCCACAACAAATCCATGGACCATTGCGCCCATGATTCAAACGACGAAGAAGATCCCAGAAAATATGCCTCAACTCACGCCTCGGTTCACCGTAGACAAAGGTAGCATACCAAGGTGCTGAATCCTCGGACTTCACTGACACATCAATGCAATGTGAGTTGAAACCACCAAGGGACACAGAATATGGTTGCTTCCAGAAAAGCGCAAGGCCGCCACTACGACCCTCGCAACTGACAGCGAAAGAGCCAGAATAGCCCAAAGACCACATGAAACTCTTCGCCTTATTATCCCACATCTTCGTTTCAGATAAGAAGAGGAGGGCAGGTCTGTACTTCTTTACTAGATAGCGAAGTTCTCCCACTGTCGCGTCAGACCCCAACCCGCGACAGTTCCATGCTAGAACACTCATTGCGTCGGGCGGGGCTGCTCCACAGCCTCCGCCTGATCCGCCGATCGAAAAGGGGTTGTCCTCTGTTTCTTGTTTGAGTCTGAAACCTGAGAATCTTCATCAGCAAAAGGGAGCTCGCTATTTTTCTCCACCAAGACAAGAGCAAGAGAGTTAGCATTTTCCGGTTGCTCAGAAGATAAAACCTGAGATTTTTGGCTCTTCTGCGCCTTCCGCTTCTGGCCAGTCGTAGATGGGACAATGTCACGACCAGGTGCAGCAGCATTCACCCTACCACGACCACGTGCCGCGCTACGGCCTCGCCCTCTGCCAGCACCGCGACCCTCCGTCATAGGGGAGGCCCTCTCACTGTCATCAAACTTGTACGCCGCAGAATTTCCACCTTTACCACGTCCACGTCCTGGCCCGGCTGTGGAGCCTCTCGACCCTGGGGCAGGTTGATCACCTCCCAAAGAAGCAGAAGAAGTTTCAGATTTCGATCCTCCATTTTTCTTACTATCTTCAGGAGCAGACAGTTTTGTAGCAGTATATGGAAGATCACCGTTTTCATCACGATCTGCTGGCGTAGCACACGCCAAAGTCGAGTATCCTAGCAGCCCACAAGAGAAACAATAATAGGGGAGTTGCTCATACTGTACTGCATATGTCTCTGTGGTTTGGAGCTTGCTAGAGAACACAGTAATGCAGCGAAGTAGGGGTTCATGGACCTTGACCTCCACCCGTACACGCATAAAACCACCCCAACATCTGCCCAAGGCGTCAACCTCTATCTTCTTAACCAAACCAATTGGCTTTGCAATTTCCATCCCACGTGTAGAATGCATCAACCTATTTGGTAAAGCAAGGATTCTGGCCCAGATGGCCAAACGATCAAACACGACCATATGTGGTTGCACCTCAACATCATAGTTCTTCATAAGAACTGCATGTCTGCCCACAGTCCAAGGTGAACCTTCCATCACACGATCTCGGTCCGCCTTTGAGCCAAATTCAGCAATAAACAAGTTGTTACCTGCAGGGTTGAACACCAAACCTGGTGGATTCCCCCAAGCCGGCCGCATCGCAGCCGAGATTGTCTGAATATGAAGCTTGTTCGGGGCAAGAACCTTGCCCACAAAAGCCCTATCAAGATCAATCAGATTCAGATCTTCAGTATCATCAATTACCACTGCCTCAGATTCCGTTAGACGCAGACGCGCCATCATATGCTCCACTTGCTCGCCCGACATGGACGAGCCCGCCGCCCCAATCGCCGCTGATGCCTCCGACGCCTTACCCCTTTCCTTCTGCATCCCGTTCGTGGGAACCGAGCCACGATCCAGGGTAGGGGAATTCATCGTCGTTGTTTCCTTCCCCGTTGAAAGGATCGTATGCCGCACCTAGGGGGGGGGGTGAATGATACGTCTCCAATGTATCAATAATTTCTGATGTTTCATGCTAGTTTTATGACAATACCTACATGTTTTGTTCACACTTTATATCATTTTTATGCATTTTCTGGAACAAACCTATTAACAAGATGCCGAAGCGCCAGTTTTCTGCTGTTTTTGGGTTTCAGAAATCTTACACAGGAAATATTCTCGGAATTGGACGAAACAAAAGCCAAACTTCCTATTTTCCACGGAGGGTTCCAGAACACCGAAGGAGAGACGGAGAGGGGCCACGAGGGGGCCACCCACCTGGCGGCGCGGCCAAGAGGGGGGGGCGTGCCCCACTATGGTGTGGCCCCTGGACTCCACCGACATCGCCCCTTCGCCTATATACCCCCCGTCGCGAAAACCCTAAATCATCCAATCATATTCCACGAAGAGTTCCGTAGCCGCCGCCATCGCGAAGACAAGTTTTGGGGGACAGAATCTGCCGCCGGGACGGGAATTGCCCCGGAGTCATCTCCATCGACACCACCGCCATCTTCATCGCCGTTGTTGTCTCCCATGATGAGGAGGGAGTAGTTCTCCCCGAGGCTGAGGGCTCTACCGGTAGCTATGTGGTTCATCTCTTTCCCATGGTGTGATCTTTATGTGATCATGAGCTTTGTATCACTATTTATCTATGTGCTACTCTAGTGATGTTATTAAAGTAGTCTATTCCTCCTCCATGATGTAAAGGTGACAGGTGTGCATCATGTAGTACTTGGCGTAGGTTATGATTGTAATCTCTTGTAGATTATGAAGTTAACTATTACTATGATAGTATTGATGTGATCTATTCCCCCTTTCATAGCTATTGGTGACAGTGTGTATGCTATGTTAGTACTCGGTCTAAATTGCAACGGTCTATTATGCACTTTAGAGGTTACTTTAATATGAACTCCGGATGTTGTGGAGCTTGTTTACTCCGGCTTGAGGTGTGCTCTTGTGGCCCTACACAATGAATGGTGTTTGTTATCCAACAAGAGAGTGTTTGATAGTAGCACAAGTGAGGAGAAGTTATTTATTTATTATGTGATCATTGTTGAGAGTGTCCACTAGTGAAAGTAGGATCCCTAGGCCTTGTTTCCAAATACTGCAAACATCGCTTATTTACTGTTTTACTGCATCTTTACTTCCTGCAATATTTACTTCAGATCGCAATTACCGTTTACCACCATCTATACCACCTGCATTTTACTATCTCTTTGCCGAACTAGTGCACCTATAAATCTGACAAGTGTATTAGGTGTGTTGGGGACACAAGAGGCTTCTTGTATCTTAATTGCAGGTTGCTTGAGAGGAATATCTTTGACCTCTACCTCCCGAGTTCGATAAACCTTGGGTGATTCACTTAAGGGAAACTTGCAGCTGTTCTACAAACCTCTGCTCTTGGAGGCCCAACACTGTCTACAGGAATAGAAGCGGGGGGGATGAATAGGTGCTAACCAATTTTTAGTTCTTTTTCAATTTAGGCTTGATACAAAGGTAAATTCTCTAGATATGCAACTATGTGAATTTACCTATATGACAAGGTCAACGACTAAGCAAGATATGGCTACGCAATATATAGATGAGATAAAGGATAGAGGTAACCGAGAACACGGAGTTGATTCCCGTAGTTCCCTTCCTTTGCAAGAAGGTACGTCTACGTTCGGAGGAGTGTGGTCGCTATGAAAGCCAGAACAATAGTCACGAAGACTTCACTCAGGTCTCCTGTGAGCAACGCCACGAAGGCCTAGCCCACTTCCACTAAGGGATTTCCTCGAGGCGGAAA
Organism: Lolium multiflorum; assembly: GCA_030979885.1. Taxonomy (NCBI): domain Eukaryota; kingdom Viridiplantae; phylum Streptophyta; class Magnoliopsida; order Poales; family Poaceae; genus Lolium; species Lolium multiflorum. Next base: position 23,936,357 of record CM061753.1, on the reverse strand, counting down.
CCGGGCCTTTAGAAAGTTCTTGGGGAACACATCCACAACCAAATTGGAGGCTCCCAAATCTGTAACAACACAACAACAACAACAACAACAACAACAATATCAAGTACAAATAACTAGGGTTTCTCAAAAGAGGAACACTAGCAAAGGGCCCTCAAGCATATGAGGGAGAAATGCAAATCGCTTCGGTGAAGATGTAGATCGGGGTCTTCTTCGGATCTCCAAAGATCAAGAGCTTTGGGGGAGGAGAAGATCTTGCAAATCTTGTGTTCTTGAGGTGACTCTAATGCTGGTGAAGCTTGGCAGATTTTGTGCAATGATTGAGCTGGTTGGAAGGAGGAAGAAGGGGGGTATAAATACCCCCTCTCAAAATCCAGCCGTTGGGAGTCTTCGAGGGCCGAATTATCCAGTGCAAGTGAGGGCCGGATAATCCGCCCCCCCAAGAGCTCTATTTGCCTCTGCCATTCTATGAGTCGCTTCCTTTTTGCGTATGGCACCCCCACTCCCGCCCCGGAAAATCCGGCCTCAGGGAATTTCCGGGCAAAAGTCCGGCCCTGGATCCAGGGGACTACTGAGCCGCATCGTCCCGAGTCCTTAGTCGGTTTTGGGGGCCCGGATATTTTGCAAATATCCGGCCCGGAATATCCGGCCTGGTGAAACATAACCTGCATCCTTTTGACTCGTTTTTCCACGCAAGACACCCAAATACTTGTATATGTATATTCTCTGCACCACTACATCAAACATTAGTGTATCACATATATTGACATCAAACAATCCAAAACATAATGTGAGAGATGTTCTTTCAATCTCCCCCTTTTTGGTGTTTGATGAAAATATACGGATTTGCAATAAAAACTATTATAGGGAGCAAGCATGTTGGTACAACATAGAGGCACTCCCCCTACATGTGTGCATACAAGTAATTTGCATTTGAATACAAATGCACAACACATAGGTGCGAGGTGCCTCAACACAAGAGATATCCAACATGAGCTCAAACAAGAGACATAGACATATATGAAGTTGAGACAAGGTGATAGAGATCATACCCATATGGAGATTTATAATACCGGATATATAACATCACACACCATATAATAAACCTTGGTCTCAACATATTAAAATCTGAAATCCTTAACATAATGTCTCACAATCACACATAACACATAGTTTTGAACGAACAAACCAAGTTCAAAATAAATGACATAAAAGAGGACACAAGCGATAAAGGAATGGTAAACGCATATGCTTGTGCCCTAACCATGCAAATCCTCGAGAGAAGACCTAATAGAACACTTCTCCCCCTTTGGCATCGAGACGCCAAAAAGGGGAAAAGCGCGATGCTACTCGCCCCATGGAGATCACTCGGATTCCTCTTCGGTTTGGTACTCATCATCACTGTCAGCTGCAGGAGGGGAGTCGCGAGCAATTTTGGCCCTCTGAATACCATGCTCAATATCAATCCAAGGAACCTGGGAAGAGTGCCACCCACTGTAAGATTGGTGAGCTGGAGGCTGAGGCGGAGGTCCTTGCTCACCACTGAGCCTGTGAAGAATGACCGCCTGAGTATGTTGAATTTCTGAGCACTAACAGCTGGCCTCAAAGTTTTCCTTGTGTATCTCAATGTTCATGCAGAGAACATTGCGCTGAAACCAAGTGAGCTTCCTCACATGCTTCTGAATCACAGGAACAGGGCGACCGGGTGCATAGCCACTAGAGCAGGCATCTCCCATAAAGGAGCCAGAGCAGGTGCAACAGGGGAACTGGCTTCTTCTTGTAGGCCTTCTTGACAGTGTGATTCTCTTTAGGAAACGACCCAAGTCTTCAGTAAGATTAGTGTTGTTGATGAGAAGCTGAATATATGGAGCATAGGGCATAGTAGTCCGAGAAACCATGGTGTCATGAATCTCATTAAAGATGTAGTCCATGATATCAAGAGTGAAATCAGACGCCTCCTCACCATCCTGAGCACATTCATAGCCAAGGTGCATAAGATCCACAAGAGGTCCACGGAGAGCATCATTGTTCCCGCCACTAGGAGCAATGGTGGCCCTGAAGAAACGGAGCAGCCGACTATAGATAGGAAGAAGTCCCTTGGTAGACCCAATAACTCCAGACCCATCATACATATTATAAAGCACATTCTTGTCAGTCTTCTGCGGGCCATGGAGGCGGTGACCACCTGCCTCGGGAACGCCAAGCATAGAAGCAAACCGGCGCAAAGTAGCCTCACACTGGGTGGAGCCAGTCATCCACTGCATAGTGCGCTCTTCATCCTTCTTGAAGACAAGTGTAGCAAAGAATTGCTTAACCAGAACAGGACTGTAGTCACACTGTATCTTCATAAGATCCTGCAAACCCATCCTTCCAGTGACCCAAATGGCATCCTCAAAGTGATCGTTCATAGCCAGATGATCCACATTAATTGCTTGCATAGGTCTCACCTTCTTCATAGGTTCATATATATCCTTGAAGATGTACTCTTGCTCCAGGCACCAGAAGCGCTTGTCCTCAATCTCATCATCCCTCTCAACGTCTTCATACCAGTTCTTCAGACGGAAAGCAGAATATGAGACTATATCCATGGACTTGTAGTTCTCCCTAGTTGACTTGCCTTTCCGCCTCAGAGTGGCAGACTTGCGAGGAGCATTCTGAGCCAACTCATCACTCGACCGTGAAGTCCTAGAACGCCTCCGAGAACCACTACCTGTGATAGACAAAGACGAATAGCAAAGAGGAGATAATGCTCATAAGTCATGGATTGATACAGTGGTGTACTCTAGAAACATACAATGAGTCGGTAAAAGTTTAGACATGATAGATTGAATCAAAACTGCAGCAGCAACAAAGCTCCAGGCCGGATAATCCGGTGTCCCCGAGGGGCGGATAATCCGACCGGGCCGGATAATCCGGCTATCGTGGGGGCCGGATAATCCGGCCCTGCGAATCTGCAGAAATCCCAAGCAAAAACTTGTCTAGAACCAGATCGGCCTCATAGCATGAAAATGGAGTATACTACACATGGTTTGGAACAACTAGACAACATCCCCATCAAGAAAATAGCACATATAAACCACAACACCTAGGGTTAGGAATTGTAGCCATACCCTCATCCATTGGAGGAGCCGCTTGGAGGGGATGAAAGCTAGGGAGGAGGAGCACCCGATCCACCCAAAAACTCCGAGAGGAGGCGGACGGGGTGGCTCCGGCGAGGAGGAGGAGTTTCGGCGACCTTGAGGGAAGAGAGAGGAGAGAGGCGCGTGGGGGTCTGGTTGTGAACCGTTCACCCCCGCGGCCTCCCCTCAAGACCCTTAAAGACCTGCCCAGGCTGGATAATCCGGCCCTAAGTTGGGGCGGATAATCCGACCGGGCCGGATTTTCTGGGGTGCCCAAAGGCCGGATTATCCGGTTTTCTGGAAAATTCCAGAACACCGGAAATCCTGCCTATCTTTTGTTGGTTATTTGCATAAGCCCATATGTGATGCAATAAGGTATCACGCCACATATAAGATGCACATTTACCAATAAGATGGGGCAACCAGGATCATCCGACCGAAACTCCTCAAACTCCAAGTTTTTACCAAAACATGACATAGGAGCAAGATGGAAATGGCTTATAGATGAGTGTAGGCTTGGGTTTAGAATGCTCAAACTGTTAATGGTACATGATCACTCAAGTTTGCAAGATATGAGCAAATAAGGCCAAACTAGAGTGACTTCCCATAAGAACAAGGAGATGACAAATAAAATCATTAAGATCCAAATTACTCCAACTCTTCACAAAGAAGAGTGTGGTGGCCTAGGCCACCATATATGAGTGTTATGGCATGGCACTGCGAAGATATATATTGGGCCCAAAACCACTACTCATCATTGAAGCTCACATATCAACATATGATATAAAGAGAATGATTTCTTAATGTTGGTATTATGAGGGGGGTGCTGGCGTGTAGGGAGTTAGAAATCCCTGGGGTGTAACAGCGCCAGAAAAGTAGCTGCTTGTAACGGTAAAGCACACGTCCGTTGGGAACCCCAAGAGGAAGGTATGATGAGTACAACAGCGAGTTTTCCCTCAGTAAGAAACCAAGGTTATCGAACCAGTAGGGAGAGGAAGGCCACGTGAAGGTTGTTGGTGAAGGAGTGTAGTGCGGCGCAACACCAGTGATTCCGGCGCCAACGTGGAACTTGCACAACACAATCAAACTACTTTGCCCCAACTTAACGGAGGTTGTCAATCTCACCGGCTTGCTGAAAACAAAGGATTAAACGTATGGTGTGGAGAATTATGTTTGCTTGCAGAAAACAAAAGAGAACAATGATTGCGTAGGTTGTATTTCAGATGTAAAAGAATGGACCGTGGTCCACTCACTAGTGGTGTCTCTCCAATAAGATAAATAGCATGTTGGGTGAACAAATTACAGTTGGGCAATTGACAAATAGAGAAGCATATACATATCATGATGACTACTATGAGATTTACTTAGGGCATTACGACAAAGAACATAGACAGCCATCCAGCATGCATCTATGCCTAAAAGTCCACCTTCAGGTTAGCATCCGCACCCCTTCCAGTATTAAGTTGCAAACAATAGAAAATTGCATTAAGTATTGTGCGTAATTTAAACAATACAAATATCCTTAGACAAAGTATTGATGTTTTATCCCTAGTGGCAACAGCACATCCACAACCTTAGGGGTTGCTGTCACTCCCCCAGATTCAATGGAGACATGAACCCATTATCTAGCATAAATACTCCTCTTGGAGTCACAAGTATCAACTTGGCCAGAGCCTCTACTAGCAACGGAGAGCATGCAAGAACATAAATAACATATATGATAGATCAATAATCAACTTGACATAGTATTCCATATTCATCGGATCCCAACAAACACAACATGTAGCATTACAAATAGATGATCTTGATCATGATAGGCAGCTCACAAGATCTATACATGATAGCACAAGAGGAGAAGACAACCATCTAGCTACTGCTATGGACCCGTAGTCCAAGGATGAACTACTCACGCATCAGTCCGGAGGCGGGCATGGTGATGTAGAGCCCTCCGGTGATGATTCCCCTCCGGCAGGGTGCCGGAGGCGATCTTCTGAACCCCCCGAGGTAGGGTTGACGGCGGCGGCGTCTCTGGAACTTTTCTCGTATCGTGGCTCTCGGCACTAGGGTTTTCGCGACGGAAGGAATAAATAGGCGAAGGGGCGGCGTCGGTGGCGCTCGAGGGGCCCACCCCATGGCCGGCGCGCAGGTGGCCGCGCCACCCTATGGTGTGGCCACCTCGTGGCCCCTCTTCGTCTCCTCTTCGGTGTTCTGAAGACTCCATGGAAAATTGGACCGTGGGCTTTGTTTCGTCCAATTCCGAATATTCGTAAACTAACTTTTCTGAAATCAAAAACAGCAGAAAACAGGAACTGGCACTGTGGCATCTTGTTAATATGTTAGTCCCGGAAAATGCATAAAAACATTATAAAGTATGACTAAAACATGTTGGTATTGTCATAAAACTAGCATGGAACATAAGAAATTATAGATACGTTGGAGACGTATCAAGCATCCCCAAGCTTAGTTCCTACTCGCCCTCGAGTAGGTAAACGATAAAAATAATAATTTCTGAAGTGACATGCTACCAACATAATCTTGATCAACACTATTGTAAAGCATATGAGATGAATGAAGTGACTCAAAGAAATGGTATATAGTTTGCTAACAAAAAGATAATGACTAAACAACTGAATCATATAGCAAAAACTTTTCATGAATAGTACTTTCAAGACAAGTATCAAAAAGTCTTGCATAAGAGTTAACTCATAAAGCAATAGATTCTTTGTCGAGGGTGCTCCTCGGCAATGCCCTCCGATAGGGGCTTAGGGTTGGTGGAATCCTGCAAGCTGACACGAGACATCGGTTCACAGACAAGCGGGGAGAGCGATTTACCCAGGTTCGGGGCCCTCGATGAGGTAAAACCCTTACGTCCTGCCTGTCTGTTCTTGATTATGATGAAAACATGTTACAATGGGGTGCCGAATAGTTCGGCTGTAATCTCGTCGAGGTGCTAGTTGCTAGGGTAACCTAGTTCTAAGCTTCTGCTGGCTAATATTGCTAGGGTTGATCGTGTCCCTGATGACCCACAAGTATAGGGGGTGTATCGCAGTATCTTCGATAAGTAAGAATGTCGATCCCAACGAGGAGCAGAAGGTGTTGACAAGCAGTTTCGATGAAGGATTCACTGTAAATGCTCACAGACAAGTATTCATGGGGTTTTGATGTAACAGATGAATAAAGTACGAGTAAGTAAAGTACGAGAGTAACAATTGCAGCAGTGGCCCAATCCTTTTTAGCACAAAGGACAAGCCGGTTTGTTTACTTATAATGACCAAACGTTCTTGAGGACACACGGGATTTTAGTCTAGTGCTTTCGCTACATACGCTAATTAATCTTCATTGTTTTGATAAGTGTTGTGTGGGTGAACCTATGCTAATGTACCGCCCTTCCTAGGACTAATACATACTTGTGATTATACCCTTTGCAAGCATCCGCAACTACAAGAAAGTAATTAAGATAAATCTAACCACGCCTTAAACTCGAGATCCTGCGATCCTCTGCATCGATATACCAACAGGGGCTCAGGTTTCGTCACTCCGGCAACCCGCAATTGGCAAACGAGTACAAGATGCATTCCCTAGGCCCATAAAGGTGAAGTGTCGTGTAGTCGACGTTCACACGACACCACTAGAAGAATAACACCACAACTTAAATATCATAACGTTGAATATTACTCAACCATACTTCACTACTAACATTTAGACTTCACCCATGTCCTCAAGAACTAAACGAACTACTCACGAGACATCATATGGAACAGAGGAGATATGATAATGAATAACAATCTGAACATAAACCTTGGTTCAACGGTTTCACTCCAATAGCATCAATAACAAGTAGAAATCAACACGGAGAGTTTCCCCTATCAAACAATCAAGATCAAACCCAAATTGCTACAGCGGTGACGAGTGCAGCGGTGGAGACGGCGGTGATGATGATGAAGATGATGGTGATGGAGATGATGTCCAGCTCGATGGCGGACGATGGCGCCGATTTCCCCCTCCGGAGGGAATTTCCGGTGGATTCCTGCCCACGGAGAGCTCTTTTCTCTCTGGTGTTCTCTCGCCGCAGAGGCGGCCGTGGCTCTTCGACGTTCCGGGCTTAGGTTTCGGACGAAGGCATACGCGAAGAAAAGGAGGAGAGTGGGGCTGTGGGCCCCCTCCTCACAGGCGGCGCGGCCAGGGCAGGGCCCGCGGGCTGTGAGGGGGGCCCATGGCGGCCCTCCTCAGCTCCCCCTTCTGGCTCCCTTCGTCATCTGGAAAAATAGGAGTTTTCGTGTAATTCCCCGTCAATTGTTGATCTTCCGAAATATTGCGTTCGACGCTTTTTGCCCAGCAGAATCCTGGCTCCGGTGCGCGATCCTCCAATAATCATGAAACATGAAAAATAGATGAAATAACATAAGTATTATCTCCAAATATGAAATATATCAATGAATAACAGCAAATTATGATATAAAATAGTGATGCAAATTGGACGTATCAACTCCCCCAAGCTTAGACTTCGCTTGTCCCCAAGCGAAACTGAACTCGTAAACAGGACCACATGTTTATGGAGTGAAGAGTCGATAAATCAAATACGGACAAGAAGCATCATATTCATTCACACAAGACATTCTAGTGGACAACTTCCTCATATAACTCAACTTGAAACAAGTATAAGGTAATCACAAATAAAGGTGCATAAGAAATCATAGTTGGTGATGGCAAACTTTGTTCTTGGTCAGAGAACAGTTAACAGATTATACTTATCTATTGAGCAGCGCTCTCATGTTAAAGTTTATATGGCTCATTTTGCATACTCAATCATAATGATCATTGATAACTTCCAAAGCTATATTCATTTAGATAAAACTTGTACTAAACAAGAAAGAATAAAAGACATGATGAAATAAATCACAATATAATAGTTTGATCACAAAAACTCAAATGCTTGCTTGAGATGGAGGGAAATAGGTGTACTGACTCAACATAAAGTAAAAGACAGGCCCTTCGCAGAGGGAATCAGTTATTAAATCATGTGCTAGAGCTTTTTCAGTTTTGAAATCATATAAAGAGAATAAAAGTAAAGTTTTGAGGGGTGTTTGTTGTTGTCAACGACTGGTAGCGGGTACTCTAACCCCTTGCCAGACAAAACTCTCAAAGAGCGGCTCCCATAAAGTTTTTTTTTGGTTGACACTCCTTCCAACCTTTGCTTTCACAAACCATGGCTAACCGAATCCTCGGGTGCCTGCCAACAATCTCATACCATGAAGGAGCGTCTTTTTATTTAGTTTTATTTGGATGACACTCCTCCCCACCTTTGCTTTATCAAGCCATGGCTAACCGAATCCTCGGGTGCCGTCCAATCAATCACATACCATGGAGGAGTGTCTATTTGTAAAATTACGAAAGTTAATTAATTTGGGACTGGAACCCCATTGCCAGCTCTTTTTGCAAAGTTATTGGATAAGTGGATGAAGCCACTAGTCCATTGGTGAAAGTTGCCCAACAAGATTGAAAGATAAACACCACATACTTCCTCATGAGCTATAAAACATTGACACAAATAAGGAGTAATAAAGTTTTGAATTGTTTAAAGGTAGCACATGAAGTATTTACTTGGAGTGGCAGGAAATACCACATAATAGGTAGTTATAGTGGACACAAATGGCATAGGTTTGGGTTAAAGTTTGGATGCATGAGAAGCATTCCCTCTCAGTACAGGTCTTTGGCTAGCAAGGTTGATTAGCAAGCATAAGAGTTGAGGTAAACAAACAAATATACATGTGATAGAAACAATCATGCATCTTACTTGTAAGCACAAACAATTTTAATTTCCGAATACTAAGCTAAGAACTAACAAGAAAGATAATAACATATCTACATGTATTTCCTCTTCTCTACTTAAAACTCAAAGTGTTGTTGCTATTGACCAATGCTAAGTTTGCCAAAACCAAATAGATTTACTCAATGCTCCCAAAGTGGTACCAATACTAAAATCAAGATCAATCATATAATAGAAATTGCAAACTAAAATAAGGTGTGCAATATGTAAATGATAAGACTTCTCATTAATATTTCATATCGATAACTCACCCCAAGGGATACATAGACAACCAACTAAAGGAGAGATACTTCTAACTGCAACCCATCTTATATAATAACTTCCCTACTCATGATATGACACTACTTGATAGTAAAAAGTAAAAGGTAGTGATGATGTGATACCGCGGCACTCCCCCAAGCTTGGAACAAACCAAGGGGATGCCAATACCGATGATGAATTACTCCTTCGGTGGTGATGGTGATGAATTCCTCACAAGCTTCTCCACAAGCTCCTGGAGCTCATCAATCTTGTACATGAGGTTGCGGATCATCTCCGAATTGTGCTCGACGCGATTAAGAAGTATGTCCGACGGCGAGTCCCAATTCTTGGAGTTATTTCCCCACCCTTCAGCTTCAGGCTTCATCCTTCCTGCAGTGTTAGAACGATCTATATCCCAATTGCTAGGCAATGCTGCCTTGGGAGTCCTTTCAATTTGATTATTGTAGATTAGATTGCGGAAGGGATGGTAAGTGCCTGAAGAAGATGTCTTTGGAGCTAGGTAATGACGTGGAACCCCTCCTCCGGTGCTAATCCGTGCGCTCTTCTTGGCGTTGAACGGGTTTGACACCACTCCGATGCTTGCAATGGTGGTGCGCGGGCGTACTTGCGGAACTTCTTCGACTTCCTCTTCATCCTCCTTCACTTCTTCCTTCAACTCGGGGTCTTGAATACCTTCCTCCGAAGGCTCCTTGTCCTTGTTGTGGGAGACCATGGTGCTTCTAGATCAAAGACAAATCCTGGCAGAAACAGCTTGAAACAAAACACGTCGAGAAAACGATATACGGACCTCCAGGGGTCCGGGGATTATATAGCAGGAATTTTTATGACAAACGGAAAGTACCAGGTCGAACCAGAGTGGAAAGGGGCGACAGGCGTGTCCTCATGGGCGGCGCGGCCAGGCTGGGGCCCGCGCCGGCCTATGGGGGCACGCCCTCGTGCGGCTCCTCCACTCCGTTTCGATCTCGTAATTTTTCATATTTTCCAAAATCAGCAAAAACAATGTTCGGAAAGTAAATCGCGAACTTTTTATTACCTGTACTGTTACCTATTCAAAGTCGGATTCTGTAGGACTGTCAACTTGACTTTTGATGAAAGCTTCCGGTGTTTCCACTCGAATAACATCAACATCTACATTATAAGAATCACCTGAGATATAATGCTTGAGTCTTTGTCCATTCACCACTTGCGTGGCATTGCCTTGGAGAGAACTAATTTTAATTGCTCCTGAACGATACACCTCATCAATGACATATGGTCCTTCCCATTTCGAGAGTAATTTCCCTGCAAAGAATCTGAGACGAGACCGATACAATAGGACTTTATCCCCAATATTAAATTCTTTTTGATAATTCTTCTATCATGCCATTTCTTAACTTTCTCCTTAAAGAGTTTAGCATTTTCATATGCTTCACTTCTCCATTCATCTAGAGAACTTAATTGCAACAACCTCTTATCACCGGCTAGTTTAGGATCTTTGTTTAGTTCTCTAACAGCCCAATAAGCTTTGTGCTCTAATTCTAAGGGTAAATGACAAGCTTTTCCATAAACCATTTTATAAGGCGACATACCCATGGGATTTTTATAAGCAGTTCTATAAGCCCATAATGCGTCTTTCAATTTAATAGCCCAGTTCTTTCTAGTTTTATTAATGTCTTTTGCAAGATAGATTTAATCTCTCTATTTGATAATTCTACTTGCCCACTAGTTTGAGGATGATAAGCCGGAAGCAATTCTATGATTAATACCATATTTATCAAGAGTTTTTCTAAAACCACCATGAATAAAATGAGAACCTCCATCTGTCATAATATATCTAGGAACTCCAAATCTAGGAAAAATAATATCTAAAAGCATTCTTAAAGAGGTCTCACCATCGGCACTTTTTGTAGGTATGGCTTCCACCCATTTAGTAACATAATCAACAGAACAAGTATATGAGTGTTACCTTCGAAGAGGGAAAGGTCCCATGAAGTCAAATCCCCAACAATCAAACGGTTCAATAACAAGAGTATAATTCATAGGCATTTCATTACGTCTGGAGATATTACCAACCCTTTGACATTCATCACAAGATAAAATAAACTTTCTTGCATCTTTGAAGAGAGTTGGCCAATAAAAACCTGATTGTAGAACCTTTTGTGCGGTTCTCTCCGGCGTGATGTCCTCCATAAGCACTACCATGACATTTACTCAATATTTCTTGTTGTTCATATTCGGGAACACACCTTCGCATACCATCCACTCCTTCTTTATATAAGTGTGGGTCATCCCAAAAATAATGCCTCAAGTCATAAAAGAATTTCCTCCTCTGCTTGAAAAAAAGGTTGGAGGCAGGTACTTGGAAACAATAAAGTTAGCATAATCAGCATACCAAGGGCTATCTCGCGAATTCACCTTTATTACAGCCAATTGTTCATTTGGAAAACTATCATTAACAGGAACAGGATCATAAGCAATATTTTCCAATCTAGACAAATTATCAGCAACAGGATTATCAGCACCTTTCCTATCTACAATATGTAAATCAAATTCTTGCAAAAGAAGTACCCATCTAATAAGCCTCGGCTTAGCATCTTTCTTTGTCATAAGGTATCTAATTGCAGCATGATCAGTATGAATAGTAACTTTTGAATCAACAATATATGATCTAAATTTATCACAAGCAAAGACTACAGCTAACAATTCTTTTTCAGTAGTAGCATAATTTCTTTGAGCAACATCAAGAGTTTTACTAGCATAATGAATAACATTCAGTTTTTTATCTACTCGCTGTCCAAGAACAGCGCCTACAGCAAAATCACTAGCATCACACATAATTTCAAATGGTAAATTCCAATCGGGAGGTTCAACTATAGGGGCAGTTGTTAAGGCTTTCTTTAGAGTTTCAAAAGATTCCTTACAATCATCATCAAAAACAAAAGGTACGTATTTTGAAGAAGATTAGTAAGAGGCTTTGAAATCTTAGAGAAGTCTTTAATAAACCTCCTATAAAACCCAGCATGACCAAGAACACTACGAATACCTTTAACATCCCTAGGATAGGGCATCTTCTCAATTGCTTCAACTTTAGCTCTATCAACTTCAATACCTCTCTCAGAAATTTTATGTCCCAATACAATTCCTTCATTAACCATAAAGTGGCATTTCTCCCAATTAAGAACAAGGTTAGTTTCTTCACATCTCTGCAAAACTTTATCAAGGTTTCGCAAGCAACTATCAAAGAATTCCCATAGACAGAAAAATCATCCATGAATACCTCTAGTCTCACAAAAGCCATGAAAAATAGCAGACATGCATCTTTGAAAAGTAGCAGGAGCATTACATAAACCAAAAGGCATACGCCTATAAGCATAAGTTCCATAGGGACAAGTGAAAGTGGTTTTCTCTTGATCTTTAGTTTTAACAGCAATTTGTGAAAACCCAGAATAACCATCAAGAAAGCAAAAATGAGTATTTTTAGATAGCCTTTCTAACATTTGATCAATAAATGGTAAAGGGTAATGATCTTTCTTAGTAACCTTATTAACTTTTCAATAATCAATGCACATTCTATAACCTACAACTACTCTTTGAGGTATGAGCTCATCATTATCATTAGGCACAACAGTTATTCCTCCTTTCTTAGGAACACAATGCACAGGACTAACCCATCTACTATCAGCAATAGGATATATAATACCAGCTTCAAGGAGTATTAATACCTCATTTCTTACCACATCCTTCGTCTTAGGAATTAGACGACGCTGGTTCAACAACAAGCTTTGCATCATCTTCCATATTAATGGCGTGTTGGCAAATAGAGGGAGAAATCCCCTTCAAGTCATCAAGAGTGTAGCCAATAGCACCTCGGTGTTTCTTCAAGATTTCCAATAACCTTTCTTCTTCAAACTCGAAAGCTTAGAACTAATAATAACAGGATATATTTTCTTATCATCAATATGAGCATATTTAAGATTATCAGCAATGGTTTTAAATCAAAGACAGGATCTTCCTTTGGTGGTGGTGTTGTACCCAAGTCTTCCACCGTAAATCATGCTTAAGAATAGGTTGGACGAAGGAAAATTTCATCAAGCTCATTTCTTTCTTCCCTAAAAACTTCACTCTCACTATTCTCCAAATGTTGCTGCAAAGGATTATTAGGAGCAAGAGCAATAGATGCACACTATTCAACTTTAAAATCACTATTAGGCGAATCAATTTTATAAGGAGTTTTGGTAAATTTAGAGAAGTTAAACTCATAAGATTCACCAGCAAATTTAGTCAAAATTTTCTCTTTCTTGCAATCTATAATAGCTCCACAAGTATTTAGAAAAGGTCTACCAAAAATGATAGGACAATATTTACTAGCAGCAGAACCAAGTACCAAAAGTCAGCAGGATATTTAATCTTACCATATAGAACTTCCACATCTCGAATAATACCAATTGGAGAGATAGTTTCTCTATTAGCCAGCCGAATAACCACATCAATATCTTCAAGTTCACAAGAGCCAATTTCGTGCATAATCTCCGTGTAAAGCTCATAAGGAATAGCACTAATACTTGCACCAATATCACATAATCCATAATAACAATGATCACCAATTCTAACAGATAGCATAGGAACACTAGCTTTCCTAGACTTATTAGGATGCGAAACAATATTAGAAGCATCTTCACAGAAAATAATATGACCATCTTCTACATTTTCAGTCACAAGATCTTTAACAATTGCGAAAGCAGGTTCAACTTTTATTTGTTCTTCAGGTTCTATAGGTTTCTTTTCACTTTTATGAACCGCACTATTTATAACAGAGTACTCCTTCATTTTAGCAGGGAAAGGAGTTTTTCAATATAAGCTTCAGGAATAACATGATCAACAGTTTCAATTACAACACATTTGTTTATAGATGAATCAATTTTATCTTTATACGGTTCATGATACTTATCAAAGTTCTTCTTTGGCAATTCATAATGAGAAGCAAAAGTTTATAAAGATTTGCAGCAACTTGAGAATCAAGACCATAAGTAGCACTCATATTTAAATTTATCAGGATCCATAAAAGCTTCAATGCATTTATAATCATAAATTATACCTGATTCTCTATCCTTGTCGTTCTCCCAACCTTCAGTATTTTCTTGGATCCGATTAAGAAGGTCCCTTTTAAACTCTTCCTTGTTGCGTGTAAATGATCCAGAACAAGAAGTATCCAGCAAGGTCTTGTCTTGAAAAGAAAGTCTTGCATAGAAGTTATCAATAATAATATTACAGGAAGCTCATGAATGGGGCATTTGAGCATTAAAGACTTCAATCTCCCCAAGCTTGGGCAATACTCTCTCCTTCATGAGGCCAAAAATTATATATGCGATTCGATCTTTGTGAATCTCACTTGGAGGATAGAACTTAGAATAAAACCGGGGCACAATATCATTCCATTCAAGAGAATCCCCATTATCCAGTAATTTATACCAATGCGCCGCTTTACCAGACATCGATACAGAGAATAGTTTCTTCCTCACTTCATCCATAGCAATACCTGCACACTTGAATAAACCGCATAATTCATGTAAGACAGTAAATGATCTCCAGGGTGGACAGTTCCATCCCCTGTATAACGGTTACCCACTACACGTTCAATAATTTTCATAGGTATTTTGTATGGTAATTCTTCCTTACCTGGCGCCTCATCCATTACCTTTGTAGTAGTAGTAGATTTCCCAAATAAGAGAAGATCTCTCCATAATGAGTTATAGCAGCAGGCAGAAATAAAATCAGCACAAACAGTAGAAATTTCACTTACCAATTCCACTTACCAATAGCGCTTCACTCCGGCAACGGCGCAGGAAAATAGTCTTGATGACCCACAAGTATAGGGGGTGTATCGCAGTATCTTCGATAAGTAAGAATGTCGATCCCAACGAGCAGCAGAAGTCTCGATGAAGGATTCACCGTAAATGCTCACGTACAAGTATTCAGGGGGTTTTGATAATGCAGATAAAGTAAGTGAAGTGCGAGAGTAACAATTGCAGCGAGGGCTCAATCCTTTTTAGCACAAAGGACAAGCCGGTTTGTTTACTTATAATGACCAAACGTTCTTGAGGACACACGGATTTTAGTCTAGTACTTTCGCTTCATGTGGTTTAATAAATCTTCATTGTTTTGATAAGTGTTTTGTGGGTGAACCTATGCTAATGTACCGCCCTTCCTAGGACTAATACATACTTGTGATTATACCCTTGCAAGCATCCGAACTACAAGAAACTAATTAAGATAAATCTAACCACAATTTTTAAACTCGAGATCCCGCGATCCTCCGTATCGATATACCAACAAGGGCTCAAAGCCACACCGCAAACTCCGCAATTGGCAAACGAGTACAAGATGCATTCCCTAGGCCCATAGGTGAAGTGTCGTAGTCGACGTTCACACGACACCACTAGAAGAATAACACCACAACTTAAATATCATAACGTTGAATATTACTCAACCATACTTCACTACTAACATTTAGACTTCACCCATGTCCTCAAGAACTAAACGAATTATCACGAGACATCATATGGAACATGATCAGAGGTGATGTGATAATGAATAACAATCTGAACATAAACCTTGGTTCAACGGTTTCACTCAATAGCATCAATAACAAGTAGAAATCAACACCGGGAGAGTTTCCTATCAAACAATCAAGATCAAACCCAAATTGCTACAACGGTGACGAGGTGCAGCGGGGGAGACGGCGGTGATGATGACAGAAGATGATGGTGATGGTGATGGAGATGATGTCCAGCTCGATGGCTGGTGATTTATGGCGTCGATTCTTCCTCCGACCCCCGGCGGATTCCTGCTGCCCGCCGGAGAGCTCTTTTCTCTCGGTGTTCTCCGCTCCCGCAGGCGGCCGTGGCTCGTTCGACGCACCTCCGGGCTTAGGCTTTCGGACGAAGGCACACGCGAAGAAAAGGAGGCTAGAGGGGCTGTGGGGTTCCTGCTGGTGGCGGCGCGGCCGCAGGGCCCGCGCCGGCCTGTGAGGGGGCCCATGGCGGCCTCCCGCCCCTTCCGGGCCCTCTTCGTCATCCTGGAAAATAGGAGTTGCAATTCCCCACAATTGTTGATCTTCCGAAATATTGCGCTCTGACGATGCTTTTTCCTGACTCCGGTGAGCGATCCTCCAATAATCATGAAACATGCAAAATAGA